>JAXRJS010000041.1:6742500-6865000 GCA_037127375.1 Dione juno | reverse complement strand
TGCAGAATAACACTAAACTGATTTGCTCTACCGTTATAGTAAGGTTAAATCAAATGAAAAGAATATTAACTAGCTGATAATTTTGCTATCCCACATAATATAACGATTTTAAGTTACATTCAAGTCATAGGCCCGATGTTTTAAATATTTTCCTCGTGTAAATATAACCTACCATTTATAAACGGAACCAGTACATATTTGAATCAAAACTATTATAAATATTATAAACTAAATATTATCACTTGATAATCATACCATCTATATGTGTTACTGGTGAAATTGTAAACAGTAAAAATTCATCAAAATAATTCAAAATTTACTTGTAATTCTTGTGTTATGCCCTACATTCAGTGTCAATGGAATATTTGACTATAATCAAAATATATGTATGCTTTAAAAATGTTTATATATTTTTATTTGATTTAAAAAAATACTAAATTATTATACATAGTAAATATATATCTATATTATAGATATATATTTGTTATTTGATATATCTATGTTTTCTGTTTGACCGCGAACATTTTCGGATTTCGGATTCTGTTGTTTAGAACTCTATTAGGCCTAGGCAGGATCTAGGCTACGACTGGTTTTGATGACTGGCGCACTTAATGTCTAACTAAAGTATAAGCCTATAAATAATAATGAAATGCCGCCTTAGCCAAGTAAAGTACAGGATGGTGGGAAGTTTTTAATTCACAGATAATGTTAAGATAAATTATAGGAAATCGAGCTATAGAATAGTATTTGATACAAAACATGGCGTTGAATTACGCAACTTATAAAGGCTTAAAACTTTAAAACTTAAAAATATTTCGAATTCAGATGGAAAATGGAAGTGTCTTCATATTAGGTTCTATTAGCATATCTACTGCAAGTTTATTGACACAAGCGGGTAGTAAAATGAGAGTAACATAGCAAGGGTCATAAGCTCACGCAAACGTAATTGCAAATGACAACTTGTTGCTAATAAGTAAATAATTACCAGTAATTTACTACATGAACGTGATATTCATCATCCTCACATATTTTTTACTTGTCGTAAGACTAGCTAAAGTTTGAGACGGTGGTAGTGATCAAAAAATGTCGCTTGCTTTTTCCGTCTGAACTCCAGCTTGTTATATTTAAATCTATTCAACGAAATATATTTAAGACGATAATGGGAAGAACCCTAGGCTAAGATGCTAGATGCCCCATGGGATAGATGTTGATCATGTACTAAAAACCTAACTTCCCGATTAAATCCCGATATATGTATTTGTCCATTGAGTCTACATCTAGGTGTAAATATTTATCTCCTTTGTTTATAAATTATTTAAAAATATTTTGGGCACCTGTAGCACCAGCCATAATTAAACTTATTATATTTGTATTACTTAAATTGCACTAATTTTACCCGCTGCTTAACACTCATCGACCTCTACAGTTTGGTTGGAAGAGATCTCTTATAGAGATAAGTCCACCGTTGTGAACTTTTTATCTTTTATGTGTTTTTTATCACGTGTAAGTTAGGGCAATAAAGAATATTAAATAAAATATATACAACTTTCTAAACTTATTGGTCAAGATGTGAAAAATTAAAAGCGCTATCCAGTTAAACTTCAATTAAATTGGATAAAATATAAACTTAAGAATTTATATTTTAGTTAAATAAACGCTTTTAAAAATGTATTATATATACAATTTGTGTGATATTAGAATTATCTTCTAATGATAAAAATGTCAACATTAAAAAAAACACAAAATGTTTTTTCATTATTATGGCCCATGGCTGAATTAGTTTATGTTTATCGTTTGCCAAGGGCGTAAATTACAATGGACATCCATCGTTCTCAGTATTTTCAAGGTGGTGCAATTATCCATGCGAATAGATATGCATATACACAAAAAAAAGTTTCCACGAAAAGCTAGCTTCTGCAAATCACTTGATAGGTGTATGATGCCTATACAACAATACTTAATTCAAGATGAAGGATTGACAAATGGAAATTATTCGTATAAAATTAATATATTCAAAATCAGGTGGCCATTCCAAAAGAGTAGCATCTTTGCTGGTTTTACCCTATAGGTTGCGATTACAAGGCATCATACACATGTATACATTCGTTTCATATTTTATTAGACAAATAATCTTATATACTTTATTTATAGTGTAAGACGATTTATGTCCCAGCGATTATGGGACGATAAATGCAAATTATATACCTTGATCTTTAAGAATTTCTTACGATAGTGAGCAGTATAATTACATAACCATAAAAACGTAATAATATAAATAAAAAAAAATATATATATATATATATATATATATATATATATATATATATATATATATATATATATATATATATATATATATATATATATATATATATATATATATATATATATATATATATATATAAATTCAAATTTGATAGTTGGTGACACGCATACATCGTGTGTTCCTTTATTCACAGCATTTATTATAGAAGAAGACTCAACCATGTGTAACGCAATTCCGGTGACGGCGGGCGGCGACGTCGCGAATGAATCGTGACAAGAATAATTAAAAAGTCATAATGTTCCACAACAGTGTTTTCAAATTGATTTCATTGATATTTGCGTAATAAAGGTAAAAAGTCAAGTCTTCTTCCCTGATCACGTTGGCTTCTGGTCTCTCACTCTTCTGTACAAATATGTACGGCCTTGTGTTGTTCAAGCTAGGTAATCTCTATACAGGTAGGATCTGATTCCACAAAAAGGGCATTTTTCATATAAGACTTAACTATTGCTTTACTTTAGACAATACTTCTCGAATTAAACACTTTCTGCATACGGCTTACGGTATCAGAATTTTGGTATAATGTCCTGTGTGTATGGGGGACTCATTTTTACCTTTGCAAATTTTTAAACAACAATACTTTATAAATTAAATTACGCTGGTATATTTTGAAGACGAAAAGAACTGAAAAGATCTAGATTAAGTGGGACTCACGTAGTTACATAGTAGGTGTAATATTGCAGGTATTTATTGTTTTTTTTTTAAGTTTTAGCTCCTGTGACATGACATAACGACGAAATACACCTAGTGACGGAAATAATGTTGACAGGCTTGCAGGCAAAAATTTTCTTCATTTATCAGTTTTTCATGTCATAGCATAATTAACGTCAAAAATATCGAGTGATTTTTTAATTTATTTGTAAGTATAATTTGTAATTAGACCATAAAATAACAATAAAATCTACCAAACAAATTAAGATAATACCGCCTGCTACAAACAGAAACATAAAAACTAAATAAAGATGGACGGACAAAAAAGTGATCCTATTAAGGTTTCTATTTTTCATTTTTAGGTACAGAATCCTAAAAATGATAACATTAATGCCTTGGAAACATTGATATAACCAATCGATACTAGTAAAGTAATATCGAAAAATCGACATATTACCTCTATTTACAAGGCCGTAACGCAAACGTAACGTGTTTAATGTCGCGTTAAAGATCGATACTTTCGAATTGTTATTTGTGTATTTTTATTCACTGTTTTTTGTACACTATAATTAATATTCCGCACACAATATAACACAAACTGAGTGACTGATAAAAATTGAAGATTTGGAACATCAAAGTCAAACTACTTATTTAAAATAAGGAGTAACATTTTGAATGTCTAATAATAACGTACTTAATATAATATTTTTTGTTATTGTAAAATTTGGAGCATCTGACGCTGAACCACAATAAACGAATTAAAATATAAGATATAAGGAAATAGGAAATTAGCATAAGTTTTCCGCTACCAATAAGGTAAGGGTAAGGGTGATAAAGTCCAAGCTTACGAAGTGCCTGGCGGCAGCTAGTGTTACATACGAGTACGTACATCTTAAAAAGAAAACTCGTATCAGACTAGTATTTCAAAAACATATTTAAGGATTTCGAGTGCTTAATATTAGACATGTCACTTTATAATATTTACGTAAGTGAGACGTTATTCTTCAAGCGAGAGTACCTCTTTATTTTTTATGTTTAAAACACAATTTCGTCAAGTGCGAGGTGGGCTCGTGCACCTAGGATTCTGTATCAGTTTATAAATAAATAAATGTAATTATGTGATGTCAACGAGGACAACCACTTATAAAGTTGACAAACTTAAATTTGCGGAAGCGTATGCGATAATTTTATATGAAATAAACTACAAACATAAGTTATATTATCGGTTTTTTTCTGTGTCTTACTTCTTGCTAATTTTAATAATTCCAGGTCGACGGGAAGAATCCTAGGCTTACACAGGCGGACAACAAAGTGATCCCATAAGAGTTCCGTTGTTTTATTTTGAGGTACGAAACCCTTCTTAACGGCTTTCGAAAATAAAGCAGGGTCAAAGGAAACCTACTGGATGATTATGAATTAAACCTATCATTATTTCCTCGTTGTATTTGTATACAACATCAAAATAACTCTTGGTCTTTTTTAAAATATATCGATATCAGCACAACCTATCGGGTTAAATTTTTGTACGAAGTTCACACAAAATTATTGATAAAAAGAAACAATAATAGTCTGAATCAAACAAGAAATTAGTAGACGCTATTAAGGTAAATAAAATAACTATTATTGTATTATTACCTGTATTAGAAAACAATCAAGGATAATCCTACGTCCAAGAAATGTATGCTCCTCAATAAAAAGCATAATTTACTTGAAATTCCCATAGACATGGGAGATTGATGGCAACGCGTGAGAGTATGGGATGGGCTTACATTGGAATGGAATGACATAACGGGGCGTTGTCTCCGGTTGAGTGCCCACCGCCGCAACAGGTGTTCGCTCATTCAAATGTAAACTTGTGTTGCCTTTATACTATGTGCATGATGACTTTTATTTTACTTAAAATATCAATTACATTTTAAGTTACATTACTATTTACATCGCAAATTACACATTCACTGTCAATTTAACATTTTAATAGGAAATTTGTTTACTACAATTATATATTTCAAAACTTTTATAATATAAGAAAAAATCTGAAGTAGAAATTATGTAAACATTATGTCAATACCATTTACATTGGAAAATTTTGTTGTAATTTATAAAGATACTTAAACAGTATATGTTCACCGAAATCTACTTTAGCAAATTTAGAATAAGCTTTTAGAATAATAATTTATATAATTATGTTTATATACAATATATAGATCGGCAGTATTTGATAATTACTTATAATATAAAAAATCGTAACAAAAAACAGATTTTATTGTTAGGTGTATGTACTAAATATATTTTCTCAACGAACTAAGCAATAGTAATATGTCGAAATGCTAAAGAAAACCTTTTTGATCTGTAGTTGATGATTACTTGTTTGTGGGAATAGATTACAATAAGAACAAAGGGGCCTTGAGGCAAGCATTTGTTTTGCGGCACTACGCTTCAGCGAAACGACTCTATGATACATAGGCCTTAAGTAAATTAGACATGAAGAAAATGTAGCGACGCGAGTGATGTCCATTTAATGATGGAATCACTTTGTAAAATAAAAATACTTAAAAAAAATTTATGGAACGTTTTTATACTATTTCAGAATTTACTTTACTTAAATAATATATTATGAGCACCATTAAAAAAATCAATGAAGTACGTGTTTGTCTAAATTTACATATATGTCAGAGTATTAGAGCCAAGGCTGGCTGTAAAGAACGTATGTATTATAAGTATTATATTTAAACAGCTACCGTTTTTATACTTCTTGATTATTCAGAACTACAAAAAGTATTAATAAACATGCGCTAGAAGACTATTGTCAAGAATGGAGATTAATTCACACTCTATACAGTGAGAATTTTCATAAAATATGTTCATACAGTACGAATGAGAGTGAGTATTCAGCTTTTATTTCTAGAAAAATCTTAACAGAATTTTTAACTTGGAAATTACCATTTACGTACGCTTGTCGCCGACAGCTCTGGTATGATTCATACAGTGAGATTAATATTATAAAGGTATGCTATTAAGGTAGTCAATAATAGTCTTGATTTGTTCTTATACTGTATTCTCTCACTAAACTCTATTAAGACTAAATAAGATTTAAATTAACATATAATGAAAATTTATGTATAATAATATAGAATTATGAGCAAACTATTCACAACAGGTAAGTTGTAAAACTTATTCAAGTAAATTAATTTATTTCATCCAAGTTTCCACCATTGTTTAAGTTAAAGTCAAACGAGTTAGGAAATTTCATAAAAGAGAATGTATTAAAAGTAGATTCCATAATACATTAAAATGTGTAAGCTAGTGTTATGGTAATCTTAGAATTGATCAAGCAACACCCAATAGCATAGACGATATCGAATTTCGTTTACAAATTGTTATCGTGGAGAATATTGTGATATATAAAAATATTTAAAGCATCTATTAAGTACGCAATGATGATGTACGAAATTTTAAATAGGTAGAAAGGCAGAAAGGTCAAAGTTGATTCATTTTTAAAATATACTCGAAGTTAGTTCTTCAAGACTAAGACAACATCATATACATCTATACATATAAATAAAATTTGAGTGTCTGTTTGTAATTTCAAAATAACTATGTTTTTTCAAGTACATATAGTCTTAAGTACATACAGACATTAAATTATTTCCACGTTACTAAAACATAAAAATAGATTTTAAAAACTGTTTTCTGTCGGTCTTTCTGTTTATCCGGGATTATCTCCGGAACTGCTGAACTGATCTTTATGAAACTTTCACTGGAATATATATAATATAGGCTACCCGTGGGAACCGGTATTTACGTGGGAATTCCGGGAAAGAAATAGCCTGCCTAATATTGCCCACATAAAATATTGTATATAAAACGATAATTTTAATTTTTATACATACATATATTCTGATAAATTTTCAGAGATAAAGTGATTCGAAAGGAAAAAATTGTTAATATTAAAATTGATATTTGGTTCATCTTTTTTATTTATTTAACTTGTTAATACCTTGTCAGATAGACCAAATAGTGTTAAGCAAATTTTATAAGAAGTTGATGGAATAAAAATACAGTTAAAAAAAATGATAATCCTCCTCCTTCGATAATAAATGAATCATCCATCCATCTATCTTTTACATTATTTTATTTCATTAGATATAAGTACTTCATAAATTGTTAAAACTTTTAATGCTTCTTGTTTGCTGTGAACTTAGCTTATGATTTATACTATAACACTCTGGATAAGCTGCCAATAGAAGTACTTAAACAAGAACTAAAATAAGTGTTTAAATCATTACATGATTTTAATTAGGTATGTGAATACGGATGCCGCTAGGAACCGACTTTACTTTATATGGATATGAAGGTACAGGTCCAGCTTACATAAGTAGACCTCGAACGCCATCTAGTGAAACTGGCAATCGTTTGGTAACACCATTACGGTTACAAACGTAGAACACTGAGCTAAATTCCTCCAGTTTATATTCTTATGCAATCCCTATTTCATTTTGGTACAGTGAAAATGTGTTTTAAAATAAGTTTATTATGATAAAAATTCATATTAGTTTAAAAAAGTTAAACTAATATGAATTTATATCATAATAAACTTATTTTAAAACTAATATTTTTAAAACTGTTTTAATTTTAGATATTTTTGTTAGTAATACATGCCAATAGGATAAAGATTAGCGTAAAATTTTGCTATCAAGTGCTCCTTTAAATATTTATGAAGTGAATGTACAATGGTAAGCTGAAACAAACGTTATTGTAATGAGAGCAGAATGGAGAGTATAAGAGAATGCGAGTGGTCGCGGGGTCGGCTCGATTAAGTTGCGACACGGCTGGGTGAGTGTGCACTGCACAAGAATCCAACCTTGAGATCATCGGTGAGTGTAGGAGCAGTAATGCACAGGGCTCATTCCTCCCGGTGTAAGCAATCCGCCTTCCCTCGCTAGGCGAACGGCCTTCCAATGACTCCAATGAAACGGCCACGCTCGGATGACAGTATTATTTTGACAGAAATACACAATTTAATTGTATGACCAAAAACACACTGTCACAGCACTGCACCTACAGCACTCCTGTTACGGAGCAAATTGACACTCAAGAGACGAAATGTGGTAGCGACGCAGATCGTTCGACGCAAACGACCACGACGTCGTCCGGATTGAGACTGTTCGCCACACTGCAGGCTGCGGCGCGCGCGCACTAGTTTCACCCCCTCTCCCTCTAACCCCTCTGTGGCGGCCGGCACTGTTTACCGGCCAAGCTTTTGCGTGCCTCGCCTCTACACAAGATAATAAAACTGCAAGGGTGATAAATGCCAACACTGAACCGGCTAAACCCGAATGTCGACTGACGTAATGTTTTTTTGGCTTATTAAAAAATTTTTGATATACTTTCTTTCTCTTTCATTCTTTTGCTTAGATTGAAACTCGTATGATCCAAAATACCATTTATTAAATTTAGAATTTCTGAATTAAAATTGTTTAGTTTAGTCGAAATGGAAATTATTATATTTAGAAGAACATCACTAAACGATAATAGCTACAATGATTTAAATTATTTATAAAAAAAAATTAGCTAAAAGCCTGTGTGGCTATGAGCGTTCTTCTTATATGATCGCATTGATGTAAGCCTCATTACGAATTGTTCGTTTTTTCTCATCACCAACTTTAAAGGTCCATTGGAAGTTACAATGCAGTAATGATGCTACCATTCCTTTTTATTTGTCTTTTCGCAAAAAATTAAGGACAATTACACATTAACATGGTCATGAAAACATAATGTTTAATTTATTTAAAAAAAATGTAGCATAATAAAAATAAACTTGTATCAAAATAAAATATACTATTTGTTAATGCGGTGTAAATATTAAGATACTAGTTATACACTATTTGTAAAATGTAAATATTTTCATTCACCTATAAATTTTCTATCATCATCTTCACCTACCCAAAATAATACGAGACGTAAATAAAGATAAAAATAAATATATTTTTAACACAGCTATTTACTAATAGTAATTAACAGATAAAAAAATCAACAGATGATTTCTATTACAATTAATAAAACGTTATATTCGAATTAATTTATTGAAATTAATTAGACTAAACCACAAAATAATAAATGATGAAGTAACGTGAATAAAATGATGACATAATACGTTGATAATTTAGAAAATTTTGAAGTTATTCATGTACTTCAATGATAAACCTTTATGATCAAAAGATTCCTTCAATTTTTATGTAAATTGTAGACTGTACATAAATATCTGGAGGGATCTTTGTGGCTATATGTTAGACTTCAACGCGCTCTACTTTTAAAGTAAGGACTTGTTAAATTATTTCTAAAATGTATAAGAAGTTTCATTACTGTTCGTAACAAAATTTTTAATTATAGTATGTATATAATATAATATGTTTATTTTATTTTATGGACAACAATGAATTATCATAAATAATTTATTTTGATATAAAATTGTATAATAAGTAAGTAAATTTAAACAAGGCAACATAACCGGCATCCTATTAACATAATGAGAATTTATAAAAAGGTCACCTTCAATATTATTATATGATTTTTAAGTATATAATAATATATTGACTCACTTTAAATTCATTAATATTCTTTAGATAAAAATACTCACAAGTTTTCCTTAGCAGTACATTTTTCCCTCGTGCCGCTCGGTATATTTATTTCCTATATATCCATAGAAATTTCATCATTTGAGAATATGAAACAAATGCCTAAATTTAGGCATTTGTTTCGTATTCTCAAATGATCTTAGGATATGAGTAATTAAGCCTCATGTAGTAATTTGCAAAATATCAAAATATGACTTGTTATTACTAACGGCATATAAATATATTTTCTACGATCTTGTCGCTACTAAGACATGGAACATCCTGGAAAGACCGGTCGACTGCCGTTTATCGGGTTCAGTGCCATTATTTAGCGATCAAAATATACCGGTTCAAAAAGTTATGTGAAAATCAGTCCCAGTACTATTATCGTGTACTTTGTGACACATATGCACAACGTAATAGTATAGCAATTTGAAGACCTATTATTTCGTTTTATATATTAAATAATGACGGACATAGCATTTTTTAAAATCCAATGTAAATGCTACTTCTCTACCAAATTATATAATGAACATTAAAACAACCTCGGCCTAGTATTACTTTATTAAAAAAATTTGACTATCTACATTATTTATATATTTTTTTGATTTATTTTTAGATTATTCTACAGATATGTTGTATAGAGAGAGAGAGAGAAACAGGAGTATAAGCTAATAATTACTTGTTAGTAAGGTAATAAAAATAAGGTATTGTTTGGCACTTTTAATTGCACTAGTCGCACCCCAAAATTTCGTGTGCACTTTATGACCCTTGCCATACTATTTTCTCATAATAAACAGTAAAAATAAAAAATATTTATTTTATGTATGTCCCTAGATTTCTCAGGCATTTGTGATTCGGTTTGAATAATTCTTTTCATGTTTAAAAGAGCGTATTTCTGAGGTGACCCCGTTGTCATAAAACCTTAACATTTTAGAGGCAAGCAGCTATGTGTTTCATACAATTTCTTATAAAACATATATGTTAATTATTAAGCATCATCTGTCATTATATTGCAGAGCTGGTGATGATAGGAGACTCAATTCTTCATTATAACAGGGACTTGTGGAAGTCAAGTTATATACTATTTGATTATTCGCCTAAAGTGATAATGGAAGGAACAATTCCTCAATTCTACATTCTTGCTTATATTAATATGTTTACAACAGATAAATAAATAAACTGGAGCCGGTACCTAAATCAAATATATACTTATTACTACTAAATATTATATAAAAAATATTTTATAAAAATATGGAATAACGGATAATAAGAAGTAAATAAGTATTTATGTATACATCAGTTATTTCGTTGATTGCATTTTCATTATCTTTAAAGTAATTTAAAAAAATTAACATAATAAATAAAGTAATTTATAAAGTTAACATAATAAATAGTGAGGTACAATTTTGAAGTCGGTTTATATATTTGTAATTTATCATATCTAAATAAAAGCATGCTTCGATTTGACTTTTGATTTTGTAAAGAAAAGTTTATTATGAGACTTTGAATTAGATACATACAATAGATAAATATACATACACGTTAATGTTTTATACTAAAGCATTAACTTGTTTATTCTTTTCTTATATGGACCAATTCGGCGCAAGCTAAAGTCATACTCTTACACAAACAATTGCGGTAGTTAAAATTAAAATAATTAAATAATTACTTATTACCTGCACTTAAAGCTTCAAATAAATTACTAGTGTAAACGAATTCTGCTTTTGCAGACTGCAAATGAAATATACATTGGAACGCAAATAGTAAATATAAAGCTCCTTGTAGGAACGGATGAAGACGTCATTATCATGACCCACGCCAGTGTCACGGTCGGCCTGCCATCATAATCATGAGCCGCCATCGTGCAAGGTTGGTATCACACATAAGTATCACGTAACAGTACAATGAAATTTAAACTTAACATTCAACATAGTGTTAATCCTAGTTCTTATGTCAATTCAGTATCTAGTCTAGTAGTCTTCCCTTTTTTGATGAGTTTTATTCTATTGATAATGCGAAGGCTACTAACAAATCGGGCCTCTTGATGATACGTTTATTAAGCATGGCGTAGTCTATAGTCAATCAGTAATATATGATGAAATATGTCTTTATGATTTTTGTTATAATATATTTTATAAATTAAGTAGCTTACTTTGATAATTTATGAATGTTCAATTTTGATACAATATGTCATCAATAATCTTCAAGTTCAAAAAGTCACCTACGTTTTCAGATAGCGGTGAAATATATAAAAAGCTACTTAAAAATAATAATAAAAAAAGATCTATGAGATCAATTATTAAAGATCGATTCTGAATAACTAATATGCTTAATATCAACAAAATTTGTGCTCTTTTTTTATTATTATATATTTATAAAAAGAATACAGTTTTCATTTATAATGTGAAAAAATTATTTGTCTTAAGGATAAAAAAATAATTTAACAAATGAACTGTAAAAAGTAAAACTAACAGAAAAAATTCAGAAGAATACGAGCTATTGTGTTGGTAAAAAGAAAAAAGACAACAACTGGCAAAAAAGAAAACAACTTTTACTCCGACACGCAAATTATGTAGCCAAAAGTATGTACCTACATATTAAGATTTGGCACAGGGGCTGTGGGTGTGATTTCACCAGCTTTAACTTTCTCTATATGTTGCGCAGTGACGTGACGTCGCGTCAGTGATACAGATATTGATGACCTGTAACATTTAAGTTTCATTGGAAGGCAAACAAGCTTGGTGTCATTACTGTGAAAATTATTTAAATATACAATTATATTTATAATTATTTTATTATATGTCATTATAATTATTATACGAACTATAATTTATAATATTTTTTCTTAAACACTACAGTGATGAATCACAGATTTGTGGAGGTGTACATTTAATAAAATAGGAAACTAGTATATTGTTTATAGCTGTAAAAGAGTATATAATTTTAGTGGTTAGAAGATTGAATAGTTATAGAGTATCATCGCCTACACGTTAATCAATTTAAAGTTTCGTTGAAAAATTATAAAGTTATTTCTAACCATATACAACTTAACATTATGAGCCATGAGGCTATGAAAAAGGGAAAAATATTTTTGAGAAATTTACTATCCGTCATACTTACGTCATGTTTTAGTTGTAATAATTTGACAATTTGACAATCATAATGAATGAATTCAAAATTCTCTTCGATTTTGATTCGTTTTCCAATATTGATGCAGGAATGTAAATTCACTAATTGAATATGAAACTATGATTTTTTTTAATTTTGCTGTCTGTCTGTATGTACCTACATGCATACATCTTTGGATCTACTGGACGGATTTGAATGCAATTTTCATTATCATTTATTACGTAGGCTATAATTTATTATGTAGACTGGCACTGTGGCAATAACTGTAAGAGACAATGAAATGCTGCCATAACAATAATGATCGAACATGTCAATGGAAGTTGACATTTAATAATCATGAATCTGGAACATCTTATGAAGAACCGCAGAAAATAGGTCTTTAGTATATGTTGTTAGGCGTGTTGAACATTTTTCGTTGACATAAGAAAATCCAAGATTTAGAACATCTCATGAAGAACCATAATATCCAGTTCAACTATATGAAATAAAGAAATTACGCCTTAACAAAAGTTGTTCAGCGTTATATATATAAATATATAAGTGATATTTTAATACTTAAAAATCAATAGTCAGGAACACATAATGAACAAGCAAAGTAAATAACCTAAATATAAAAATAATCAAAATTAGAAAAGCTTTTATTTTAAGATTTTATTTTTATTACAGAAAATTTTCTATTTCAATAAATCGGTAAATAGGAATCGGGTGGCAAACATCTTCAAGTCTACGCTATCGAAGTTGTGACACCCACAAAATGAGATTCATTAAACATAATAATAATAATTAAAGAATTGTTCAAACTGTTCTTAACATTTAGCTTTATTAGGTAAAAAAATATTTTATTATAAACTACACTACTCTCACACATATTGAGCATAAAATGCTAATGCGTAATTGCAAATTAAATTAAATGACAGCTGTTACAACTGCATATTTATAATAATCTTATTCACATCTTCGTTATCTATTTGATTTTGTATCATATGCTGGTATGTAAATAATATCTCGTTTCTTTTAAATCATATTTGTATATTATACACGTTTCTCGTTACATAAATTTTATAACCACGCACGGTCAATACTCCACGTAATATCTTTTAATTAACAGTAATTATATAAATACTCTTTCGTACAGAAGTCATAGCAAAGTATACGTCACTGTATTACATATATTTTACTTTTCAAAGTATTTCTAATGCATTATTTCAATACATATGCCAAATAAGAAGATTATGAACAGGAACTTTTTTTTTTAAGTTTTCTAATAGACCAGCCTGCTGTAGTAGTTCAATAAAATTTAACATGTTACATATAATCACATTAATGAAAAGGAAGATAAGAATTTTAATAACTATTGCAGGACTTGTGAAAGTTTATTGCACAAAATTAAATACTATTGTGTAACTTGAGTGTGGTGGGTGGAGTCCTTGTCGAGAGTAACAGTGACGCCTGTATCGGTTGCCTTAACAGCTACAAACAAGTGTAAAAAATTGTGTAGGTGGCGATCAAGTGACACAAAAATTACTTTGCAAATAATTGAAAGTAATTTTCTCCAATACTATTTATACTGTTAGAACTTTAGTTATTTATACATAAATTAACCAAGTAAACATTATTTCCAATTTTGGGTTCATGTACTGTTACAAATGCAATAAGAGTATAATAATAATAAATAACATTTTTATTTATATGGATATGTTATGAAAAAAATTGTATTATATACTAATTAATTAAAACCTTTAAAGTACAATTTTGCAGTATAAATATAATTTGTAATTATATATAGGGCCTACTTAATGCTATTTCAATATATTCATATTTTACGTATATATTGTAAATTATTACAATTATTTTATATTTTTTGTTATAATAACTTTATATCACATTATATCAGGCTTATTACAAATACAATATAAACCCTCAGAAAATAAAGAACAAATTGAAGATATCAATGACTCTATAGTAATCACAATAACGTATATTTTACCGCTACTTACATAACAGTCGTCATATTGTAGGACAGTACTTATCGCATGCCAATGACATCATGACGACTTCTTACTGTTACCTAGGCTGGAAAACGTGACCTGAATTTTAAATGATTTCATATTCCTACAAAATTTGTATTGAAATAGATTTTTTTTACATAAGCATAGAATATAAGATAGTACAGAGAAATTAAAAAAATAAAATTCTGAATAAATATAAAATATATATTTATTATATTTGTATTTGTAAGATGCCTTGCATCAGTCTTAAAGTGCAGCATTTTTTATTTCGTTTGCATAATTATTTAGTCGAAACAAAGAAACCGCTCGAAGCTGTTTCGCGAAGCGTCCAGATCCTTACAATGGAGTCGAAGGAGACGTATTGAATTATTACTTTGTTTCTTTTGCCATAAACTTTGTATACATTTATTCGCTTGCAAGAAAATGGTTCGAGCGTAAAGCGAACGGTGACACAACGCTAAAAATAGAGTTGAGGCTCATGGCCAGGCTTAGCGATGCGGCCGTGCACTGCAACCAGACCTGTCCCGATCACCCCGTCCCTCCCACATATCCCCCACTATCCCTAAGCGCCATCTTGTTATTCTACAGACTGTAGCGGACAATATCTTAAGTATAAGTAGCAAGGACATTGCGGTCAAGTTTAAAATTCCTTTAAAGGATGAAAGCGAAGTAAATATCATTTACCACCAGTGCGTTCTTGTATTTTATACACAAAACACACATATGTTTAGTACGTACGTTTTATATCCACTAACTGCACAAAATAATGTATCATTGATATTTCTGATCAAAGAATTAATTTAACTATCTAATTTTGGGGCAACGCTTAATTTTTGACAATAATTTTAATAACTAAGCTGTCCATTTCTATTGTTATATTACAAATAATATGATATAAAATAAAATAAAAATGTATTATTATAATCATTTAGAGGCCGTCATGGCGCAGCGGCACAGACTGACTGATTTTGGCTGTAAACGCGACGTTCGTTCGTTGTGGGTTCGAAAAGCGTTAAGCAGGGAACGGAGTTTCTGTACTGTTAATATAATGAACTGTTACATGCTGAATAAGGCATGAAACTAAAAAAAAGTAATTTGTATAGAGCAATAGATTATTAAATAAATCCTAATGTATTCATAAAAACATATACTAAAATTGATACAATTGCACTTCTAATTAGACTATTAAGTATCATTTCTTCTTTATTTTTATTGCTATTGTCAATGCTTAAACAGTCCAATTTGACGTGCTCCTTTGAAGTTTGCAAAAGTCCTACGAGATTATTCAAGATAAACTCTCTCAATTAAAGTTCTCGAGGCCTCGTGAGGAAAAATAATATAAATATAACTATTCTCAGAAATGAAGCAATCTAGATCACAATATATTTTATGTTTGTAGGTGATATTAAGTGGATAATAAGTCTTATTGTCAAAGAAATTTGGTGAACGTTTATAAAAAAGGTGGTCCTATTTGTATAATTTCAAATAAAAAAATACAAAAAAATAAAGCGCCTACCATTGGATTGTGTAGATACAAAGGTGAATTCTCCGGTACTGTATTTAAATTGAATTGTATTTAAAATTAGTCAAAATAAAGAAAATTAAAAATTAAAACGATTTACGTCGCGATCCAACAGCATGGAGTTAACATACTGAAGACACAACTAAATATTTCATCAAATATAATAACAACTAATAATATAACTTATAACAACGTGATATTTTAAAGATAATAAAAATTATATTTTAATTTATATATAAAATCTTTTCACTTGAAAAAACTCACTCGGCACAAAAGTCAAAATTTCAGAGTATTGCCTAATATATTCGATTCTCATTTAAACACCCGTCGAATAATAAGCGAAACCAGTCGAAAGAATGACATCATCTTCCTGTGTTGGCTAAGGCAGTGTCCTTTGTGATTTATATTACAGTCAGCATATTTCGTTTGAATTTGATATTTTGAATATTATTTAACAACATTAATAATATATTACATGTATATCAAAGTAAGAGTAAGTAAGATTATTTTTGTGGATTCTAAGTTTAAAAAAAATAATTAAATTAAATAAGCTTCACGCCGTATCCCGCACATGGCAGGGTCCCCCGCTCTCCGCCTTTTTGAGGCTTTGCGTGTTGAGTGGCGGAACTCAACGCCACGCTTTGCCTTGTTACCAGTGCGAAGAGAATAAAAATAATTCATTCTCCCCGAGTAGGAATCGAACCCATAAACCGTCGCGTTTACAGGCAGACGCTATTTCTCTGCGCCACGACGATTCTAAGTTTAAAATTATTTAATATTGCTAAGTTGATCCTGATAAACTCTGAACATAGTAGGTGTACCTTACTGTATTAGCTATATTAAGTATAAATACCAATCTGTTACATGTATTCAAATTAAAAAATTACGTATTTTCTTTATTAAGAATGGGGTCAACGAGTCGGACGTAGTCACTAAAAAAAAGCAAAATATGCACAGAATATGCACAATCAAAAAAACATGCATGTATTATAATTTACGTTTATTTTTCCCTTACATTAATACATAATATATATGTATATAGTTATATTAACAGTAGTTGTATTTTGTTATTATTATTATAACATATAATTGACTTTGTCAACTACTTTTTTTATTTGCAGTAGTTGTAGTCGACTTCAAAATTCACGATGCCTTCAGCCCTAAATCGGCCTAGGTGATTTTTATCCAAGATTCCATTAATTT
This sequence comes from Dione juno, assembly GCA_037127375.1. Classification (NCBI taxonomy): domain Eukaryota; kingdom Metazoa; phylum Arthropoda; class Insecta; order Lepidoptera; family Nymphalidae; genus Dione; species Dione juno. The sequence continues at coordinate 6,847,546 of JAXRJS010000041.1, read as the reverse complement.
TTGTATTCAAATAAATAAATACAGTGAAATAAAAACAATAGAATTGCTTTAGCGCGTGAGTGAAGCAGCGAGTGGCGTAAGCCCCTTCCTCGCACCCACCCATTTCACCAGTGCGTTCGGGAGTTCGGGTTTAGATTTATTTCTCTCCCTGAGTATTTGCGAGGTAAGTGTGCGTAAAATATGCACTATCGACCCAAATGTACCAAAATATGCATTAACGCTATGAAAATACAATTATTTGCATTTGCATATGCAAACATGCAAATGCATATAATCCGATGTCTATTCATCACCTTAGAGAAAGCGGTTACACCCATCCAGGAAACGCATTGCCAACCTTAAAAGTGAGGGTGTTTGTAAACATGGTACCTTAATAAATATTTGTAATTATTAAGGTATTATTAAGTAATTACACTTAATAATTATTAAATTTCGGGCCACGCTAGACATAAGCCGTATACTTGTCCTAATTTAAAGCCTAATTTTTCACAATATTATTCACTATTATTTTAATATGCTGCCTATTTCTGTTCATGCCTTGATCATCAAATGTACTTTTTACTTGTTTTTTTTAATACAGTACAAAAATAGAAATAGATTTTAAATTTATTCATTACTGTGTTAAATATATTATAAAACCCAATTTTATATTAAAATGAATATTGTAAAGCAAAATTAAATATATATATGGTAACTTTGTATAAACGTGGACTCTACTCAGTAACTTTTCTCGTTTATTATAATTGCTAATTAAAGCGATAAATACATACCTATGAATATTTTCATGTTGCTAAGGTCCATGTTTAGCAGGTTTTAAATTGAGCATAAAAATTCTCCATCGTTATATTTTGGCTCTAGTTTTTTTACAATATAAATGAATCCATGAATGAGATGATATATTTGATACCTTCGACAACTTAAAGATTACCTTGCCTAACTAACTACTAACTACTACTCTCCTAAAGATATACAATATTTAGTGCAATCTTTAAGATGTTTATTTAAATATTGCGTCCGTACAAAGTACACATATCAGAAGTGAAATTTGGCAAACAAATTATTATGACTTTAGATTTCAAAGACTTAGAGATTGGGAAAAAGGAAGATATGTTACGAATTTAATGAACGTATTCGTAAGACTTACAAAAGGTATCCGCCGGGAATAGTGTTACGTGAACACTTCGCCACTGCAAAAACGTCCCACATCGTCCAAGTTAAATTACTACTCCAACTAGAACCACACGAAAATGTGCCTAGTAAGCTGGATTGTGTTCGCTTTGTAATTTTTTACGACATACTATCAAAAGTCAGCGGTGTCCCAAAAAAATCCCATAAAAATCAGTTCAGCTCTTCCTGAGATTAGATTAACAGAAAGACAGACAGACAAAAAAAACTGTATATATTTTAGTAATGAGTAATATGTCTATAGATAGACACTTTAATTTTATTTATATGTGTAGATATAGTGGTTGAAAATAAACATATTTCCCATTATATTCTGGATAAAAAAATTAATAATTGTTAGAGGCAGTCCCGATGCATTAGAGCTACGTCTAAATGTAAAACACGATAGTTCTAGATTCCATTTATATTTAAGGGGATGAATTATTTTCATAAGACAACGTGTGACGTTCAGTTCCTTCACTCAATGCATAATACTTCGAACCCAAGCGAGAAACGAAGAACAGAGTACCCGAACCCTAGGTTTTATCTCTACCTATCGCGGAATACGCGGGATTACTTAATGTAAAAACTCATGTTACTTAATGTAAGAACTCGTGTCTCATCTCAGAGGGTGTCTAGCCAATTATCTGTCCGATATTTGGTTTCCGGCATACGGGTACGCGACCCCGGGACCTCGAGCCACCACTTTCATAACCCGATCCAATCCATGTAAGTGGTGTCCCTCCCCTATATTCCAAGTCTTTCTGCCTCTTATTCCCTTTCCTTTCCTGGTTTCTCCCAGTAATGGGTTTGGAGGTCAGATGGCAATCGCTCCACAAAAAACCACTTCGCCACTCATATGGACCGATTGGTCTTAGTCGGAAGGCAGACCCTGGCAAAAAGCCGGGACTAATGCCAGGAAGAAGAAGAAGACTTAATGTAAAAACAAATTAAAGTTTCGATATTGAAGTTTTTTGGCATCTATTTTCACAGTAATTACTTATATACATATAAATAAATTTAAAAATATAAGCTAGTGCAGAGAGGAAAAAATATAACTAATCAAATATCAATAATACGAGATTTGCCAACGCATGACATCATCGTGAGACCTCGACTGATGACACAAAGCGTGATTCAATAAAATAACTGGTATCCTTAAGAAATAAAAACAAGTAAAGGTTAATTATTATTTTTATAATGTCAGTGCGGAATAACAGTAGTCTAAATTTTTTAGAAAGTATTTTTTAAAGAACTGTATGTATTTGAAACAAATACAATTTCAATTTCAACAATGAAGTATACTGAATTTTTAAATATTTATTTCTTTGCAATGATAGCACTAATGTGTAAACAAATAATCTAAATTACCTGTTTGCTTAGCTTTAAATAAGAAGAACGAGACAAAATGTATGACTATCAAAACTTAAGCCTCTGGCCAATAAACCTGTAACAATTAATAAAAAACGAATATAAAAATAGAGATAATAGTTGCTTATGATCAGTACTCATTCTATATCATTATATTGAATTAATACTTAACTTAAGGAGAGTACGGAACAAAGAAGTGAGTGTCTAACAATTAAAACTAAGCAAAATCTATATACAGAATATTAAATAACTAAACGCGCTCCCAATTCTTAATACGAGGGGACTATTATTTAGTTTTACTGTTCGTTTGCTTAACCACTTAGCATATGTGGTATGCACGGGCAGTGTTGTTTGGACAGAGGCGTAGGCTTCGAAAGAGCGGCCCCGTGCTATATCCGTTGGTCGATCTGTCGAAACTATCGGTTGCGCAACGTGTCTGTGACAAGCTGGTACATACGCCGCGACAAAATACATTTGCAAAAAAGTGTTTTTTTGTCACTTGAGAAAATATTTACATTTTTACATTTTAGTATTATATTTTCCGTAAATATTTATTATTCTCCTAGGTTTTTAACACAACCAGTAATAAGAACTTAAGTAAATACGTAAGTGGCATCGCTACAGCAAAAACAATACAAAGGTCATTCGAAACCCGCATGAAGTGGCGGAAAACAAGAAGTTTTCTATTCAATAAATTATATACCTGTTTCGGTGTTTGCTCGCATGGAATCTACGTACGTGTCTAATGTATGTAATTGTCAATTATTTTATTACCAGCCTATGTCTTACGCTTGATGATTATTACCATGCGGAAGGAATTACCTACGAGTTTGTTGTCATGGTTACATTGTGCAATGAAGATGCCATCAGTATATTTATACTGACTATATCTATACTTTGTTGAATAAGTTTTATAGGAATTTAACAAAGGACTTATTGTTAGCAACTTTGTTAATGTGTTTTTATATTTAAAGACCGTCATACCGTCTTAATATGAGTCTCGTTATATTTTCAAGATGTATGTTTATTGCCATAAATTCTTTCAATTAAAATGGATGAGTTTTTATACAATGGACATAACATGTAATTATCTATCATACGTACATTTACTTATTTATAATCGAATCTTGTTTAAAAGGGAACTTTGTCCTTAAAATGATAAAATATCAAACTTCGTGTTCGTACCCTTAGTATTGTTCTTAAGTAAAATTTACTCAATCAATATTTATATTAAAATGAGAATGAAGTCAATATTAATATTATTGCATGTACAACGAGGGCACAAAAAGACCTCGTTTTATTAGATGTGCACATTTTAATGAGCTGTCCAACATATACAATTTTAATTTTATCTAAATATGCTGCTTTGACTGATGACATCAGCGACCTTCATAAAAATCAATAAAAAACCGCAAAGCTAGCAAAGGCATCATGCAATAGTTAAGTCATTCTTATTAAAATAATTAATTTTGCCGTGTATACAAGAAAATGACCAGGATATTGTTCAGAGGTATATTGCATTGCACCATTACATGCACTTCGACGAGTGCTTTAGTGCTGTGGAGAATATTGTCATGCAGCACGCAACAAGTGTCCGGGCAACCTCGGCATTGTTCCAATGAATGAACATGAATAATAATTAAGATGAGTATCCGTCGAGTTTTCAACGTTATCAAAAACTCCATTATTAGTTCTCTTTATAAAATTCTAAGTAATTTGATTTGTTTTTTTTTCTTTTTAATAATTTACGCAGTCGGGACTTTTATTTTTATATAACCATTTTATATAAATTTTGGGATTATTTTAATATCCTGTTACATTTATCTGGCATTTCACACGTCAAGTACATAAACCACTTAGATTTATTATATCCTCTGGTGATTCCCGGGCATTATTAATAAAACGCATCATTATCCAAAAGATCAAATAAAGAAAATCAAATTTTAAATATTCAAAAAAAATATATACTTATACTTTGTCATAAGAGGGGAACTAGTTGGATTTTAAAACCAAATTTGTGTCGTGGCTGCTTTTGTGCCAGCTCCGCTATTGTAGAAAAAGGGATGCATATAACTTTTATTGCATATCTGAGAAGTTATTGGAGGGATTGTAAAACATTTTTTGCTGTAAATGACAAAATTATACAAACTAGATGATACATTTTTAACGAATCATCTCTTAGTTTTTGTATATAAAAACTAGCGACCCGACCGCGGTTTAGCTTTTCGATTATTTATTTAGGTTGAGCTAAATGGCGTTCGGTTCATAACAATAAAATATTTTATAAATAGAAAGAAGTTTCTTCATACTTTCTTATCCAAACTAAAGAACCTTTAATGACAAAGATACACCTATAAGCACTTATATGCTTCTATTTGTTTACGTTTTATTTATGACGTAATAATTAAAATTGAAATTTAGGAACGTTTTTAACTTTATTAACTAATTTAAATAATAAGTCGTTACAATACAAACATAATCAACAACATTTTTATTTATTTTAGTAATAAATTATTTTACAATCATAAAAGCATAAAAACATATAAAACTTTTACAAATTTTAGTACATCTATAATCCAAGTAAATGATGACTATTAATATTAGTTCTGCATATTTTTATTTACAAGTACCTAGATGACACCATCTTAACACACATGTTTGTTCATAAATAACGACCTGAAATCACGTTCTTCCTTTGAAACTGGTAGTCGGGCAACGTAAGACCACGACTAAGATTTCTGAGCAATACACGTATTTTACATATTTAACTTGCTATGACATCATCCTGTCACAGCTTTTAAACATTTAAGGTAAAACCATACATTAAGTGCTTTGACTTAGATTTTAAAATAATATTATTCCAATGTACAATGTATTTCAATGTAGGCAAATACAACAGAGTAATAGCTGTAGCTTTTCCATACTAGTACCTACTGAAATCAGCTTACCGCTTAATGTGGTCAAACAAAAACTTAATCTTTTTCGTATACCTCTAAGGCATGACACACTTTTATGATTCAATTTATTTATAAAAAATATAATTTCTTTAAGCTTTATACAATTTATTACGTTGTTAGCATCTCTCCAAAGAAGAATCATTTGACAAGAGAGAATGCTATTTTTATTAAATATTTTAATCTTTATACAAGCTTATAAGAATTTCGACGCAGCGTGAGGAAGAACACATGGCTTATTGGTCAGAGCGCTTGGACGGTTTTCATGAGGCGCGGCTTCAAATCCCGCTGTGTTCAAATTTTTATATGTTTTCTTGAAGTAAGTCTAATCATATAATAATACGCGAATAATCCAATAGTACAGGATTATTCGCATAAGGTGATGATGGAAGGTATAATTTCTCAACTTCAAATTCTTGTTTGCACATCGAACAAAAGGTAGCAAAATTAATTTAAAAAATACCCAAATTCTCCCCTAAGGATGTGGTCCCTGCATACCTCTTTCACCTCGTCCACTCCTCGTCATTAACCTCTACATACATGCTCTCCTCATGCTGTTTACGTGACATTCCTTCAGTATCTTCCACACTGTATTTTCGAAGGTCGACCGATGTCTCCCCTTGCCTCTCTTACCATTCACTTTTGCTTCATATACCTTTTTTACCATTCTTTCATCACTCATTCTCTCGACGTGCCCAAACCACCTGAGCATATTTTGTTCATTCTCACTGTAACATCCTCGCTGGTACCTACCAATCTGTGTATGTCTTCGTTACGGATTCGGTCAGTTAAGCTGACTCCGCATATCCTCCGAAGAGATCTCCACATCATTCATCTTTCTTTCATTCTTCTTCTGCAATACCCACGTTTCACTGCCATATAACAGCGTCGGCACCAGAATTGCATTGTGTACGACCAACCGTGCAGCTACACTTTCAAATACCAGAACCTTTATCTTACTTGCTTTCAGGCTTAGACCATTGTTTTATACGATTACATACCATACCATATATATTTATTTATTTTTAGTTTTATTTATTCTAAAGTAATTAAAATATAATAAATTTTCTACTGTTCAGTTTACATGTTTAAGTTGTTTAAGTTTAAGTTGGTTAAGTATGTACATATATCTTGAGATTAAACACTTAATTTATTTTAATTGGATTTTTCTCAATTCTCTTAAATTGCGATACGGTCTGTTCTATAGTCTCGGACGTTTTCTGGAATACTCTGGAAAAGCGTACACATTACACATTGTCCCTTGAAATAATTGTGGATTTGATGCAATCGGCCACGGAATAAATACTTAGAATAAAGTATTTATTCCATAAGAACTTATTCTAAGTATTTTAGAAAATCATTAATAATTTAAAAAAAAAAAAAAAATAGCTGCTGCAGTACCCCAAAATGAGCAAGGCGAGCCGTATCTACGACGATATATATATATATATATATATATATATATATATATATATATATATATATATATATATATATATATATATATATATATATATATATATATATATATATATATATAATCGATATACGATATAATAAAATTTTTTAACCATTTTTGGCGTAACTAGAGACATTTTCCAGGGGGGGGTTCGGTGCCCAGGGAGTCCAGGACATCGAAATCTATATGGAATATGTATAATATTACATACTAATGTATGTATAACATCAAAAATTTTGACTTCTAAAAATATCGAATCATTCTCATATTGGAAATATATATGGTACAGTTCTCGAACTTAATCAAAGTAGTTGCCGACACGGTCGCGGGAACGTGGGCACGCCAATGCTTTCAATCCATACAGGAGTAGAACGCAAATACTTGTGTAAGTATATTTCGTAGTGACATGGTAAGTATCTTGTTTTGTTCCATAATGTACATCGCCAGGACGCATACGAGCTTATAGTTTTTGTGTGCTAACCAAAATTTTCTTCCATCTTCCACCATCTTGTTGTTGTTGTTGTTGTCTTTATATATGGCGTTTCGAGCGTGCCAGTGGAGCACAATTTATTTCGCCAATATCACGTTGTTTGGAGAACACACAAAAGAGAGTGTACGGTAAAAAAGAGTTAATATTACACTATAGAAGAATGCATGTTTTAAAGAGATCCAGTTCAAATCCTTCACCTAGAACAAAATTAACAGATATCTACAGTATGTACAGAAAACATATAAGATTAGTAATAAATAATATTTTACATGAATGTTAGCTTATACTTTAATATTATTATATTTAATATATTTACATAAAAATTTACACAGAGGACTAAACACAAACCTCAACAAACACTGACCATTAAAAGGACGAGGGATTTTGAGAGGAAGGGCATCATATAAGGGACGGATTAATTTAGGGCAAGAGAAAAGGATATGGGAAGGGGAACCGTTATTCAAGCCACATTCACACAATGAGTGCTCCCTGACCCTGATCTTAGCCAGATGCATAGGTGTACATGCATGTCCAACACGTAAGCGACAAATTGTAGATATAACCCTCCGTTCAGTAAATCTTTGAGAGAAGAACCAAGGACACTTTGGTATATCCGGCTGGAGAAATGCATAATATTTACCCTTGTAAAATTTTGATAAGTCTCAGTATTCAGATCAAGACTTGTCCAAGTGAGTGGCTGTAAGAGACAACAGATCCTGAGCCGAATTAGAAAAGTGGTCTAGATTGCCACACTGGACCGCTAATTTTGCGCACGAGTCTGCAGATTCATTCCCACTAATTCCAGAGTGACCTGGAATCCATACAAGAGTGACATCCAAGCCCTTTAGATGACCTGAGAATAATCCTTAAAACACTTGAAGATCTCAATTTACTATGAAACGGGTTACCCTTAATAGCGACTAAGCAGTTAAGACAGTCAGTAAATACAACTGTCTGTTTTACGTTGTGGGAGAGCGAGAACAGGATTGCTTCTAATAAAGCAACAGCCTCGTCTGTAAATACTGATGATTCGGGAGGGCACTTAAATTGTAAGATAATTTTGAAATTTGGTATCCAGCAAGCTGCACCAACACAGCTTTCTTTAGAAAGCTTTGAGGCATCAGTAAAGATATGATTCACAATTCGATCTGCAAGGAATTGTCTGCGGATAGGAAGAGGAAGATCAACACACTCCACTTGGAGCGCATTAGTGGGAGTAGACTTCATTGCCCCTAGAATATTGCGTAGGCATCTGTACTGAATCCGATTAAGCTTTTCTGTGGCTACTTTATTAAAGGGGTCCAGAACATATAAAGCATAATCAAGATTGCGGATAAGGCCACCGTACAGAAGTTTTTAAGTATAAGGATGTGCACCCCACCATACACCGGACACCGCTCTTAACGCATTAATGTCCTTTTCACATTTTTTGCTGAGATATTCAGCGAAATTCCGTTTAGTCGCTTATGAAGTATAATGCCTAAAAATTTAACATACTCCGTTATTTGAATGGGAATACCATTATGTTCAATATGAAAATTTGGAGTACTCCTTTTTTTTGTAAATACTAACTATCTGGCACTTATCACTGGATAATGTAAGGCCATGATCAGTCAACCACTGGATAAGATAGTGCAAAGCAGTATTAAGGGGGTAAGTTATGTCCTCTACAGAACTTGAGCTGTAACAGAGGACGATGTCATCAGCATACTGAAGGATGTTACAAAAACTACTAACAGACAATTCGAGGTCATGTGTGTAGATGTTATACAACAGAGGACTAAGAGCTGAACCCTGAGGAAGTCCTTTCCAGACATGTCTGGGGGAAACAGTAAGAAGCGGATGTTAAGCAGATACCGTTCGATCGGTTAGCAAATTACATATGAAACTGGCCAACCTCGGCGGAATACTCAGCTTATGCAGTTTCTGCCTGAGCACCGGAAGAAGAACATTATCATATGCAGATGCAACATCTAGAAAAACACCCACTAAATACTCTCCTTTGGCAAAAGATCGTCGAATGTCTGTAGTTTAAATGCTGAGAGTATCTGCAGTGCATAGCCCATTTCTAAATCCAAACTGAGAGGGAGCTAAGATATTTCTGCTTTCCACTATCCATTCCAAACGGTTTATTATAAGTCGCTCAGCAGTTTTTGATGGGGTTGATACAAGGGCAATGGGTCTGTAGGAAGAAGGGTCAGAGAAACATTTCCCTGGTTTAAGGATAGGGATAACAATTTGGGATTTCCAGGCATCAGGAATATTGCCAGATTGAAAAATTTTATTTATTAAATCTAAGAAGTAAAGCTTAGATTTCTCGTTTAACCTCATGATGAAAGAATAAGGGACACCGTCTTCTCCTGGACTTGTGTCTTTTAAATCCGCTAAGATGCCTTTGAGTTCCTCAAAGGAAAAGGGGGCATCCATTTCCTCTGAAGATTCAATCGGCTTCCAGTATATACGTTATACGTCAAAGAAGTTTATACGTCAAAGTTTATACGTTAAAGAAGGTTAGGGTGACAATATTAAAGAATTCGTTATGTTGTAGATAAATAAAAAAATATTAATGATAACTATAAAATAACATTATAAAATCATTTTATTAAATGATTTTATAATGTTATTTTATAGTTATCGTTAATATATTAATCAACAAAATCTTAAAAGTACAACGTAACCAAAACCTTTGATACCAATCAATTCACCTTTGATATTACTTCAAATGGAATAAATCATAATCACGGAATGGATATTTTTGGTTAGTATGAGTTATTTTAGTTAGATTTTAGTCCCTGTGTCTCACGGCCGAAGGTGGTCGAGGAGAAGGTTTTAGTGGGTATGCAGACAGACCCACTTTGGCGGGTACACGAAACAGGATTTCCTAACGCTAATTTTATTTTATTGAACTAATTCTAGTCTAGAGATCTAGAAGAGTCTAGAAGTCTAGAAATTAAAAGTAATTGTGACAAAAAACATTGTTATGATACATTATTAAAATAAAACTAGATTTTTAACATTCCTTTCAAACGTAAGTGGTGTAGTATATTCGGGAGTATATGCGCCTAGAGCGCGCACCTATACGCGTTTAGTATTAAATTAGTCAAATCAGCATTAAGTATTAAAGTAAATTCGTGCATGCATTATAGACACAGATTTGAAAATAACATAACAATACATGTGCGAACAGTTTCCTATGGCTGCGTTCTGGCTAGGATGGAAAGACGTTGACGCGATATACTCCGTCGTACGAGTATCTCATTGTCAAGTATGTTCGAAATTAAAATACCAATTATTTTCTCATTTCTTTAACATTTTTTTTTTTATTTCACTTAGAAAATTTCGTAAATTAGAGATATATATTTGTGTGATAAATGAATATAGAGGAAAATATTCCAATCACCTAAATATTCCTAATCAACGGGCACATTAAAAAAGTACCTTTTAAGTTATTATTGTGATCAAATACTACGTTTTACTTAGAATTTATTATATTATTACTAGTAAAGTAAATACTTATCTATGTTAACATCAACATGTTATTACGAACAACAATTCAGTCAAGTGACGATATGTTAACGTATACGTGTGGGTGAAGGACCTCGACCGCTATTTTGCGTGCTTGTCATTTGAACCTAACGTAGGTACCAACCTACTTAAGGAATTATTAAGGAATTGTTCTTGAAAGTAATGTATTCTTATATTTACAGTTCTATCAAACAATTACTTCTAATTCGAAAAAAAATTATGGATTGCAAAATTAAATACCTAATAATAATTAATTAATAAATATAAAATTATATATTTGATAACGAGGCCGTCGTGGCGTGGCACAGCGTCTGCCTCTAAACACGACTATGAGACTTTCATAGTTTAACTTACTACTAATAATTATAATAACTATTTATTTCAAATGGTAACAGATTCTAATTTAGAATCAGCTGTTGATTGGATTATCATAAGGGACTCGTATTAGAAACAAAAACTGTAAAAAAGTTTCGGAGATTGTCGGATTTAGGGTAAAGGCACTCTAGAAATCTAAATGTGTAATATAACCCGAATAAAATCTCTGTAATCTGTTTGAACTCTCGGCCTATGTAAAACTATCATCATTTGACTTGTAGAACGTATTTTACAGACGGCATTAGTCATCATACCGAATTTGGTCAGGTAGAGAGAGGACCTCGGACATTGGAGGTGAATTTTAATTCGCCTTTTAAAGGGGCCCCTTTAGCTCAGCCTCAGGGCGCAAATTTCGCCTCTCCTGCAGCACGACAAGCCTGACTGAGCCGCATAGTGAATCCATTGAATGCTAAATTTTATATCTGTACTACATATTTAATAATATAAAGGGAAAAAAATAAACATGAAAGCAAGGGCAGTAATTCGTGTCTAACTGTCTGCGTATTAATAAAACTGTAGGTAGTAAATATTTCCAAGTTACGTTATTTCATTGTCTTATGCACGCTTACTTCAATCAAAACTAGCACTAGTAACCGAAAAATTCATTTTTTATGCCAAGAGGAGATACGGTCACTAATTTTGTACGAACGAACAAAAACAGAAAACTCCCATTAGCAAGCACTTTATGTATCGTATGAATATAAGAGTATGTATACTAATAATGGCATTGCATTTTGCTGAGATATGAGTATTAAGTGTTTATTTCTTACTAGCGATCATCTCACGGCTTCGTCCGCTTAAACTACTTGATTTAATAAACGGAATTGCGTGCATATATTAGCACATTTCTATGCTAAGACAGTCTGCGTCAGTTAATGTAACATATATTTTCCCTTCCTTCCCCAATTTTTCATATCAAGCCAAAATCCTCCAAGATTGAATGAATTGAATTTCCAAAACACCCACCTCAACTCAATTGTTAACTCAAATACAGGCGAAGAATGACCCATTCTTTAGCCGAAAATTCATAAACTGACGTCATATGCACAGCTCCATTCATCAAACTTAGAGTTAAACTTTAACTGTGCGAACACATTTAAAAAAATATCGTTTTTAGGGTTTTGTCCGTCTTCCTGTCAGTCAAGACCATTTTCTGCATATCACGTATAAGAATCAAGCTGAAATTGATATCAAATATCCAAGTCGATGACCTCTACTGTGCCAGTAAAAATCAAGCTTCTAAGTCAACGCAATCAAAAGATATGAATGTTTATGCTTTTTTTTTTTTGCATTTTATGTGAAAATCATCGCGTAATCAAAACCTACAGTGTACTAGAGTAGAGCTTTTAGTACAACCAAAGGAAAAAATCTAAAAATGTTGAATTTATAATTATTTCCCAGAAAAAATCCATTACAAACTTATAGTTCATTTCATGCAAAATGAGTGCATATATATATATATATATATATATATATATATATATATATATATATATATATATATATATATATATATATATATATATATATATACATATATATATATATATATATATATATATATATATATATATATATATATATATATATATATATATATATATATATATATATATATATATATATATATATATTTATAAGTTAGTCGACTCATATTAGTTGTATTTCATTGACCTAGACTGAGAACTTAAATTATATATAAAAGATAAAATCTCAAACTTGATCATTTATAAGCTTAATGCAGAAATAAACCATTACAAACTTATATATGTAGTTAATTTCATACAAAATGTGTGGAGACGACTTGCAAATTTAAGTTTGTCAAATTCTATAGGTAGTATTTTTTTCAGCGGAATACCTACAATCTTGAAATAGGTACGAAACGCGAATACTCCTCGCACTTGACCGATATTTTTAATTTAACTATCCTTTGGTATGACAAGCCTCAAATGACTTATATATATGTCGACATTATACAAAAAATCAAAATCCAGCGCGAAAACGGAAAATCTACAATAATCAATATCAATTCTAAAAAAATTAACAATATTTTTTGTACGCTATCAAGACTAGTTATTTTTAGTAAATATATTTTTTCATAAATATACACTTCTTGGGCACTTTACAATGTGCATCTTTTGATACAGTATAGCGATTGCAGTGAAACAAAAACTATGTTGTGTTTTGAACTTATTACAAAAGTTCCAAAAATACTGTAAGTGGATTTGGAAAGATACTTAGTTATTCTGTAATACCCTACTATTAGGCTACTAATTTTATACTTCAATATATAAAAACGACTCCTCCATAGATTTATAAATGTATAGATAAAATGGTATATTTTCTATTCAACTTAATATCGGGTCTATTTTATTAGAAAACAAAATGAAAATTTGACTCACAGTGAGGGTTTCGTACCAAATTCATCATTTAAGATTAACGGGAAGCAAGCAGGCTTGCAGGGAGGCAGTTTACAAGCTTAAATGTTAGTTAGTAGTATAGGTACACTAATTTTGTATGAAATTAACTACAAAATATATATTTATTATGATTTTCTGTCATTTACCTAATAAATTACCACTTTTTGGAACATCCATTACTTTTACTTTAATTCAAGCCGGATACTATGATACTATAATTTTTACCGAATTTTATGATTGTAGGTCAACAAGAAGTACCCTATAGGTTTTGATTACGCTGCGTAACTTCACACAGTTTACGGCGTAAACGGAGCATAATGTAAATTGTATGTGTATTTTGCTTGGAGCATTGAAAAAATTAAATCTTCTAGTGTTTTTTTTTCATGGTGTTCCATGGAATTGTAGACCTGAGTATTTCGTGTACACGTTCTTATAAAAAAAATGCCTTGACAGACAAACGGACGGGCAATATATAATGGTTTCGGTCTTTTTTGCACGATATATATACGAGTTTTTAAAGTTTGACCTAATCCATCTTTGTTAGTTAGTTTCTTAGCCTAAAAAGTATTTTTTCTTAATAGTTGAAAATCAAGATCTGGAATTTCTGTTGTGGAACTAAAAGATCAGCTACTCTGAACCAATTTTATGAAAATAGCGCCCTAACAAAAACTGTTCATCGTTGTGATATTTTTTATTTTAACATGATAAGGAAGTAAAATTTTAAACCACTTTTTTTTTTGAAATTGTATGGCACGAGTTATAAACTTATATTTAATAATTTAATTTGAATAGAATTACATTTAAATTTAAGCTCCGCAGCAATTTTAGCATATTACAATGCTGAATTAAATTGGACTGTGAGAAAATATTAATAACTATGGCTCTACGCTGGCTTCCAATTTGTTTTCTAAATTTTATAAAATTTTCTGCAGGCATATGCTGCATTTTTATGCAGGTCGTTCTGTCTGTCCATGGACATTATATAATTCGCTTCTTTTTAAAACATGGCAAAAAAAAATTTTAAGCATAAAAGCATGCTCGACTTTGATTTCCTAGCATTGCATACCATAATACCAAAATAATATTTTGTCTTGCTATATTTTTGTGCCTTTATATTAATATTATAGAAACTTGTTTAAAATGTTGTTTCTAACATACCTAAAATTGTGTATTGCTAATTGCATTGTTGAGGATGCCTTGTTTCAGAAAAAGAAGTTATTGATATTCTTAGAATTACGTAAGACGTATAATGCTAGAGGTCAGAGTGTTCAGTGACACCGTAACAGATGGGGCAATGCGGGAAAACGAGGAGCTGAGGGGACAAAGTAGTCAACGAGAATTACACCTAGAATGTTAGTGACATAGATTAACATAGATTTTGTAAACTTTTTTTTCTGTTTTTAAAGCTATTAATTACGTGTAGCTAAACTATTATAAATCTATAATTTAAATGAAAACTATATTTCCTGTTGAAATAGACTTTTGGGATTTGATAAGAAGTGAGAATTTACTGTTTATATATAGGAAAAAAACCTGCGAAATTGTAATTGATAAGTCCGTCACAGAAACCTACCCTCTCAAAAACCTATATATGTAGTTAATTTCATACAAATGAGTGAATACGGCCGAAAATTTAAGCTTGTCATATTTCATAAATTGTATTTTCCGCTGACTTACAATCATGAAATTGGTACAGAACCCTCAGTGCGCGTATATTATTAGTACCTGACTGATATTTATTCAAATATAGATAAGTAGATAATAAATTAGAAAATTGAATCTTTCATTAAGTTGCATAAATTCTATATTGTAAGCTCTGTTAATAATAAGTAGCCATTAGGAACGTACTGAGTTACCTTTCTCTTTACTATAGCTGAACTCGAAATCTATTAGAAGAAAGTTTTACATTCATTTAATTAAATATCAAGATCAAGATCAAGACAGGACAAGATCAAGATCCGAACATATGCCGCAAGGGGACTATTAAAGTATTGATATACATATATATTACATACATATATGCAAACAGGAGTGCCATTGGTGAGCCAGGATGTGGCTGTTTCCGTTTCTGAGACCCCTGAGGCAACTTAAGTAACGGTTGCGGCCTCATAAGTAGGTACATCACTTTATTGTCATGATTCACTTTTAAATTATACTTTGCATTATAACACATTTAAAGTAAGACTTTTCTATATAATATTGCCATTGTTATATATTAACCTTAATTAAAATTAAATGTATCATTAAATTTTTGTTCGATTTTCACAGACATCTTACTGACAAAGGCTTCCTTTCCCTACTTTTCTCAAATGTATATACCTAACATATAGAAATACCGAAAAACACCAAAAAGTCATTTTAAGCGCAGCATGTATAACCGCTAAAATTCTTCTCATGATACTCTATATTAACGCACATATTTAGATAACATTAAATCAATGCATATTAGAATTTAATTAAAAATAGTCTTACTAGTCTAATATAACTAATAACAACTTGTTACATATTGTACCTACTAAGTAGTATTTGGAATTCTAGTAATACATATATGTATGTATATGTGTGTATGTATGTATGTATGTATGTATGTGTATGTATGTATGTACATCAGCCAACCTGTGCCTGCAGATACTCTGAAGTTAGTATTGCTCTGCTCCACTTAATCATAAACAAGCATAGTAATTCTATTGATTCAAGATTCGTAGGGCCTGGAGGGACAAGATGTTCGTGAGCACGACACGCGGCGGGAGGGAGGCGTAAGTCAGAGTCGTAGCGTGGCTCGTGCATCCCGCGAGTGTCCGAGTTCAATACCCGCACTAGCTTCATCGCGCTATGTTCAATAAGAATAATACATTGATGGTTATATCGCCATAATTAATATATATTTACAACTGGGATGCAATCTTAAGCATGTATAATTCTCATTTGCTGGTTTTTGATATCTAACTTGAAGTAAAAAAATATTTTTCAAGAAGGAAAAATGTATTATTATACTATGAATAGAAAAATTATAGCATTTTATATTGTAATAAAACCTTAATATTTTTCATTTTAAGATTACACAAGTGAAAAGACGCATCCTATATAACTACTACGACTTTATTGTCCGTCTGTATGTCAAGACCATTTTTCTCAAGATCGCACAGAGATGTCAAGCTTAAATTAATATCACATATCATACTAGAAAAAAAATCTAAGTGTTCAGATTTTTTAGAGGGTTTATATTTGCTTATGCCACGTTTTGTATGAAATTTACAATTCAATGGATATTACTTTCTGTTGACCTGGAACTGGAGGTGCACAAATTTAAGTCGCAATCAATACATTTTTGAATCATTACAATATTATATATACTTAGTTTAATTTTAATGGCAAATCGAAAACAAAATTACATAATATTAATTACTATGCAATGCAGACATATACCAAAAATGTATGTAAATTACATACATATAGTTAATAGTGCATCTATGCCGATAAATTATGGGACCGTTATAAAAATATTATCACTCCAATTGTACCTATCCCGCATGACAATTTTCGGCTACTACTAAATTAAAACAACTGGTTAAACAATTCACAACTGTTATATTGGGCACATCGTAAAATTTTGCTGACATTATCTTCTATTTACTTTTAAATAAATATGTAGATAGGGCGTTAGGGAAAATTATTTATCTAAACTAATAGTATGTATGTTCGTAAATTTTTCACATAAAAACTATTGCATCGATTTCAAAAATTCTTATACTATTAGAAAACTGGATCTTTACTGAGTGACATAGGCCTGGTTATATTTTCACAAGTAGGTATCTCTAATAAAAATGTAATAATATAACCCAAAGTATAAAAAATAAATCATAAATAATCTGCCATAACATGCGCTGCGGTAACTATTGTTAATAGAACAAAAAATGTTCCACAGGATTATAGGCTGGTCGCTAGTACTATAATAAAGCTGTAAAAACATTGTTTCTGTACATTGAATATTTTTAACAAAATATCAAGCTATGATATTTTAAATTTCTCTTTGTTTCTTTGTACACGCGCATCTTCGGATACACTGGACGGATTTCAATAAAACTATTTTGGTTGCGTAGCAGTTAGGTATTGGCACGATCTTGACTATAATTTTTTTTGAAGACTGGCACAACTGGTTTTGGTCTAGACGAGCTATACGAAAAAATGAAATGCAACTATTAATATACAAAAATTATACACTTTCACTTTGCACTTTCTATTGACATATAAATATCACGGATCTGGACCATCTGGGCCACCTCAAGAAGAAATATAATGTCCAGCTTAACCACATTAAATACGTAATGACGCCTTTAAAAAAGTTGTTTCGCATGATGGACATTTTTCATTGAGAGTTTGATATATAGGTATCAAGGGTCTAGGACACCCAAATACGCTAAGCTTTAAAAATAAAATGGCATCGTTAATTCTGTTATCGGCAGCAATACGTTTTTCCACGTGCATTTTGTTTCTTCCTTCTCTACTTAACATACTTCCCAGGTATACAACTTTATTCACTTGTTTTAACATCTTTCCATTCACTATCTTGCATTCTGTCCTTTCCTCATCTCTTTCAAATACCAGAACCTTTGTCCACTATGTTTTCTAAAAAGGTCATTAAAATATTTGAAATATATAACATATTGTTAGGTTTAAAAAATATTAAATTTATTTTGATATTTGAGTAGTTTGTATTTTGATATTTGGTTAATATTTAATAATATTTTTAACAACTATTTTGACCCCTAGACGCGCGATCCGTAAAAATTTTATGACAATGCCCCAATTCATAAGAGTAGACATGACACAACTGGACTCTCAACAACAGAAAACTCTGAAGCACTTATTTAAAAAAATATTATTATATAATAAATATTATGACAGATAAATAAATCTTCAGTTTATTCCAAAATGATAATATATGTGGCTCATGACTTATCCAAACCTTATCCTAGCCTTAATTATTCATGCAAGTCATTATTAATTTTTATATAACAATTATGGTTATAATGTCAGTGAGGAGTGGGTTGTTGGAGAAACATAAATGTTGCTAAGGCTTGTGGGCGCCCATAAGGTCAGCCTTGCACCCACACGCACCTTATAAGTGTTTCACTAAACACATGTAGTCTATCGAGTAAAAAGTCTTAAGTAATTCTGGACGACTATGAATTTAAAGCTTTATTACAACATAATTAAGGATCTTCAACATGACAAATAATTTATCATTTGCAACGCTTTAGTAGAAACTGTTTGCTACATTCACCTTTACCTAATCCGGCAAACGGATTTTAGAATGGCATAGTGGGCGACGTGTCGGTAAAAGAAAAAGATTTACTTTTACAAAATAAAGATGTTAAATATTACTAACCACAAAGTAGCCTGGTAATAACTTTTAAAACGCATATACAATCTACTTACTATAAATCATCTGTTCACAAACCAGTGCCAGCCAAAAATGAAGTCAATAGACAAAGTACATTGAACAAATGATAATAAAATTATTTAAAAAATACACATATTGGCACCGACTCGCAGCATAACGGATTTTAAATAGTTAATAAGTATATTGAGGAACGTCGTGGCGCAGAGGCACAACATCTGCCTGTAATCACATCTGTTTCCGAGTTCGATTTCCACTCGGGGAGAATAAAATTTATTCATTTTCAAAGCAAAGAGCGGCGTTGAGTTCCGTCACTCAACACTCAATGCCTCGAAAAGCGGAAAACGGGGAACGGAGTGTCTTAACACTAGGTTCCTTGAGCCTATTGTTCCTTCTGGCTACCCTGTTTTGTGTGGGATACTACAACTAAATATTTCTACTTTTCAGTTAGTGTTCAAGTTTTTACATAAAGCTTGGTACAATATTGAAGTCGGTTTATTTCCTTTTGTAAAATTTTGTTGTACTTAATAGTGTAAACTATTTAGAAATCTCTATTAACCACACATATTTTATAAATAGTTAGCCACTTAGGTTATCCAACATGTTGTTCATCAAGTATGCTTAAAATTTTGAGCATGTACATGTTCAAAATTCAATTTAAAATTATTTTTCCGAAAATATCATCAAAATATTGGCCATACCATGACCATACTATCAAAGACGAGTGTGTCTAGTCAGAGAATAAAAATGAGCATGGTGGCAGATCAGAAGATAGTACATGAGGCCGGTCATGAACCTGCGGGCACAGCCGCGCCGAGGGGCATAATTGAAAATAATTTATTTATTTTAATTTATTGTTTAGTTATTTGTTTATATTTACAAGCTATCCTAAATTAATTTGTCCTTTGTATGATGTTCTTCCTCTGAAATTTTTCTAGTTTTTTTTCTTATTATTTGAAATATATACATTATACATTTATCCCCATATACATTTATCCAGCATATTACATATATACATTATACATTTATCCAGCATATTTTATCCCCCAGCCCGCTCGTCGGCCGCAAGCCGAGGCTCGAGTCCCGCAGGGGACGCCCTTGCCGCCGACGTTTCCTCTCAAGCAGACACGATAGTGCTTGTTACTTCTCAGGGACAGAGTACTCTCTTCCCTCCCCAACCGGTGTCGCTACCAAGGCCAATAAGGCTAACAGCATTAAACTCACAAAAAAAAATACATTATACATAACGCTTGCAAAACTATATTTTGCCTTTTGGGAGCAATCTTGGGATGTTATCCTTGTAAAGGTATGAATATTCGTTTACTGCAAAATAATAAATTGGAATTGGCTAAAGCTGCTAAATGAAATATTGTACGAAAATTAATTTATAAATTATTTATTGTCTTCTAGAAAAAGATTACAATTTTTCACCATCGAAATACCATTATTCAGAAAATTTTAATAGTGGAAAATGACGCTGAATGGAGTATATCAACAAAAGGCTCAAATCAAAATGAAATACAATTCATAAATTTGTCAAAAATGTGGTTCTTTATGGAAATAGATAATAAATAAAATATGCTTTTTTTTATTTCATTCATAATATAATACTAAAAGAACTATTAATAAGAGCGCCATCTAGAGAGCGTGTAGCGTACGGCGGCGAGGTGGGGGAATGTATATTTATCCACGCTGAACATGCGCGCCATCTCTGTGGTTGGGTAAACCCATTTTACAAAATTGAAACTCGAGTTGCATATCTATATCACATATATTATTCGTACAGAGGGTTACTTGTAGCTATCAGACGTAACATCCCACACCAACCGCTTCCTGATCTGGCTACGCTGTCGTTCCAGTCCCTGGGGATCGAGGTAATGGTTGGCAGGCAACCTGTCAGGCTGTATGCCATCTACCGACCCCCCAACTCCACGCTAAGACTTAGCGAAGTTAAGCAAGTCCTTGGTAGTATAACCCCCACCATAGCGGCAGGGGACTGGAACGCCAAACACCAAGCGTGGCGCTGCCACATTGCGGGCACCACGGGTAGGAAGCTGTTCGAGGAAGCCGACAGGAATGGGTATGTAGTGGAAGGGCCTGACGAGCCCACCCACTACTCTCATAATAGCAAATTCCCCGGGACCACGATCGACCTGATCGTGCACAAGGGGGTCGATGCTAGCTCGGTGTCCCTCGAACAGCTGGAATCTCTACCTGATGCCTATGGGTCTGACCACCTCCCCGTCCTCTTTGCCGTACGGGGAACGCCAGCAATCGCAGTGCACCCCCCTCTACGTAGGGGACGAATCTGCTGGCCCCGCTTCGAGGCCTTCACTGCCCAGCTGACTCGGCCACGAGAGGAACCGCTTGATGATCCGCCTAGTGTCGATAGACTGGAGGCGTCGATCACAGTGACGATCCAGACTGCCCTCCGTGAAGC
The DNA here is from genome assembly GCA_037127375.1 of Dione juno. Classification (NCBI taxonomy): domain Eukaryota; kingdom Metazoa; phylum Arthropoda; class Insecta; order Lepidoptera; family Nymphalidae; genus Dione; species Dione juno. The sequence continues at coordinate 6,825,947 of JAXRJS010000041.1, read as the reverse complement.
TACCGCCCCCGCCAGTCCGGTAAGACTTCCCCCAACTCCACGGCTCATTGCTGACCTCATTGCGCGTAAGAGGAAGACGCGCAGTGAGTGGCAACAGACCCGCGAGCCCGCCACCAAGACGAAACTCAACGTATTGGTGGATCGTATTCGCGCAGAGCTTGTGGAGTCCAATGCCGAGAGTTGGAACGTGGGGATTCGTAACGCCACCGAGGACGAAGCATCTCTCACTAAACTATGCCGGCAGCTTACCAAGAAGCCGCTCCCCATCCGACCTCTCTTCCACCCCGATGGCACGCTGCACTACGACTCTCAAAGAAGGGCCGAAATCCTGGCAGACCACCTTGAGAGTCAGTTCGCACCCAATCCCAGCTTGCGACCGGAGCACCACGCACAGCTGGAGCAAGCGGTCACCGCCTTCCTATCAAACCTCCCTAGCCCGAGTCCTCCTCCGCCCTTCTTTTCCCCGTCGAGCGTGAAGTAGGCGACCGGGGATCGATGGTGTACCTAACCTGGCACTACAGCATCTCCCCATGCGGACCATATCATCACTCACCAGGCTTTTCAACGCCATCCTACGGCTGGGATATTTCCCCCAGGCTTGAAGGGAAGGCCTGGTAGTGATGATTCCGAAGCCGGGGAAGGACCGAAGGCGCCCCGACGGCTACCGACCTATCACCCTGTTGAACGCCTCATCCAAGCTGTTCGAGAGACTACTGCTCCCTCTCTTGGAGGCGCACTTCCAACCGCGCCCTGAATAGTTTGGATTTCGCAGTGGTCATTCGACCACTTTGCAACTGGCACGCGTCCTCCACTTCGCAGCGGCCGCCACGAACAGGAAGGAGAAGGCAGTAGCGATCTTCCTGGACATGTCGAAGGCGTTCGACAGGGTGTGGCACCCCGGATTGCTCCACAAAGTGATCCGGGCGGGCACTCTCCATCACCTGGTGAGGGTTCTGGCCGAATTCCTCCGCGGCAGAACCTTCCGGGTTAGAGTGGACCACGCTCTATCCAGCAGCTATCCCATCGCAGCAGGGGTACCCCAGGATAGTACCATCTCTCCTACCCTGTATTCCATATATACCAATGACATCGCAGTTCACGACAATGTCACACTGGCCCTCTATGCCGATGATATTGCGTTCCTGGCTAAGTCCCTGAACCTCACCCACGCGGCTATCAAACTCCAGCGTGCCCTCGACCTGCTACCGGACTGGTTTGCGGATTGGAGGCTCACGATTAACTTGGCCAAGACCCAAGCGAGTACGTTTGGGCTCCACAAGCTGCCTCCTCCGCTTGTTCTCCAGGGTGAACAGGTCAAATGGTCCCGCCAAGTCACCTACCTGGGCGTCTCCATAGAAAGGAAACTTTCCATGTCGGCCCAGGTAGCCAAAGCCAGGAACGCAGCGCGAGTTGCACTGGCCCTGCTGCTTCCCTTATTCCGATCCCGCCTTCCCCTCCGCACCAGGCTGGGGTTGTACAAAACGTACGTCAGACCCCATCTGACGTACGCGTCCCCAGCTTGGTACTCCCTCACGAGACCTAGTCTTCGGAAGGTCCTTGAGACGGTGCAAAATGTGGCTCTCCGACGAGTTGTCCAGGCTCCTAGATACGTGATGAACGCTACCATTCAGCGCGACCTCCGTATCGAAAGCCTAGAGAATCACATCACCCAGCTAGCTGCCCACGTCTACCACGGTGCCGACGCCTCGGATCACCCTCACATCCGAGACATCGCTCCGTGGCACTCCCGTCCGCCGGACGCCCGAAGACTACCTCGAGACATCCTTCCCCCTCCTTCTGATTCCTGAGCTGCTACCAAGGTCGCTGGTCGCCTAGGCTGAGCCTCCCCCGGATCACCGAGGACCGCTGACCGCCCGGGTAGCGCATAGCTCACGTCATTTTAGAATAAAGAGAAAAATATTTGAATCTATCAAAATACTAAACCTGAAACAAATTGACCAATTTTACAAATGATATGAATCGATATGGCTAAATATTTCAATCCGTGTAATATTTAGCCCGATAACCTTTCAATAAAATATACTTTACTATTAACTTTATTTTTTAATCATTTTTTACAAATTTCTTAGGGTTGTATTCTTATGCATTCATATCAAATACTATGTAAATGTCTTTATGAAGAACGCAAGTTATTACATTATAATCACATGCACATTAACAGATATCTAATTTTCTTATGTAATAAATTCGATTTTGGCTTTTTGTATAATGTTAGTAAGCACGAAAATTAACAAAACAACAAAATTTTTCGTAACGTATTTAATATGTGTTATCACTATGTAGTTATAAAATGATGCCATTCGAATAAATAGCTCAATTTTAATTCAATTAAATAAAATTGTTAAAAGCATATATTATTATAATTATAATTGTAGTTTAGGTAGTTTGTAGGGCTGGGTGCTCTTGTGCATATGCATTTGCTTCATATTGGTGTGCTCTAAGAAGAATTTTATTATATGATTATATTGAAAAACCCACAGATATAATTTATTCTTAGCCGTGCCTGTGGTATACAGAAATGCATAGTAGTAAGATAAAATTCGCCCTTAAAAAAATACGTATATTAGACGCTATATAGTAAATGTTTTAATAATGTGTATATAGTATGAGCACCAATCACCATTCTCTTTAGGACCGTATTGAGTATTGACCGTATAGGAAACGAATTTGCATCAATAAAATTATATGAATTATTGTCTATAGTAATATGTAATACAGTGGTAGCACAGTTCTTTCAATAATCATGACATTTGTCTATACATAAGATGGCGGGTGATGAAACTGACAGGTTTGTAAATAAAGAAAACTTAAAATAAATAATTCGTTTATTATAAACTGTAGCATTAAAGATTAACTGATAATATTAACTTATTTTATCTAATTTGATAACATATTAAAATGACGAGATTTGTACGAAGTTAAGAAATTATTTACTTGTTATAAATTACAGCGATCTCAAGCCGTCGCAAGTTGTAATAGTAAGAGAAGTGTATGATAGCGAAAATGCTCACATTAAATTTGAAATGGAATTGGAAAGAGCACTTGAGGCTGGTGTGAGTATCATTGTCATAGAGCCTGAACCGCTCGGCGAAGAAACAGCTAGATGGATTTATGTAGGGAACCTATTACATAAAGTTTCAGTTTATAGTGGATTGTGTAGTATAGCGTCAGGTAACTACTTTTAACCTCTAATAAAAATACTTGAATGAAGTTAATTAATATTTTCATTTCAAAGTAAAATATATTTGTAGGGATAGCATGGAGCTCGCTGGCTTGCACACCTTTTGGTATAGTGTCTGTTTTGTGTGCTGGTTGTTACACACTATCATGGCAGTGGGACCCTTGTTGCAAGTATCAAGAAGAAAAAGATCTCCATCATTTATCAAAATTGCCTATTTTGAGTGATTTAACTTCAGCTTCGCCTGTTGTACTTGTGCACACTGACAATACAAAAAAAGTAATGTTACATAGTACAATATCTCTAGCTGCTGCAGCTATTTGCTTGTGGAGAGTTTATAATACTTTTAAATGATGTGGAGGTTATTATGCAGCTAATGTGCTTGTACTGACAATTTCATTTTCAATTTTAAAGAAATAAGTAATTTTATGTATAATTTATTGTAGATAAAAATGTAAAACTTGTTACAATACTTTAAATATGTTAATGATTAAAATATAATTTTCTGTACAAAACAAATATCATAAGAAGCCTTTTTTTAGAATTGATAGTATGTTGTTGAAATAATGTTATGTGACTATGCCAACAGCAAAACTAATATTTTTGCGGTTGGTATAAATAAATGAAATTATAACTTTAGTATCCTTTTATTTATTTTAATTAATTATATTATTCACGAACACTTTAATATAACTTTCATATATTTGAAATAAGGATTACTCTATACCTTAATAAGAATAAGTTATTATATATAACTATGATTATGTAAATAATTTTAGATAGATAAAGAATTGTTTATGCTGTTCTGTTGGCTCTTCTTGCCATAAGCCAGAAATAAAGTGATGGAAGAGAATGTCTGAGAAATATTGTAAAATTAGGTAAAAGTTGACTAATTACTAATTCTTTATCATTATTTACAACCATATCTAAAATTTTCATCGCAACATATTCAGGTGTGAAACCAGCAGCAGTGCTTTTATCCATAACTGAAAAAAATAATATATATGATGTAAATACATTAGACAAGTATTACTAAGAACCAAAACTCTATGTCTTTACCTATATTACTAATATTTAAATTTTATTTATTTTGAATATATATATATATATTTAAATTAATAAAATATGTATGTACAATTATGAAAAGATTATTTTATCATAAAATTTATAATTTATTTAATTCAGATGTAATTTAAAAAATATTACTAAGAAAAGAAAAAATATTGAAGTATATGAATAAAGTGCTTCAAACAGATAGAAATAAAATATCCAAAAAGCAAACAGGTCTTAGTTTACTATGTTTTTGTAGTATTTTAAAAATTACTTGCATAGTATGAAAACATTCTACTCAAAGCCATTTGTAGAAGCAGAGAGAATTACTATTATCTATTTTATTAAATTAAGTAAAAAAAATACCTCCATGATTCTCCCCACTTGCAGTTAGAGCATTCAGAGAAACAGCTGTCTTTACATAACCTGGACTAACAACAGACACATTAATATTATGTTGACGCATTTCAGAACGCAATGAATCACCAAATGCTTGCATAGCATGTTTTGATGCTGCATAGGCTGATCGGTCAGGTATAGCAATGAGTCCTTGTACAGAGCTTACAAATACTATGTGACCAGTTTTATTTTCTACCATTTTTGGAAGTGCAGCTGAAAAATGTATAAATATATATATGTATATATATATATATATACATATATATATATATATATATATATATATATATATATATATATATATATATATATATATATATATATATATATATATATATATATATATATATATATGTATATATGTATATATATGTATATATGTATATATATGTATATATATATATATATATATATATATATATTATATATATATATATATATATATATATATATATATATATATATATATATATATATGTATATATATATATGTATATATATATATATATGTATATATATATATGACATATTATATTAATTCAGTCTACATTGAGTGGTTTGAGCACAATTAACAAAACAGTAAGCTGTCCAGCAATATAGTACTATTATATAAAAAATAATATGTTATTTTTATGAAGCTATTGTGGCTAGCTATTGCCCCCTGAGACAGTGTCATATTCCAACACTAACAAGATAAATAAAAATTTAAGATTAATCAAATAATACTGAAGTGATAAAGAATAAAATTTACCTTTAGTGAGCCCTACTGAACCAAAATAGTTAGTAAACATAATTTTTTTATCAACATCTAATTTTGTATATAATATTGAGCCACGGTGCGATATCCCACCATTATTAATTAAGATATCGATTTTGCCACAGATGTCATAAATATGATTGATAAATGGTTCAAGCTGTTCCAAGTCTGACAAATCAAGCTCAGCAACTATGGGTTCTTCTGTTGGTAGTGACTAAAAATCAACTATATATGAAACTAAAAAATTAAGAAATTTCTCTTGGTACAATGGCTATAAATTGAAAACAATTTCAACATAATATTAATGTTTCAGTTAATGTTTGACTTACACTTTTCTTTGACAAAAGATCTTCTTTTACTCGTTCTAGTTCTGACCTTCTTCGTGCTGCTAGAATAATCTTACAACCATATTCATGGAAAACATGAGCCAAAGCTTCTCCTATACCTGAGCTGGCACCAGTTATAACTACTACCTGTGAAAAATTAATTTACCTAATAAATAAAAATAACATATTTAATAGCCAATTATTATTACAAAATACCTTTTTTTGAAGAACATTTCTTCGTTTTCTTTCTGTTTTTTGACTACAAATATGATACATAGTCAAAATAAGTGATATTGGCAATCCCAGATATTTCAAGTACCACTTGAATGCACTCGCAGAAAAAACAGACATTTCTTATAGGTTTTATATAAGTAAAAGGAAATACTGAAGGTCACAATGTTCTTGCAGATGCAATTTGTAATTTTGTACCGTAAGTATACATGCACAGGATAGTAAACAAGCTACCAGTGACTAAGCCTCATTGTCAGTAGCTAACGAACAGTGAATAGACGTGCAGAATAATTTAATGTTAATCAATATAATTTCCAAATTATGCTGTTTTAAACGAAAACACATTAGCAATTTAAAATAAAGCACGTGACAGTAATGTAAAAGATAATTTATTTCGTTATCACACTTTCCGCCATTGTTACTACCTATATATTTACAAAAACCTGATATTTATTTTTATTTAATATATAAATGCCAAAATATACATATAAAGCCAGAATTATATGCCTATCAGTTATGTCCTTGCAATTTGTGAATTTTTAATGCCAAGCCAAATATTATCAATTCACCACAATACAATACAATAAATACAATCAATCAATCAACCACAAGAGGCAAGAGTAAAAAGCTCTTTTTATTAAATTTATTTATTAGTTAAAAATTGAAAATGGGATGCTGAGTAGCGGGGTGTACCGTCACTTTATCAGATTTATTTACCATAGATAAAAATAAAATACGAATAAAGTTATTATAAAAACAAAATTCTCGATAAAAAGTTTCGTCAATTGCAACTCATTGTTCTTTTAAAGCGTAGGAAATAGAAAAATATATAAAATATTATTTATCATTCATATTTCTCAGCTAAATATATATATGAATTGTCTTTAAATCGTAAAGAATGGGTTTCAGCTTAAGTAATTTAGCCTACAAATAGCGAAAAACTTGCTAGTTATGGTTATATTAATTGCGATTTTAACAATATTTCTTTTAAAACACTAATCAAACAATGAAATAAAAAAAAATCATTGTGTGATTAGTGTAGTGTATTGTTATTTTTATCATTTTCTGGAAAAAAATTGCATTTTTTTATTTATATGATGATATGTGACGTGTGCCGTGTTTGGGCGCTTGTTAGAATCATGCCCTCAAAATATTGCAGTCCTCTAAATTTATCACTCACATTGATCTTCATTCTCAAAAAGGAATCAAAATTACAAGATATAATTTTGATTCACTTTTATCAATGAAATAAAAGAAAAATGCATTATGGTATGACGAATGGGGAATTCATCAAATTACCAATAATGGATTATAGACGATTCGATGAATTCCCATGAGGGTAACTTAAATCAGATTTTTACAGATTTAGTCCTGTATTTTTCGAATGTTGGGTACATTTTCGAAAAATGTCGAAAGTCGAAAGATGTCTCAAAGTTTAGTTTTTATTTTAAAAAAATATAACTATTTCTATACAACATTGAATTATCAATAATCCACAAATGATAAATGTACATTTATTTCACGTTTCATATTATGATTACAGCTTTAACAGTTTTATTTATTTTTATTTTGAAATAGCAACAATTTACAAATAGTAGCATTTTTTTTAGCTTCACGCTGTATCCCGCAGATAACAGGGTAGGCAGAGGGAACCTTAGGCTCAAGAAACCTGGTGTTGACCCACTTTGTTCTGCCTTTCGAGGCATTGCGTGTTGAGTAATTTTTATTTTAATAAATATATTATATTAATATTTTGCAAGACAAAAACCATTTACAACCTTCAATTACTAAGATTTTTTTTTGCAGTATCTTATTATATAAAAAAAATATATACATATTTTTACAAAAGTTCTAAATATATATTAAAATTCACCATAAAAAAAAATAAACAAATTAAATAATTTATAGTAAAAAATAATTTAACAAATTTATTGGCACAGTTAACTTATTACTGTTAAATAACAAAAATATAAATTAATCAGGCAACACTGAGTTACATTTCCTTGATTATCTAAATGTTAGATTATGTTTGATTTGTCCTGGATATAAATAGTTAACATAATGTTTGAGTGAGTATAAAAGAATATATTGTAGGAAGACACTGTTTATAATAATCAAAACAACTTTTCCTGCATTATTTTGGGAGTGCCGTACAGATGCGCTGACCTTCGTTTTGATGCACAACGCACAACAAAGCATCAAATTGACGGCTGCCCTATTTTCACAACAATCTTTGGATTTATTCTTTAGCTTTTGTGAAATGCAGCTATCGTGTTAAGCTGCTACCTAGCAAATGTGAACCTTTACTGTGCCTAGTGCCGCATATGTGGAAATTCTAACGATAATGGAATCGGCGACTACGCAAACAACTTTTATTGGTGTATGTTACAGTACCACAGCAAAGACTTTCTTTTTGACTTTAAGGATAAAACTAGTAACCCTGGAGAAATAAATTATACTTATCATCAAGATGAATGAGAGGGATATTCCTAGTGTCCCAATTACAACATTAGCAGGAGTAGCTAGTTTGACTGATTGTAAGTAGTATATCAGTAGAATATAATTAATAAATTAATATGTTGAAAAACAAGAATTCGGAATATGAGTCAAATAATATTACGGAAACAACTTAAGATTTTATAATGTAGCAATGAATTACTAGATTTATAGTACAATAAGCTGATTACTGTTAATAAATTTTAAACTGATAGTATTTTTTTTTTATATTCTTTAATATATTTATTCCAAATAATATTCTTCTGTAATTTAGTACACCAGACAAGCCCTAAGAGATTGAATATTAAAATATAGATCAAATGTATACAAATTGTAAAAATGTTATGATGTCTGAGAGTATACTTTACTCTATTGTTGTTTACTCTTTACTTAACTTTATTGTTGTTAAAGAAGTAATTCTTAATTGTGAATTCTATTATAGTGTTACCAGTGCTTCCATTACCAACGCCTTTGCCATCAACACTTAATAACAAATCTCAATTATTTCATCCACGAGTTGCTGAAGAAGCAGCAATATTGTTAGCAACTCGTGATGATAACCTTGTCTCTTTATTGTTACAATCACTTATGCAAACATCAGTCCAACATATGTGAGTACTACAATAATTCATTAAATTAACAAAAATAAACTTTAGATAATGGCACAAATTATAAAACACAAATAAATTATTAATTACTATATATTTCACCTTATGCCAAGGATATGCTTTTTATACCTTAGTAGCCTTAAAAATGTAATTTTATTTTATTCTTGAATAAAGATAAGGTGCTTGTAAACATTATATACGACATATTCTGTTACTGATGTAAAATTTAATTTAATTTTCAGAGACTTAAAGGATGAGAGTATTCCAAATGCAGTCAGTCCTGCCCCTCAGCAATCAACTCCTGAACTGTTGAAAGCAATCTTACATGTGAATCCAAATGTATTTGATCAGCAGCAAAGAAATCATTGGGGCAATCACTTACATACAACAAAGTTTAATGGAATGTCACCATCTTCTACATACAACTATTCATCTAATAATACAACACACTCAAGCCCTTCGTCACATGGTACAACTGTACATCATAGTTCCATACCAAATCAGCAACTCTTAGCTGCCCCCTGTCAATCATCTCCTCATGTAAATATGGGTTCGCCACCATCACAAGCTCGGCCTGGTAGCCAAGTAAATATAATGGCCCAAAATAATGTATCTCCACCATGGAATACATCAAACCAGTCTAATATTTACTCAAGCCCTCTATCAAACACATCAAATCCACAAAATGGAGGTTATTATAATAGTTTAGTACAAAATAACAGAAATTTTGTAACTAATTTAGGTGAAGATAAAGATCCTCTTTCAATGTCACCAAGCAATATGAGTGAACAACAAAAACAACATTTACAATCTCAAGATAAAACATATGAACAAGGTAATTATTATACTACATGTTATGAGTATCACAGTCACAGACCAAATGGTTCATATTATTTAATTTGCATGCAAGACAATGTGGCATTACTGTCCTTTATGCTTCAATTTGTTTTCTTTATGTAGGGAAAATGTCACTGTCCATTAAATGATAATAATATCACAATGTATAAATTAATGAATATCTCCACAATAGACATTAATGAAAGTTTTAATTTTCAAAGATTTGTTTTAAAGTGTTATTCACACTTTACATAAGAAAAATAAACTAAATATGCATAAAATTGTGGATATAAAGCATTAAGTAATTAATAATATAAAATGTTTAGATGGCAATGTGGTAACGGGGCAGTCTCCAGCGCAAGCTAGCGTGGCGCCGTCGCCGCTGCGTCAGGAACCGCAAGTGCCTCAGCCGTCGATGGGCGCGCCATATGCGTCCTCGCACGACAAACAGGAGTCTAGAAGTACAAACCTAGTGAATAACAGATTTCCAGTTGTTAAGCTAGGTCGCCTTTCTGTAAGTGTTACTATCATATCTGTGCACAACACACAAAATATTGTTAACAACTGTATATACATATCACTTGATAATTAATTCTTCGGCGAAAGCTTACTTAAATCATATTCCCTAATCAAGTGGGCTAAGGTGTGGTGTTAGGTACAGTCTCTAAATATATGGATAATAAATAGGACAAAGTCAAGCTTGGGGTAATCACTTGAAAATAAAAAAAGAATTAATTAGGAATTTACTTAAGTGTGCAAAAAAAATGTATATATATATATATATATATATATATATATATATATATATATATATATATATATATTTTACACCTCTATTCAAAACTACCTTTCATGCTCTGCAGGAGGGCTTACTAAAAAAACATGAACTGCCAAATGATGAAAGAATGAGAAAAAATAGCACAGTTGAGTCAGATTCAGATGATAACATGCCACTTAAAGCAAAGTCAAGTAATTCTACCCCTTCTGTGGATAAAGAAAAAGAAGCTATAGATATAGCTAGAGAAAAAAATTGGGAAGCAGTCAAACGAAAACATGAAGAGGCCAGTAAAAAGGAAGAAGAAGAAGCTGCTATTGGTAAATTATCATTTAATAATTTGGTATATTTACAGGATTTTGTTTGATTTCAATTTAATAACAATAATACTTTGTTACATTTTTCATGTTTTTACAACATTTATAGTTCGCCCGAAATTACGGAAAGTAGAACGACGCTTGGTGCCTGTTCTGGAAATGCTCTCGGTCGATGAATTGATGGAGACAAATACGTATCAACGATTCAATAAATTAATTGATTCCGTTTTTGAAACTATAGACGATGATATTATAATTACGGAAGAAATGGGTAAGTACATAATTTTTTTGCTTAAGTACTTTTACTATTACAAATTTTTAAAAACGTACTAGCTTTCTTTTTATAGTTATTAAGCTACTAACAATGTTATTTAGATATATTCAGAATTTCTGGTTTGACTAATTCTGAATTTGGTTTCCGCCACATATTATGTTGAATTGATAGAGTAAAATCCACAAATTATATTATGTTATATTACGCTTTATTTTTTTTCCTAACCGGCTATAGTCGCATGAAACAAAATACCGATTGTGCAAGCACTGCTTGTAAATTTGTAAATATATATATTCATTATTTAAATTGTAATTGTAGAGGGTACAGACATTCCTGAGGACTTGTTGCTGCCGCGCTATCAACTACAGGAGCTTTGTGCAGAAGCGGCCAAGTTAAAAAATCTCGGTGCTATGGAAGCCATTCCAGCTGATAGATTAGTCCGATTGTTAAATATATTAGAAAAAAATATACGGGCTGCAGAAAAGATGTCATTAGTGGGCGACCCTGTAAGTGACAAAGTTTTGATAAAGTTCAAAATTGGTTATTTAAATTTGTTGATTGTGCCTCTATTGTAAATTGTTTGTGAAATTGAAATCTTCACTTCAGCTCTGTGGCACTTCTATCGTTTGGAAGTCATGTAATAATATCATCATGTGATTAGCACATGTCTTTTGGCGACTCTTAGATATTGATATAGCTCGGATGGTTTCTTTAATCTCCCAAAACAATTTTTGTCTATAAACAGGGTGAGGTGTCAGCTGAATACTCTAGTTCTTGTCAAAACTACAATGTTTTTGTGACACTTTCGTCTAACTTCACTAAGAGGGTTTTATTAATATCATATACGAGGAAAAGCCGACTAAAACGTGTTGTTATAAGTTAACGTAATTTCTTAATAACGTTAATGTAATAACTATAACAATTATAATTATTTTTTTTAGGATGACAGTGAGGAAATGAGGCAAATATGGATGGAGTCGGCTCTGGAGCGAGTGATGTGTGCGTCCGACGCGTGCCTCACCGCGCTGTACATCATGACGTCGCCAAGCATGCCCAAGCGCATCTTCCTAGAAGACGTCATTGACAGAATCATCATGTTCATAAAATTTCAACTGAACAACACTATATACTGTGTATATGATCCCGTGTACAGTATTCAGAGCACTTCGAAAAAGAAAGGTGGGTTGAAATTGTTCCATCGACAAATCATCACCAATAATTTATTTAATTATTTTCTTTTTATATTTTTAAAAAAACATAGTTTAACTATTTACTATACTTATAGTATTTACATACATATGCAAATAGTTAAGATGCCAATAAATTAAGCCCTTAGGTACTATATAAATACTATATAATTCTTTTTTCAAGTCAGAGCATACTCAGAGAACCCAATCAATTTCTTTAGGGTTAGAATCTCTTACAGGTAAATTTATTAAAAATTACAAATAACAACGCCATTCACTTTATAATCATATATATATTTTTTAATATAAGGGTTCTATCAACTATGGTCTATAGTTAGATACACTTCAAATAAGCACAAAAAAAATAGTGTAGTGACTGTTTCTTTTTTAAATTACAATTAATATTAAAACGACCATTCCTAAATAAAGGCATTGTAAGAGTACAGTATACATTAAGTATTCAGATCATGCACGAAGTGAATGTACAAGAACACCGACCATTTGAATTCTAAAGTTGTTTTATGACGTGACGCCATCGTGAGACTCATTGAAACTATGATTTCCTTTTCCTATATACTAGTCGAATTTCTCAATATATTTTAAACATTTTATTGTCGTATCTAGTTAAACGTCTACTTTTACGAAATTATTCACATATTCTATATGCGTCTACAAAACAATCAACCTAATTAATCAATCTTAAAATTATAAATTTCGTAGTCCCTAGTCTCCTATATTATTTATAAAAAAGAAAGAATCTGACCTGATTTAATTATTCTATTAATATTTAAATATGTAAAATTAAATTTTCAAAATTTAAAATTTGTGATCTTACTGAAGAAACACATAAGCTCCTAACATCTTCTGAATCTCTTGAATCACAAAGGGACGGTGACGTAAAAGTAGAAACGTAGAGATTAAAAAACAATAACTTAACTCGAGCTACTAACTAGTAGCTAGTAACAAACTAACGTAATGCGTGTGTGCGTAGTGGACGGCCGTAAGCGGCGCGGCGGCGGCGCGGGGCACGCCAGCAAGCGCGGCGGCAACTCCACGCGCGCCGTGCGGGAGCTGTACACGCACGCGCACGAGAGCGTCACGCTGCTCGCCGAGCTGTTCGCGGCGCACCACCTCACCGACACCACGGTGCTGCACGCCTCCACCGTGGGCGTGTCGCCCTTCTTCGTAGAGAATATCAGTGAATTGCAGCTGTCTGCATTGAAACTTGTTACTACGGTGGGTTTGAAATATCCTATTATTATATACGTTTGATTATTGATTCGGTTACAGTTTAGTTTTTTTTGAGTTATATACTTTCAATATTTAATATTTCTGCGCAAAAGAAAATATTTTAAATGTTCTAGTTCTAATCTATTGATATCTTTGTTATAGAATTCTTTTCAACTTTCTTGTTTCAGATTTTTACTAAATATGAACAACATCGAAGGCTTTTACTAGAAGATATTTTAGCATCAATAGCTAGGATCCCAAGTTCCAAACACAACTTACGCTCATTTCAGTTAAGCTCAGACCAACATATTCAAATGCTGACAGCACTTGTACTGCAGTTAGTACAGTGTGTTGTCACGCTACCTGAAACTTTATGTAAATCCCAGGATAAAGATAAGGAGAAAGAACATGTTGAATCTGAAAGCAAAAAGGTAAATGATAATGCAACTTAGTTAATCGTAATAATAACAACTACTCAGTTACCATGAAATATTAAAATGATATTTGCTTATATTTTTGCTTACATTTTTGTATTATTTTGCTTATTTGCTTACATTTTTTCTTATACTAACCAATATGAAAAATGATTTTTTCATTCAGCATATAGATAAAGATCTTATGATAATATCGAAATATGAAGCAGCGATAAGTGTGGGTGGAACATTTCTAACGTCATTTCTGAATAAGTGTCGGAGTAGATCTGAAGAGGTCGACTTCAGGCCCCTGTTTGAGAATTTTGTACACGACCTCCTTACCACGGTTAATAAACCTGAGTGGCCTGCTACCGAGTTACTGTTGAGTTTACTTGGGACAATGTTGGTGAGATTTTTTTAATATTATCGTACTAATTTTATGTCTGTAGGAAATAATTATACTTTGAATATTTTATCATAATATAATATTATATTATAATTAAGTAAAATACATACATATATTGTTCGACTGAAACTGATTTTTACGATTGAAACCGAAACTGGAACCGAATTTCGGCAATGGCCTCAGTTACGGCCGAAACCGAAACTAAAATTATCTTACAAGCTTTGAGGGAAAATTTAAGAAAACATATTCTATATATATAAGAAAATGATAGTAAAGTTAACATTAAAGATTTAAAAAAAAGATTGATTGTGTCGGTTAATATATTGATAGTAGAAGCTAAAAATCCACTCAGCAGAATTCTTGTCTATTTGTCTGTTTGTCTGTCTTTCTGTCTCTCTGTCTGTTTATTTGTCCTCCAATCAGGCAAAAACTACTGGACAGAAATGAATGAATTTTTGTATAGTAATAGCTTATACTCCCGATTTAGAGTTTTTATCCCGGTATTCCATGCTGTTCCCGGAAAATAAATGAAAACGTAATAAATTTAAATTACTTAAATTACTAAAGAGAAATGAGTTAGATTTGGCATGCTAATAATTCATAGCCTTACACAATATATATAGGATAGTTTTTATCCTAATGTGCAATGCAAACGTCGATCGTAAAATAAAAACAGAGATGTTTAAATTACGTCGATTACTTACAAGTAAAGGTAGTTAGTTTTATTCCATTCTCACTTAGTAAGAGTGGCAAATGGCAAAAGTTTTTCAAATTTAAACATACAAGCAATTGATAATTATTTCCACAGTCTAGCTACATGTCACAGTAATAGTTACAAATCATTTGATTTACAGCTATTATAGTGACATTTAATGATCAGAAGGTAATTTAGTACTTTTTGATAGAATGCCATGTATTGATAGGTAAATTAAAATAATTTTCGAAAACCAATATTATGTGTTTAAAATGTATAGTAATATTTTATAATATCTGTCAATAGATGTTGTTATTCATTGAAATAAAATTTCTCCATTACGTTGGCGGGATCTTTTTATTTGTATTAATGACGATATATCTTAAATACATCTACGGACCATAGATGAAATTGACGTAGTATTAAAGTATAGATAACTTAATGTTCATAAAACATTTTAAAAATGTATTAATGGGTTGGTTTATATAGCATTAAGCTATCCTTATGGTTATTGAAATATAAGCTAAAAAACTACGCAGTGGATTTTTTGTCCGTATGTTTGTTTATTTATTCGCAAATCACGTAAAAGCTATTGGCCAAAAAAAATAAAATTGATTTGAACATTGCAACAGTTTTCTTAAATTCAAAATTAAAGAAAGAATAAATTTTGACAGCTCAAGCTGTCAAAATTTATTCATGCTTAGGTCAAAATGCTGTCAACAGCATAAAATAAATCGACATATAGAACAGTTGAAGTCCAATCAGGTTTTCGTAGATACAAAATAGACATATTTTAATTACGTCGATTACTAGCAAGTGAATCTAAATTATATATAATAGATTTTGTCGAATAAATTACTTAATTTCTTTGTAATATGAGCAGTATTTAAATTAAAATAACGTCTCATTAGTATAATAATTTATTTTAAACATTGGCGATGTTTGAAATAGAAGATACATTTGTCAGGACTAAAATAAAGAACGCGAAGAACGCGATATATTTAAAAATAAAAAAAATATTCAATTTACTATTATACATTCTACTACTATTAAATATTCTATTTTTAAATAAAATATAAATAGTGTTAGTATTGGTAAAGTGGATATTGTATTTTTTACGCTATGATAGAAAAGTTAGAACATAATCTTCTTAGACTAAATGTTAATTACATATACGTTTACGTATTAATATATACATGCACGAAACATAGTTACATTGATCGTGATAATAATAATGGACAAGAGTGATTCAAAGAAGACGACGAGAAAATCGAAGAATTGCATTGTGACGTAGGTATAAAATTTCAGAACGAACGCGATCTAGCTAATTTAAGCTGGCGAAGCCGCGAGCGGGTCGCTAGTATTAACTAATTTTAATATTAACTCATACTTTATCACATGATAAAACTAACCGAATTTAAAACAAAACACACGAACGAACGAACAAACATACAACAAACAATATGCATTGCAAACACAAACAAGTCACGACATGATTAGGCATTTACTCCACCGATGACCGAATGCAGTTTCGGTTCGGTCGTAGTTTTGGCTTACTAAACCGACAGTTTCTGTCGGACACTACATACATGTATATATGAATTAAATATCGGTTTAGTGCGAGTAGTACTCGCGCATAGAGGGTTCCGTAATAATACCATGATTATAGATTGGCGGAAAGTAACAAGTTATAAAAATTGACAAACATAAACTTTGGCACGCAGATATGCACTTATTTTATTGGAAACGAACTACTAATATACATCTGTAATGATTGACATAGAGTTATAAAATTTGACAAGGAAATTTATAGATATATCAGAAAAAAACCTACAATCATGAAATTGGTATGGAACCACGTAACTGATTTTTTATCTTCTATCCATGTATACGTTCACGCTTTATCCCTGGCGGGGTAGCCAAAGAGAACGTTTGAACAAATAGTATATCCCCACAGGTGAAATACATGTCGGACAAAACAATGGAGATGTCGGTGCGCGTGGCGTCGCTCGAGTACCTGGGGCTGGTGGCGTCACGGCTGCGGCGCGACAGCGTCACCTCGCGCGCCAAGCTCGCCACCATGGACGCTGTGGTGCGCGACATACGCGCCGAGGAGGAGAAGGACGGCTGTCAGCAGCAGGTAAAATTCAAAATTTATACGGTTGTATTTTAAACGCAACGAATAGAGTTATTATAAACCTTGTAGAATTCTATATCAGATTTCCCAGATCTTTGATTTTTATACCTCAATTTTCGAGATTCATGAAGTTTTATTCCACATCTTATATTTTCAACGAATATCACAAAGAAAAAATGCTCATTACACCCAACAACTATTACTAATTTCATACTTTGGCCATATAAATATATATTATATTTTATTTATAGTTTAGCCCCTACGCATCGATCCATCCGTGAAGCGTTCCAACAACATTTTTCTGTCAAAGACCGACGAAATCTTCACACTTGACAGTGTGACTCCTCTCTACTCTAATCTTTTCCATCCTGATATACCATTTTACCTCAAGGAACGCTTTTCCTTTCTAGGCTCCATTTCCCGTCATCCGCTTAGACTCGGCTCGAGACCAGATAACGTTCTTGAGATACCACTGTGCCGTACTCATTGCTATATTAAATCCTTTCCTGTTTAGTAAAGTTGTGGAACGCGTTAAGACAGCCAAGTCTATTAACGTTTTCAAATATAAAGGATATTAAGGATTATTATCTTCGAATGTAGTGTATGTCATTTTTTAAATGATTTTTGTTATTTATTTTATTTAAGTGTATATTAGTATATAATATGATCTATATGTTTACATCTATGTGTATATATTATACATAGCTGCATTCATGTACTGTATAATAGTATTTATTTATAGCTAAGTAATTTTCTTATTGCTTTGCACCGTATAATGCTCGTTCCCTTTTTAGATCCTTCCAGTTATTGTATTGGATACCTGGAAGAGATCACTTTATGCGAGATCACTTATTAAGGGCTAATTCGTGCAAAAAAATTTTTATAAATATTACATAGATGTACAATAACAAGTTTATGTTATGTTAATATCAATCTCGTTACGTTATGTTAATATCAAAGTTTAAGAAACTTCAATAAATTGATAGAACTTTTTTATTAATAAAGCGATTGAACAACAACAAAAACAACTGTAAATATTAAGTGAATTTTACCACATTACAATGGTAAAAACTGCATTTGAATCGGTTAAGCCGTTCCTGAGATTAGTGTGCGTTTATGCACAATAATCTCAGGAACGGCTTAACCAGACGGCACAGACAATTTTTTTTTAAATCATTGTTTAGGGTTATAATACATTGATAATGCTCCCAATAATAGTTTTGTTTAATATATCTTTCATGTACAGACAGTGATCATTTACATTTTTATTATATGTAAAGTTTCTAAGTATTTAAAGTTATGTACATTTTTGCAGTCGCTTACGTCAGGACTAGACGAAGATGAGGAAAGGACAGAATTTCTTCAAAGAGTTTTACTCGACTATCTAGCCATCAACGGACAGAAAGATCAAGCGTGGAATTGTGCTAGACATTTTTATATAACGCAATGGTACAGAGATATGGTAGGGCAACCGAAAAATTCTTCACCAACAAAAAGGCCGAAACATAAATCTAAGAAAAGACAAATCAAAGAAGAGAGCAGCGAGGAAGAGTCCGACGCCGACGACGATAGCGACACCGGCATCAAGGAGTCAAAGAAGCAAATATCCAGTGCAATCATGTCGGCTGAAAAGTTTAAAACAATGGAACGACGGAAGAGCTTTTTTCTTGAAAAAATCAGGCCTTTCCGGTATCACGGTGGGACACAAGTGCAAGTGATGCAGTCCTACATAGACTATAGCGGGGCGGAGTTAATATCGCAGTACTTAGCATCTAAGAGATCGTTTTCACAGAGCTTCGATAGGTATCTAAGGAAAATTTTAGTTATTTTATGTGAAAATACGATAGCGATACGTACTAAAGCGATGAAATGTTTGACGATGATTGTGGAGGCGGACCCCGCGGTGCTGGCGAGGCCCGACATGCAGATAGGTGTCAACCGCTCCTTCCTAGACCAGTCCACGGCAGTGCGCGAGGCCGCCGTCGACCTCGTCGGCAAGTTTGTGCTCAGCCGCCCTGATCTCATCGACAAATATTACGGAATGCTATCCAACAGGATATTGGTAAGTTCGCAATAATTCATCTAATGGAGCACTATATTTGATACATTTTCTTTTCTAAATCATGGTTCTCTTTTTTTTGTAGGACACAGGTGTTTCAGTTAGAAAACGTGTAATAAAAATTCTAAAGGATATTTGTATAGAATGTCCTGAATTTCCCAAAATTCCTGAAATTTGTGTGAAAATGATAAGAAGGGTGAATGATGAAGAGGGTATTAGGAAATTAGTAATGGAGGTATTTCAAAATATGTGGTTCAGTCCCTGTCCTAACTCTACGCGGCACGGCGCACTAGATATTACGGCGGCGACGGCGGACCCTCTTACGAGGAAAGTCCTGAATATTACAGACGTCGTCGTATCCTCCAGAGATATGGGCCTCGAATGGTTCCAACAGTTATTGATGAGTGTAAGCTACTAACTCTGTATATAACCTGTTCCTAAGATACAAACGTCGATATTTATTTTTTTATCAATGTTTGTTTAATATTTTCAGTTATTTAAACCAAAAGAAGACAAAGATGATTCTACCAAAATTATATATCAACCACCCAAATCTTTATTGGTAGCTTGCCAACAAATCGTAGACTGCCTTATTGAACATTTATTACAGTTGGAAGAAACCAATATAGATGGTATGTATATTTTTTTGTTATATGGTATATAATTCTAAATAGTTTTGAAAGATCTTATACATTTTTTTTAGGGACTGGATCATCACAGCGAATTTTGGCGTGCCTATCAACTTTACATTTATTTGCTAAAATTCGACCACAGTTATTAGTAAATCACGCCTTGACATTACAACCTTATTTAAGCTTGAAATGCCAGGTAAGGAAATAACCACATTTTAGATATTGAATACTTAGTATATGACTATTTTATTTCAAAATAACTTTCCGACACAGAATCAATACGAGCAACAGATAATGTCGACCGTGGCTTCCACACTGGAGCTGGTGGTG
Organism: Dione juno; assembly: GCA_037127375.1. Classification (NCBI taxonomy): domain Eukaryota; kingdom Metazoa; phylum Arthropoda; class Insecta; order Lepidoptera; family Nymphalidae; genus Dione; species Dione juno. The sequence goes on along the minus strand of JAXRJS010000041.1, from coordinate 6,805,590 downwards.
CCTCTCATGGAGCATCCCAGCGAGGTGTTCCTGGCGCAGCTGGAGGAGGACGCGGTGAAGCTAATCCTGCAGCGCGGGCAGCTCGTCATAGCCGCCTGCATCGCCCTGCTCGCCTCCATCGTTAATAGTCTCACGCACAATTACAAGCTTATTAGAGATGTCTTTAATAAGTATCATGGTAAGTCTATTTTTGACGTAGGTTAAGATAATAAATATATTAAAATAAAATTAAAATTTAAAACTCGAATTCTAGGATTTGGATTTTTTGAAATTGCCCATAGAAAAAGATCGTGCAATTTATATTTATGGTTTTATAAAATGTGTCAGGAGTACTGCTGCAGTGGAAGCACAGCTGGCAGCGCAACCCCGAGATGACGCGCGCGCTGCACACGCGCCCGCACTTCCGCAGAGCGCTGTTCATCGTTGGCCTGCTCTTGAGATACTTTGATTTCACGAACAGCACCGTCATTGAGGGTCTTGCGGTATGTGTCAATAGTAATCATCTTTTCCATACTTTATATTGATTGCATTGTTTCTTTTAAAATAGATGTGTCTATTATAATTGAACAGAAATATGTTCCTGGACGTAATGTTAAATTTTTATTTTCAGTCTGATATCAAAGAACAAGTATTTTCAACGTTAATGTACTTCGTGGCTTTAGAGGATGAAGACTTTGTATCGCACACATTGAAAGCTTTAGGCTCTGTTTGTGTGAGACATTACGAGTTTATGTTGCGGCCAGAGTTGAAGGAGTTTTACCATCAGCTATTGACATCAGAGTTAGCGCCTGTTGAAATGAAGGCGGATGTGCTTAGAAATATTGAGATGTACTTACAAGAAGAGGAACAAAGAATGATTAGACAAGATAAGGAATGTAAGTACTATATTATTTTTTATTTCTTATTTGTCATAGGAATTTACGGATACAACTATTTATTTCTCATATATAGATTAACCCCTTTACCGCTTAGCTTAAAATATCAAAATAAAATATATAAAGCAAAATAATGTTTAAAAAACAGGGTCGAAGCGGTCCAAACATGAGAATTTAAAAGAGATGGGTGATGTGTCTTCCGGCATGGCGTCCACCGTGATCCAGTTGTACCTGAAAGAAATTCTCGGTGCATTTCTCCATGCCAGCACTGTAGTGCGCTCCAGTGCTATGAAGGTGGTACAGCTGGTGCTGGCGCAAGGCTTGGTGCACCCAGTACAGGTAAATATAAATAAATGATTACAAATGGTTATTATTTAAACCTTACCTTAAAGCTTATTTTAAATTCCAAATACAAGAAAAAATCATAGTTAAAACTCCCAAATACTTTATTTTAAAAACATAAGACATTTTAAGCTTATGTTTTGTTTCTAGATTGTCCCATACTTAATATCTATGAGTACTGATATAGAAGTAACAGTATCTCATACAGCTGACAAAAATCTCCAAGAAATTGATAAGAAATATCCTGGGTTTATCCATATGAAGGCGCAACTTGGCATAAAGTTATCATACCAACTACAAAAAATTTTACAACGCAGTAGAAAAGGCGTTATCAGAGGATTTAGGTAAGATGGAATTAGCATACTAATCTTTATTTTTGATAATAACATATTTCAGTTTTTATAAGATGTTACTATTTCAGGAAAAAAGATCAAGATGACTTACCGTCAGCGCTGAATGGTTTTTTATATTCACTACTGCGTAACACGCGGCCTCAACGACGAGCGCTAGTTTTATCATTGCTTAAGCAATTTGATGATGTTTCTGTAAGTGTAATGTATTGTTGTAACTGTTGTTAACACGTAATTTAATGTTTATAACAATCTTATCTACTTTCATATTTTTTTTCTTCATTTTGCAGACAGCTCCATTAGATCAAATGTTGTACCTGGCTGATAATTTAAGTTATTTTCCATATCAAGTTCAAGATGAACCACTCTTTATAATACACCATATTGATATCATTATTTCTACTTCGGGATCAAATTTATTACAGCTTTTTCGTGAGGTAAATATTGCATAGTTATGAATATAATAGCATACTTGTTAAGCTATATCATACATTATACATAATGGTGTATATTCAATTACATACGAATGAAGTGTGTAAAACACAAAATGTTGTATTGGTTTTCAACATTTATTTCGATTCTTCAGGGCTTGATAAAGACAGGCAGCGAAGACAAGGAGCCGCTAGACGAGGAGGAGGACGAAGAGGAGGCGGAGGCGCTGGTGGCGCGCCTGCCGCCGCACACGCGCGCGCCCCGCGACGCCATGCGCCAGGCGCGCGGCTGTCTGCTGCTGCTTGTGCTTAAGCAGCACCTCAAGCAGCTATATGGCTTTACTGATGCGTTAGTTATTTCCAGTAAATTTACAAATGCACAATACGTATGATTTTAGAGTAACTGCGAAATTTATGGTTTGATCATATGATACAGAAAAATCAACCAGTACTCCCCGTCGGAGAGCGTGAAGGTGTACGAGAAGGCGGTGTCGCGGAGGCACGCGCCGCAATTCGACCCCAAGGCCACCATCGCGCAGCTGCATGACTCCGACGACGAACACGAGCTTGACGAGCGCGGCCGCCGCCGCCTCGTCGACGACTACCTCGAGGTAATTACTGACTTATGTTTCACAGTAACTACGTCTGTTCTAATCTTTTATATATTATCCTTTTATAAACTATATCACTGTTTTTTTGTTGGTTTTCTTTACGTCGCATCCGCATTGAGTACGTAGTAATCAACTAATAATATTTTCTAGTTCAAACAACTTATGCTGAAGTTTGATCCTGAAGAGGAAGAAGACGAAGAAGTCTCTGCATCAGGGGCTGCGAGCGCTGTGGCGACCACGGGCACGAGCGCGGCGGCGGCGGCGGCTGCGGCGGCGAGCTCGGCGGGAGGCGCGGGGGGTGCGGGGGGTGCCACCTAGCCGCCGCCGCGCTTGGCGCTCCGCCACCCACGCTATGGACCATAGAGTGTCAGTGACCGCGAAGTGACCGCTCGGACCGACTTATTCCTTGAGTTGATTTAATTTATTACGCGGCCGCGCCTGGGCCCGTCCAAGGTACCGACGGCGGCCGACCTCTAATTCTTTATATAACTTATATTTGAGAAACTTGATTTTGTTTTATATTAAAGTCTTGTATGTAGATAATTTTTATGGAGAATATAAAATGTATGTGCCGACCCCGACTACAATATTTCGAACGTATTTTCTTTCTTTCATGTCGATCTGGATTGTTCGCGCGTACGGTACCGAAAGAGCGACGAAAGATATAATAGGTCAATTTCTTGTTGTGTAAAGTCTGTCACGATTGCGTGAAATAAATTGCATAATTTTTATACGTATCGGCGACTATGTAATATAGAATAAAAGGTATATGTTGATTTGGAGGGTACTGCAATAAAACTGCATTTCAAATAATAATAAGAATGATAGATTTTATATTTTATTTTGTATTTATATCCCGTTTATATTTTTAGGTTCGTTTATAATAATCGAGGTGAGCTAATAAACCTCGGAATTTATATATACAGTCTATTTTTGAAATCCATATTCTTAATTTCAATTTGTTTTATTGTTACGTCATGTAACATTATATCTATGCATTATAATTAATTTATTAGAACATGCTTGTACATAAATATTTGGTTAAAAAATATTATTACCAAACTAGCAAATTATTCATATATTATGTTTCATTAAAAAACAAAGTACAAAACTTTTTACTCTTTTAGTAATATTATATTGAATAATATGATTATTATAATTAATGGCACACTAAGCATAGACTTAAAATATATTATTTTAATTTTGACATAAGTAGGTCGATTTAGACCACTAAATATACATTTTGTAACTTATTGTTAGTAAAATTATATTTACAGAAAATATGACTAATTCTATTCAAACATTTTCGATTGCCTTTCTTCTGAAATAGCAAATTTATTACAAAGAAAAAATATAAGAGTCTCCGAAGTGGGTTTCACTTTTCCTTCAGCTATAAGTCTTTTCAAGTTGCGCATACGCTGCTTATGCGGATACTCCTTGTTGCCATGTTGATTATCCTAAAATTGAAAATTAATTATTTTAGATTATATAACAGTTAAAATATTTTCATCACCCTGGTCGTCATCAGTCAGACGTGTGCAAATATTTCCAGCAAATCTGACGGCAGTAGGTACCCACCTCTCCAACGTTGCAAAATTTTCTTGATTGAACATAAGTGGATCTAAAACAAACATGTTATAAAATGTTTTATAAGCAGACACACCTGCTCTTGTTCTTGGGGTTGATCAGCAGGTGGGGGCACAGTGTTGTCCCACATCACGGGGTGCCAGACGCGGCGAGTGGCCTTTTCCGGTGGCGCGGCGGGCTGCGGCGGCCTCAACGGAAGTGATTTCACGTCAACGTACTCCTCTTCGAACTCAACCTCCTTATTCATATTGATGATAAACTGACAAAATCATATAATAGCTATTAGCAAAGAGATTCATGGTAGAAATTTTGAAAGTTACGTTATATTTCTAAAAAAAAATATTGTGTTCTAAGGAATCACTGACCTACAAAAAAGCTCATTTTAATGGAACTTCCGTTTAAATTTTAAGATTTTTAAACATGCCTATTTTGCTAAAGCTGTTATCATGTCTAATTCTTTAATTTTTATAATTCATTAAAATCGCACATATATATATATATATATATATATATATATATATATATATATATATATATATATATATATATATATATATATATATATATATATATTTATATATATATATATATATATATATATATATATATATATATATATATATATATATATATATATATATATATATATATATGTATATATATATTTATATATGTGTGTGAAAGATATAACATGACAACAAAAAAGTTATAATCTGAGTAAACACTAGTGCAATGTCCTCCAAAACAGGAAGAATCAACTCAAGGCTGAGATTGTTGCTCTCAATGAAATAGAGAATGGAAGAAATAGATATACATCTTGACTTTGTCTTCTCAGACAGATTTAAAAGAGAAGGGTATTGAGTTTGGTAGGTCAGAGGGGGACAAAAAGGCAAATGTTTGCGACTTTATTTGAAATTTATATTTAATTTTGGAGTTGTAAAGTGGGAATTTAAAACATTAAGATCCACTGAAATCTGATGTCTCTCACCTTGCCAACACCAAACCTCTCTTCAGACCCTCTAAACTTGCGCTTGACATAGTTTCTGAATGTATAGCGGCGCTTATAATTTCTACACAGTTTGTTGCAGATGTCTCGCAGTTTCTTATGTGCCTCACAAGGAGAGGTTTTATTTTTACTTTTAACTTTGTCATGCTTAGCCATACATCTTTTAATTATTAGAGTTAACCAGGGAGCGAACGCATGTTTCATCCGAACTGGTCGTATCGGGGCATGAATATTGTAAATATTAATCAGTTCAGTACTTTATGATTCTACCATGTCGTCAATGTTTGTTAACGACATTCGTTCCTAAAGCCTTCCAGGTCCATATGCTTAAAATTACGCCGAATAAATATTTTGCTTCTAACGTTAGGAAAGCTAGTTTATACGAAAGAAAGATTACCTAAGTCATGAAAAGAGAAAGTCAGTCATTTGGCCATGAAAAATAACAAGATTAGAGTTAGAGACGGAGATAATATCAATTAGAGAAGGTACAACTACAACATAGGTAAAACTGAACACTTGAAAATTATAAGGAATTTCTAAATAACTAACATTTTTTATAAATTAACTAGTATACTTTTCGCGTTTTGTTACATTGATTGGTAATGGCGTTCCATGGAAAATAATAATTCCATGTTACGATAAATGAACAGATTAATTCTTTAGACTTGAGTTAACTCTACCAATAACAAGCAAATCGTAAGTTGACTTTAACATTCCAATTAGGCTTATGTATCCTATATATCCGTTAATAATAAGCAGTTCTCTCTGAAACCCGCTCATCCGATAAATTACAACATTGAGTAATATCGAGATGGAACCAAAAATAAAAACAATATTTGTTAAACATAAAATTACTTGGGAAGGTCAACGTATCGAGGCTTTAGCATATTCACCGTTGTTGAACCAAAATAAACATCGCAAGCTGCTTCATACGAAACTACGCAACAGATATTTTTTATTGAACAACGAGCTTGGCAAAATGACAAGTTATTTTATTGAGACCAATAGTTCTGTAACTGTAACGTCAATCAAAAACAGTATTGTAGGTACTAGGTTTACCCTTTAAATAGTCCGAATCCGATATAGAACTTACCCAATAAACCAATAATTTATTTGTCCAAACAAAAATGCTTAAATAAATTATGAATAGAACAATTTTACAATAGCTATTATTAGCATATAGATTTTAAACATTTTAATATAATTTTAGTAGGTACTTCAATTATTTTTATAGAATTACTTTAATGAAATTTATTTTACACACATTTCACAAATTTCGGTTATTTTGATTTGTTGGATAGAAATTCCTAGCAAAAAAAATGTATAGAATGTATTTTTAAAATGCTTTACTTACAATTTGTTTTTTTACTTATTTAATTTAAAGACATTTTAAATTTTATTCAAATAATAAAATACATAGTAAAATAATTTAAAATATACCAAATACCTATTGAAAATTAAAAAAGGTAATTTAAATAGAAAAAAAAATAAAACATTTAAGCACTTACAATAGAGCAATTCCTTCACGATCTTTGTGTTGTACACAACTAAACTGTATTGCGCCGATACGTTATATTACAGTCTGCTAATCTCGAGCAATCTTTATTTATAATCACTGAATACACTACTGAGGCACATCAAGAATGAAACTGAAATTAATTACTTTCTTTCGTCTCTAAGGCCAAGAGACTCTAAAACATTTCTCTATGACGTGTTTTGGACAATTACCAGGAAAAAATAAAAGCATTAAGTACAGTATCGACATGTAGGACGCTGACCGAATTTAATGCCAGCAATTTAAATTCAATTTCGTTGACCTATTTAATTTTCTCTAAACAAACAACACGGTTCTACCTAAAATATGTATTTTAATAATTATTATAAAGCAATATTTGTATAAAAAGTTCTGTTTCTACCTACTGAAGTGCCTTAATATTTGTAACATTCTTGTATCACATTATGTATAGGACCTTGTACCTACACTTTAACAAAGAAAATAATTATGTGTAAGTTTTATTAAATCTTGAGGCAGGCTAGAACCTGTCATCATACGAAAAGAACTAAGTTTAGATTTCATAATACATCCTGATGTAGCCAGATGTAATTCTGAACGGTGGTACATTCGTTAAACCAATAAAGTGATACAACATATGTAGCCTACAGCTTGACGAATGGACTTAATGCGAACGAGTAGGAGATAATAGTAAAACAGTTTATAAATAAAACATATTTATATAAAAAAACATATTTTAATTGAATTATCTAAAACTAGTTAACAATAAATTGATAAAGTTGAGCAGTCAAGCATTAAAAAAAATAACAATTTCTTAAACTATATTATATAAACATTAAACATTTCGTAGCGTGAATTGTGCTTAATTGTACTTATTGTCACAAAAACATAAAATAACGTTTTTGTTCTGTTTGATCTTATATCAATTTGTTTTATGATAAGATTGCCTGCTACTATCAATCAGTGAAATCTAAGTCTATTATGCAATGTCTATTACCTGTTATCAATTCAGGCTTTAACATAAAAGTTTATTGTCACGCTCCAATTCTGCTTTATATTGACTAAGAGACTTGGGCAATTTACGCCCCTGCGACTGCCTCGTCAAATGAAGCTTCGTGCTCTGATCTCGCCAACATATACTTGGGCAAAGTGACGCCGAGCTCTGCGTTGTACTGAGGTTCAGTCTCCGACCAAAATGCAGCCTTGGATTCTGCACCTGCAAATTCTTCAGGTGGTGCAACGTTAGACATATCAATAACTTTGGCGTTAGACTCTACATCTGATCCCTCACTTCGTTTTACTTTATGTACAGCTACTGGAGACGTAGCAGCAGCTGAAATTTGTGTCACTTTTTTACGTTTTAATTTTTTATCATTATTTAAAGAAGCCGATTTCTGCGCTGGAGCAGCATTTGTCGCAATAGGTTGACTTTCAGCTGCTTCACTACCTTCATTGGTCGGTTTTGAGTTAAATTCTTTAAGCTCTTGATAAGCTAAATGGCTCTGCTTTGGTGCAGATTCCGAAACAAACATGCATTCTTCATTCTTTTGGCCATTTTTATCTACACATTGGAAGCATGTCATAGCATTCTTCTGCACTCTTTTACATGCAGATCTATCTTTCTTTTTAAATTCAGCTAAAACATGCTCTACGTCTTTCTTAGGTTCGTTATCTGTATAGAATCCGGGTAGTGATTTATTATAATCATAAGACTTTGGTTTAGTATTCTCAGAAGTTTCGTCATTTGTTGTTGTAAGAGCCTCACTGGATTTAGGTTTTGATGAGTGAACATAGTAAGATTTATATTTTTCACGAGAATCATCTTTATCCGCTTCTCTGTAGCCACTGTATGGCTTGTCTACAGCTTCAGTAAATTTTTGAGGAGCTGTTTGATCTTCTTTTGATTCTTGAATTTTTTCAGCCCTTTTAGGTTTGGCCGATTTTTCGTCTACTTCGTCAGGTTCGTCATTACTATCAAACTTTTTTTCTTTAGAATAAGCGTATTTATTATTTTTGGGTTCAGCAACGTAAGAACATGACTCGTAATTTCCTCCTGTTTTGGGATCCTTGCAAGTCATACACGACATACCATCCTTTTTAACTTCCTTGCAATTTCCTGGATTTTGTTTTATTTCAGCTGCTTGTTTTTCAGATAGTTCTTTTATTCTTTCATATTCTTTATGATCATATCCTGAATCATAACTATAGGGATAATCATATTTCTCGTCAGATTCTTTCTTCTTCTTATAAGGACTGCTATATGGGCTTTCATCAAAAGCCTTAGGTTTCAATATATATTCAGCTCTATAATTATATGGATCGTCGTCTTCATCAGATTCAGCTTTTCTTAAACTTTCCTTGCTTCTACCTCCTGCATAACGACGAATGCGGGCAGGCCCTGCAAGATAAGGATTTTGCTTGTAGTTTTGATCACCTTCAAATTTTTCAATCAATTCTTCTTTGCGATACTGTAAAGGATGATTTACTTCAACATTGACATTGGGCTGGAAGTACGCAGCGACAGTCGGATTATTTTTTAATGTTGCTAAAATTTCTCCCTCCTCAGGTTTTTCGTTCTCTTCTGCTTTATAAACTCTATAATTTGGATCGTGTATTGTTCTTATATCATATCGCAAAGGGTTTATTTGCTGTGCGGCAGGTGCTACTTGAGAATTTTGTTGCTGCTTTACTACAATTTTGGCCGACTGTCCGTATGGCAAAAAGCTTTGACTTGCAATAGGATTAAAACCAAAGTTGTTTGCATCAAATACACTTTCTCTAGGTGCGACTCGACTTTGCAATGAATCAATAGAACTACTAACAACAGTATCAAATAATTGTGGATATTGACTTTTATCTACTTTGAGAATAGCGGCGGCTATTGGACTTGAAGCCAACGACATTATGCCTGCAAGCACAATATGAAGCGGTATATTACGTTATATATTTAAAAAGGAAAAAGCGGGGTTTAAAGAGCATATATGTCTAAAACGAACAGTGTGTTATATACATACCAGAATCCTCGCCGTTAAAAATAGGTCGAAAATCCAAAGATTGCACGAAACCATTTTCTCCTTCATTGCAAGACACACTGCCATAAACAACCCAAAGAATAAACTGCAAATTTCAAAACATATATGAAAAAGTATGTATATAAGTATTAATATTTGATAACCTATATTATTTTCGTACCAGAAAAATTAATTTCAACATTTTCAAGTGGGTATAAACCCAAAGAGGTGTATTTAAAGCTTTGTTGCTTCTATTCTATTTTTAGCTGTATTTCTATCTTGCGTCGAGATGAAAGTAACGTCATAGAATTACACAGACAAGGTTTTATAGGCGTCAATATTGCGAAGGGGAAAGATCGGTGCAACAGACCGCGCGCACCAATCAAGCGTGTCTTGCCGGACAATGTCCGCTTACTCCATCCAGCTGACTCTTGGGGTCAATATTTGCAATACACTTCGAATTATTATAAATTAAACGAATATCATATATATCTAGAAATAAATTACTCACAAATGTAATTAAAATCTTGATATATAGATTTTTTTTTACAAATTATAGTATTACCGTTTTTTTTGTATATATATATATATATATATATATATATATATATATATATATATATATACGTATATATATATACGTATATATATATATATATATATATATATATATATATATATATATATATATATATATATATTTATATCTATATATATATATATATATATATATATATATATATATATATATATATATATATATATATATATATATATATATATATATATATATATATATATATATATACAAAAAACGGTAATACTATAATTTGTAAAAAAAAATTATAACATTTAATACATATAATTAGTAAGAATATAATACTTATAAGTCTGCAAATTGTATTATTAGCTACCATAAAGCAAAATAAAATTAACAATGTGAAAAAGCAATTGAACATCTCGTTAAATTAGATGCTTGAGAAAAAGATGACGTAAAACATATAAATAGAAATTGAAACATTTTTTGTTAAGATGGTTTCTAGAAAATAATTGTCTCATTAAGCATAAAAAACGTTTCGGTCACGGATTATTTGTAAATTTCATAGATAGGACTTATAATAGGTTAATTATAAAAAATGGTATTTTCAAATATTGGTTTATAAAGAAACCAATTTTATTGAAATGACTTACGTTCGACCTATAAACTTAGACAAGACAAATGACAATATATATAGAGTGAGAACGTGTGTGACATACACATTCTTTACGCATTCTTATATATACATAGTAAGCAATATATATTATCTATTATATCGGGTAGGTAAAATTAAGTTAGAGCGAAAACACTCTGTCTCAGTTTTCGCCGTAACTCGAGACATTGCATGTTAAGTGGCGTAACCCAACGCCGCACTATTTTACTTGGGGGAATTAAAACAATTTACTCCCCCAAGTAGTTATCGCACCTACAACTATTGTGATAATACAACTGCCATGAAAAAAAATTATATATATGTATAAGTATATGTATATATATATATATATATATATATATATATATATATATATATATATATATATATATATATATATATATATATATATATATATATATATATATATATATATATATATATATATATATATATATATATATATATATATATATATATATATATATATATATATATATATATATATATATATATATATATATATATATATATATATATATATATATATATATATACATATATATATTGTATAGTACTTACACGATAATAAAACAAAAAACTTTTAAATGTTGTGTCTGCCTTTCTAATTGTCCGGGCTAATGTCCGTTGAACTGATTTTAATGGAACTATCCCTTGTGGACCAATATATAGGCTACTTTTTACCCTGAAACTTTTGCGGCAAGATATACGCGGAAAAAACTCGTTACTTGTAAACTCATCACGGCAAGTAGGTAGCTACCGGCCAGGAAGATATGAAAAAATCAAACATTTTTTATTGGTTACGACATTTATTGCGGGGCAAACCAAATTAAATCTAAAAAAGCTACTTATTATTAATTCAGTACTCATATAATTTATTTATAATTTATTTATTCAGAATTTCACCTCTATTGTAATTATATTTCCGTTTAACTTTTAGGGTTCCGTAACTCAAAAGGAAAAAAAAACGGAACCCTTATGGGATCATTTTGCTGTCTGTCTGTCTGTTTGACCGTCTGGCAAATTCAAATAATTTTATTCAAAGTAAGAATACATGATTCATTTTTTGTACGTCAAAAATATTACCACCGGCTCAATAAAGTTAATGCCTCAGACATGAGAAGGACCGGCACAAGAAACTCAGCGGGACTTTTGTTTTTCTTATATAATATTATTATACAATTATTCACTGTTGACAATGATACGCTTGAGATAGACTGGAGCGAGCATTTCATTCCCAAGGTGTGTTAATATTTACAAAATCATTAATTAGGTACCTTTAACACACAAACGTCGTTTCATATTTTTTTTTAATTGTGATGTAGAACATTCTCGAATGTTTTCTGGGATCCTATTGTAAAAGCGTACACTCTGTCCCATGAAGGAATTGCGGACTCAACCTATTTTTAGTATTAATATTGTGTACATCGCCAATTTTAGTAAAATCATTAATATTTTTTTTACATATACAACATTTTCGAGGATATATTGAGACGCAACTGTCAATACATTAATTTTCGTAAATTTGTCTTTTAAAGATTCTTTAGGGCTTAAGTTATACATTGAGCGAACAGCTCGCTTCTGCAGGACAAAAACTGTATTGATCGCGGTTGCATTACCCCAAAGTATAATGCCATAAGACATAATACTATGAAAGTAGCTAAAGTAAACAAGGCAAGCCATCTAAAGTAAATTAACGATCTAATTTTCTTAACCGCAAAAGCTGCTGAACTCAGTCTATCCGCCAATCCATCAATATGAGGCCCCCATTGTAACTTAGAGTTTTATGGTGACACCGAGAAATACCGTAGAAACAACAGGATCCACTGTCTCACCATTCAATAGTACTTTGGCCTTAACAATTTTCGTGTTGGGTGTTCGCAAAATTATACATTTTGTTTTTGTACTATATAATAGTAGGTTGTTAGCACTAAACCAATGTACTACTTTCGAAAGCGCATTGTTTACATAGTCAATTATATTTTGTTGTCTTTTCATTTTAAAAATTAATGAAGTATCATCAGCAAACATTACTATCTCATGGCTCCTTCCAACTAAATATGGTAAGTCATTTATATATATTAAAAAGAGGAAATAACCAAGAATAGACCACTGTGGGCCTCCCATACTGACTAATGACCCTGGAGATTTCTTGCCATTCACATCAACCCTCTGAACCCTATTAGCTAAATAAGAGGTCAGAAGATCGAGTGCACGTCCTCTTATGCCGTAATGGTGTAGCTTGATGACCTATGTAGAATGCTGCACGCAATTAAATGTTTTGGACAGGTCACAAAACATGCCAAGAGCATCCTGCGATTCCTCCCAAGACTCGTATATACTCTTTATGAGAGCTATATCAGTGTCAGTAGTATTCCAGAACATTTTCTTAAAATCACGTGGAGGAATCAAGGCGAAATCAAAAGCAAATATCTAAACCGATAACCTCTAGAAGCTCTTAAAAAAATAAAGCTTATAAGACAACAAAATTATAAGATATGTAATCGCCGCGTAATCTAAACCTAAATTTGTCAATAAGTTAGAAATTTGTAGTTATTTTCATACAAAGTTAGTGGATATGTTACCACACATTTAAGATGTCAGTTTTTATTAGTTGTATTTTCAGCTGCCCTAATCATGAAATTGCTACGGAATCCTCGGTGCCCGAGTACAACTCGAATTTAACGGATTTTTTTTGTTTATATTAGCCACATTATATAGCATAACGATATATTTCTTAAGTTTATTAGTCTTGTCTATATCTATATATATAATAAAAGGATAGAAAAATCAATTCTGTCCATAAAATATTTAAAAAAATATATTGATTGTGTCGGTTAATATATCGATAATAGAAGCTAAAAATCCACTCAGCAGAATTTTTGTCTATCTGTCTGTCGTTCTTTCTATTTGTCTGTTTATTTGTCCTCCAATCAGGCAAAAACTACTGGACAGAAATGATTGAATTTTTGTATAGTAATAGCTAATAATCCCGATCCACATAAATTTTAGTTTTTATCCCGGTATTCTATGCCCTGGCGTCAAAATAGAAGCCTGGCGCAGCAGGAAGGGCCCAGCGCAGTGTCACCGCTGCCAGGCCTTCCGGCACTCGAGCCATGGGTGCCACCGCAGATTGGCCTGCGTGAGATGCGGAGAAGAGCATCGCGCGCAGGACTGCCCGCGCCCATTAGAGCAGCCCGCCACGTGCGCCAACTGTGGGGTGGCCCATCCAGCCAATTATTCTTCGTGCCCTCAAATAAAGAGGGAACTCAGGAATAAGAAGGCTGGTACACTGGCCCTCACAGCTGCTTCAAAGCCTCCGGCATCAGTCGCCCCGGTCCCTACCAACATGGTAGCCGCGGACGCACAGGCCTCTTCTTTGATGGCTCCGGCCAATCCGCCTTCTACGAGGGATGGCGGAGTCGGCCGTAGTGCCTCCAAGAAGAGGTCTAAGGGTAAGAGGAAGAAGGGGACGGCCTGTTCTTCTGCCCCAACCAGCCAACCCACCGCAGTCCGTGCAGCCCCTGAAGCTGCACAATCCTCCCAGCGCTAGGCTGCCCCAGTTTCAGGCGAGGCCCGCGCGACTCTCGACAGGGCTATCGACGTCCTTAAGGAAGTCCTTATGGCCCTTAAGGAAAATCGGGACCCAGTTGAGGTCGTGCTTTCAGGCATGATGCGTTTGCTCACAAATGGCTGAGCTACGCATCATGTTTTGGAACGCCTGTTCTCTGAGAAACAAAGCCCACTTCCTCCGGCTCCTTCTCAGAGAACAAAACATAGATGTGGCTCTCATAAATGAGACCCATCTGAGAGCCTCAGAGCCCCTAGCCATCCCAGGCTACCACACCCTGCGCCTGGACGCTGAGGAAAACGCGTGGCGCGGCCTCCTCATCGCAGTCAGACGCAGCCTTCCTCACCTTCCTCTTCCTGAGCTGGCTACGATGTCGTTCCAGTCCCTGGGGATCGAGGTAATGGTTGGCAGGCAACCTGTCAGGCTGTATGCCATCTACCGACCCCCCAACTCCACGCTAAGACTTAGCGAAGTGAAGCTTGTCCTTGGTAGTACAACCCCCACCATTGCGGCAGGGGACTGGAACGCCAAACACCAAGCGTGGCGCTGCCACATTGCGTGCATCACGGGTAGGAAGCTGTTCGAGGACGCCGACAGGAATGGGTATGTAGTGGAAGGGCCTGACGAGCCCACCCACTACTCTCATAATAGCAACTTCCCCGGGACCACGATCGACCTGATCGTGCACAAAGGGGTCGATGCTAGCTCGGTGTCCCTCGAACAGCCGGAATCCCTACCTGATGCCTATGGGTCTGACCACCTCCCCGTCCTCTTCGCCGTACGGGGAACGCCAGCAATCGCAGTGCACCCCCCTTTACGTAGGGGACGAATCTGCTGGCCCCGCTTCGAGGCCTTCACTGCCCAGCTGACTCGGCCACGAGAGGAACCGCTTGATGATCCGCCTAGTGTCGATAGACTTGAGGCGTCGATCACAGCGACGATCCAGACTGCCCTCCGTGAGGCTACCGCCCCCGCCAGTCCGGTAAGACTTCCCCCAACTCCACGGCACATTGCTGACCTCATTGCGCGTAAGAGGAAGACGCGCAGTGAGTGGCAACAGACCCGCGAGCCCGCCTCCAAGACGAAACTCAACGTCTTGGTGGAGCGTATTCGCGCAGCGCTCGCAGAGTCCAATGCCGAGAGTTGGGACGCGAGGATTCGTGACGCTACCGAGGACGAAGCGTCTCTCACGAAGCTGTGCCGGCAGCTTACCAAGAAGCCGCCCCCCATCCGACCTCTCTTCCAACCCGATGGCACGCTGTGCTACGACTCTCAAGGAAGGGCCGAAATCCTGGCAGATCACCTTGAGAGTCAATTCGCACCCAATCCCAGCTTGCTACCGGAGCACCACGCACAGCTGGAGCAAGCGGTCACCGCCTTCCTATCGGACCCCCCTAGCCCGAGTCCTCCTCCGCCCTTCTTCTCCCCGTCGAGCGTGAAGAAGGCGATCGCGCGGCTCAAGCCTAGGAAAGCTCCGGGGATAGATGGTGTGCCTAACCTGGCACTACAGCATCTCCCCATGCGGACCATATCATCACTCACCAGGCTTTTCAACGCCATCCTACGGCTGGGATATTTCCCCCGGGCATGGAAGGAAGGCCTGGTAGTGATGATTCCGAAGCCAGGGAAGGACCGAAGGCGCCCCGACGGCTACCGACCCATTACCCTGCTGAACGCCTCATCCAAGCTGTTCGAGAGACTACTGCTCCCTCTCTTGGAGGCGCACTTCCAACCGCGCCCCGAGCAGTTTGGATTTCGCAGTGGTCATTCGACCACTTTGCAACTAGCACGCGTCCTCCACTTTGCAGCGGCCGCCATGAACAGGAAGGAGAAGGCAGCAGCGATCTTCCTGGACGTGTCGAAGGCGTTCGACAGGGTGTGGCACCCCGGATTGCTCCACAAAGTGATCCGGGCGGGCACTCCCCATCACCTGGTGAGGGTTCTGGCCGAATTCCTCCGCGGCAGAACCTTCCGGGTTAGAGTGGACCACGCTTTATCCAGCAGCCATCCGATCGCAGCAGGGGTACCCCAGGGTAGTACCATCTCTCCTACCCTGTATTCCATATATACCAACGACATAGCAGTTCACGACAATGTCACACTGGCCCTCTATGCCGATGACATTGCGTTCCTGGCTAAGTCCCTGAACCTCACTCATGCGGCTCTCAAACTCCAGCGTGCCCTCGACCTGCTACCGAACTGGTTTGCGGAGTGGAGGCTCACGATCAACGTGGCCAAGACCCAAGCGATTGCGTTTGGGCTCCACAAGCTGCCTCCTCCGCTTGTTCTCCAGGGTGAACAGGTCAAGTGGTCCCGCCAAGTCACCTACCTGGGCGTCTCCATAGAAAGGAAACTTTCCATGTCGGCCCAGGTAGCCAAAGCCAGGAACGCAGCGCGAGCTGCACTGGCCCTGCTGCGTCCCTTATTTCGATCCCGCCTTCCCCTCCGCACCAGGCTGGGGTTGTACAAAACGTACGTCAGACCCCATCTGACGTACGCGTCCCCAGCTTGGTACTCCCTCACGAGTCCTAGTCTTCGGAAGGTCCTTGAGACGGTGCAAAATGTGGCTCTCCGACGAGTCGTCCAGGCTCCTAGATACGTGAGGAACGCTACCATTCAGCGCGACCTCCGTATCGAAAGCCTAGAGAGTCACATCACCCAGTTAGCTGGGCGCGTCTACCACGGAGCCGACGCCTCGGATCACCCTCACATCCGAGACATCGCTCCGTGGCACTCCCGTCCGCCGGACGCCCGAAGACTACCTCGAGACATCCTTCCCCCTCCTTCTGATTCCTGAGCTGCTACCAAG
This sequence comes from Dione juno, assembly GCA_037127375.1. NCBI lineage: Eukaryota > Metazoa > Arthropoda > Insecta > Lepidoptera > Nymphalidae > Dione > Dione juno. The sequence continues at coordinate 6,788,273 of JAXRJS010000041.1, read as the reverse complement.
GTCGCTGGTCGCCTAGGCTGAGCCTCCCCGGGATCACCGAGGGTTTCATTCGGCCGGGCTGACCGCCCGGGTAGCGTATAGCTCACTCCTTTCGTCCAGTCCTTCTAAATCCTGCCCCTCTTTAGGACATTTTACCTCGGGCTAAACGCCCAACCCAAGGACCCGCCCATATTCATGGGCGGCGGAAGAGCCTAACGGCAAGAGGGCACTGCCCTGAAGCCGTTTTCCTCTCCCCCTCGGGGGTCGAGAGAGAGAATACATCGAGAAAAAAAAAAAATACTGGTATTTAGGTCGCTGGTCGTCTAGGCTGAGCCTCCCCGGGATCACCCGAGGGTCTCATTCGGCCGGGCTGACCGCCCGGGTAGCGCATAGCTCACTCCTTTCGTCCAGTCCTTCTAAATCTTGTCCCTCTTAAGGACATTTTACGTCGGGCCAAACGCCCAACCCAAGGACCCGCCCATATTCATGGGCGGCGGAAGAGCCTAACGGCAAGAGGGCACTGCCCTGAAGCCGTTTTCCTCTCCCCCCTCGGGGGTCGAGAGAGAGAATACATCTAGTACTGGTATTTACTAAAGTAAGTCAACATATAGAACAGTTATCGTCCAACCGACCTATTCCCTGGAAACCACATGCAAAATGTCTAGGAATAATCCTAGATTGCAGAGTCTCTTTTTGCGCACACGTCAAAAGAGCCAGAAACAAAGCTCTCTTTATTCTCAGTAGGCTTTATACTTTTATTTGCAAGCAGAGTAAATTGTTACTTAGACATAAGTTGACACTATACAAAACTTGCATAAGACCTGTACTCACTTATGCTAGTGTCGTGTTCGCACACACTAAGCTGAATTCCCTTCAAATAGTTCAGAATAAATTCTTGCGAGTGCGCACTAGTCACGCGAACTCCCTTATCGTACAGGCGTGTGACTACACCCCATACGCTAAAACTAAGCTCAGACGCCCGCGTAGCGTTTTATTAAACTCAGATGTCCGTTTTACAGTTGCTAATGCCCTATACGTAGGTAGAAAGCACAAAACACATACACTACACTCACATCGCCGTCGATGGAAACGACGACGAAGTCCATCATATTTGACGGCACGACCGCGCATTGGCGTGGCTGGGCCCAGCGGTTAGGGATTGCTAGGTACCTGCAGATTAGTCTAAGTTTCTCCAGCCGCGTCTTTATGTAGCGGCTGGTTTGTTAGGAATAGGGAACATCCCCCAGCCCGCGCAGACAGAATCCCCTCTTCCCTCTCCAACCGGTGTCGCTGCCAAGCCCAATAGGGCTAATAACAGCATTCACTAAGGTTTCCGTAGAAAAACAATAGACATTTTAATTACGTCGATTACTAGCAAGTGAAGCTAAATTATATATAATAGATTTTGTCGAATAAATTCCTTAATTTCTTTGTAATATGAGTATTATTTAAGTTCAAAAAACGTTTTTTTAGTATAATATTTTAATTTTAAACTTGATGAAATTAGTAAACTTGGTAAAATTGGTATGATTTGGATCATAAATTTCAAGTGTGGGAAGTGGATATTGTATTTTTTAGGTTATGATAGAAAAGCTAGAACATATCTGCTTAGACTAAATGTTAATAACATATACGTTTACGTATTAATATATACAGACAAGAAACATATAGGTACATTGATCGTGACTTTTAATAATAGACAAGAGTAATTCAAAAAACATAAAATTTTATAAATAATATATAAAATTTTAGAAAGAACGCAATCTAGCTAACTTAAGCGGGAACCTCATAATACCAACGAATCTTCCCTTTCAATTTAAAAGATTCCAACTTGTCATCACTAATTAGTTATTGTTTCCTTACTATCAATAAATCTTAATCGCAAATTTATGTGGCGTGCTCATGTGGGAGGGACTTTATATGATTTTCACTGGACAGAGGAGGTTGTGGAGCCACATAAAGGCTGTTTGCATTTTGGACTTCCCGCTGGGTCGGGATTTCCGCGAAAAAACTACGTTTACAGCGCGTGAGCGCTAACCTAACCTAACCTAACGCTCAGACTTAGACTTTACTCAGACGTACTGTCTAGTACGAAATAACCAAATATTTTTGTATCATATACGTAAGAGAAATAATGCCAAAATCTTTCAAGTACAGTCTATTTAATAAATAACAGTATATATACCAAAATAACACGAGCAAAAAAATGCAGACAGTCGATTTCATTGCTTTAACGATAACGAAAAAGCAGCTTTGATTGTATTTAAGAAAAAAATATGATATGTAATATGAGTATAATATATGAATATATAACCGAATTTATGATCATTTTTACTATGGACGATCAGCGTATCTCATTAGCAGCTTGTCTTTCGACTAAGGCCTCCTCAAATATAATATTAATTGTTTTACTTATCATATTTCAATGATTACCTTATGTAAAGTTTATATATATATATATATATATATATATATATATATATATATATATATATATATATATATATATATATATATATATATATATATATATATATATATATATATATATATATATATATATATATATATATATATATATATATATATATATATATATATATATATATATATATATATATATATATATATATATATATATATATATATATATATATATATATATATATATATATATATATATATATATATATATATATATATATATATATATATATATATATGTATATATATATATATATATATATATATATATAGTATTCTTTATTGCAATCAAAAAAGAAATATGTTAAGTACAAACATAGTCATAGTTACATAATTACAAAAGGTGGACTTATCTCTAGAAGAGATTTCTTCCAGCCAACCTGTGAAAGTGGGTGACACCAGTAAGTAGCGAGATGACAGAAATGTTAGTTCATTTTTATGTAGTTAATAGGTAAATAAAATAACACAGCAGCTTTTAGATACAGATCACTTAAATATATTTTAAAAGAGTACATAAATAAATATAAATGGAATGAATGAATGAATTTTTATATTCCCTTCAACTTGTCCAATAGACACTGTGCAGCCGGATTCTTGTCATTTTCCAAGGAGGATAATATTGTTTTCTGCAATGGAAATTAATTATTTCATGACATTTAAAATAATTCATAAATAATTTATGAAATTATTAGAAATCTTTATGAATATTTATTAAGACGTCATGCATTTTTTAGGTTTTTGATGTCGGTGTGGATCTAATTAAGTGCGGAGGTAAGTCACGGTGCGTTTGAAGTCTCACAAAAGTGTGTTTTTGTTAATATAACCTTATTTACTTTTATATGCAAACTTATTTTGTTTTTCACTTTTACGATATTTTTATGAATGATCTTTTTGATAACAGCCGTGCTTACATGTTATATTAAAGAGATTCTTTACAATGTTCACCGACAAATCTATTTCAGAGGGAAATTTAGCATACCGCGAGTTTGTTGTTAGAGTCCTGAATTTTCTGGGATAGAATCCACAAATTAGCTCCTAAGCTGGCCATAGAAGCTTCTTGAAGGTCACCTCTCTTTATGATCCGCCAAAGTAATTCTAAGCATAAATTATATTGCTTCTTTGTTTCCTTCGCATCACCCAACGATTTAAGAACAACGAGTATCTCTTGGCATATGTTACTTGCATGGTTTTCTATCGCCTGTATAAATTCTTCCTCAGCGCCGTACAATTCATCATTTGATAAAACTATAAAATAAATTAATGTATTAGAAGTTCATTGATATAAAGTTTGGCAGAAAGCCAAGTGAAAATGCTAATTATAACAAGTAACGAAATAGTACCTCCATCTATATGATAGATGTATGTTTCCTGCGTCATTTGGCAGAGGAGATCTAATGTTCTCAATAAAGTTGTATAGTAGAGGGGATCTGTTTTCTTCCAATGAATTCTTTCCATTGTTTTTATAAACCCACTCAGTATGTACGCTTTACTGTTACTGTCCATATTATCCTACAAAATAGATCACATTAATTGTTTTTTTTATAACACTACAAAATAGCTATTTCCCGCATATAGTAGGGTAGATAGTACTCTTTCTCCAGAGCCAGGAAAATTAAACAATTCCTCCTCCCCGTTAGTTAGATAATCGTTAGTGTTTAGAAGATTTTAGAATTAGAAGATTTTAAAATCTCGAGACTCAAACTGTGTTGAGGTGGAAATAACTAAGAGTTATATATAGCATTCCTCGATAAATGGAATTTCCAACACAAAAATTATTTTTTCAATACGAACAAGTAGTTCCTAAGACAATCGTATCGCTGTCAAAACAAATAAAACTCTACGGCTTTATAATATTAACTGTAGATAAGTATAGAAGGAAGATTTATCCTTAAAATATAGCGTTAAATATATAATAGATAAAAAATTTGTAACGTAATCAAGGCAGATGGGCCTAAATCATTACTCATGGTCATTCATTAAGGTGTGACTAACTAGTAACTCATCATAGATGTTACACTTTGTAATTACAATTTAGAAAAATAGTTATAATACAGGCGCGTGGTGGCTTTTTGTCTAACAAAAAGCATCACCATATGTTTATTTTACAATTTATGTAAATAGCAATAATATCACCAGGTCCTTTACATCCTTGCAAAACGCTTGAAGACAAACAAAATATTTGAAAATTATATTCATATATTATGAATACTTACTGGTAATATAAGAAGAGTGGATAGGAAGTTGCTGATGAGACGGACAACTCTATCGTGCGTGGGCTTGTTTTGTCCATCTTCCTGGATGTATTGAGGAATGTCGGGGATTAAGCTGACAAAACTCTTTAAATTTGCCTCAGCTGTGGACATGATATTTGTTTCAGACTGTATAACTTTGTAAACTATAATTTGTAGTTATTAATTTCCATTTGCTTAAGTCTCACAGATCGAAATATAATATTAGCTCGAGAAGTGATAAAATCATAACTTTTGTGATGCGTTCAATAAATTTCTATGACCTGCTACGCCAAGATGTATTAGTTGTACTTATAGCACTGTGTATGGTTAGTTGGTGGAAACAACCTACTTCGTCATGACTTCAACATGCAAAAAAAAATATTGTAATAATAAGAAACATTTTTGAAAATGTGAGACGGTAAGACACAGCGTTTAGTTCCACCACTCAACTCAGTGGAGAATTAAGTATCTTGACATTCTTGTCTATAAACTATCTTGCAATGAAAATAAAAGTGAACGTTGTTAATTTGAGGTTGTATAGATAATACTCATATATATCAAAAAATACTCATATATTTTAAATCAGGTGAGTGATGTGAAGCTGTCGAGGTACAGTTCAAACGTATGAATCGCAGTTTATACAATTATACTATACACAATGACTTAAAAATAGTAAAAGTGTCACGGAACTAGGTTCCCGCTGCATTGTCGGCTATGTCCACTAAAAAGCATTTGGCTACCCTGTCCTATACAGGCTCCGAGCAGCGCCACCTGCGCCGTGAGCAGGTGCAGCGCGGCGCGCGCCAGCACGCACTGCAGCGAGGGCGCCGTCACGCTGCAGTACGCGGCGCATGCGCGCGACACCCATGCGCCACCCCCGCCCGCACCGACCGCCCCAACGCCCACGCGGCATGCCAGCGCGTTCACTAGCTGAGAAAATGCATCGATAAAAACCAGCCCAACGCGAGAACTCGCGTTGTCTACTTAGTCTCTAGAGATAAGAGCTCAGACAGTAGAGGTCAGCGTTAATGCGCAATTAAAAGGAACACTTGAATCGCAAGCCTCGGGCACTGCTCTGGCCTCCTAGAACGCGATGGGTCCGGCACCCGCACGGTGAAACGATTATTTTCAGAGCAGATTATTTTCTTTTCCTTATTTGTACTGTAAGTTGTCACTTCTTGCCAAATATCATAATTCTAGGTTGATTAAGCGATTAATTTTATACAATAATAGATAAAAAAGAGTCATAACTAATGTTCGCATCATTGATTGCGTTAACTATATAAAATTTTTCTCTGTTCGTAGAGACTGGGGGATTTTTCTCTACGACTCGTTCACGACATTGCGTATTGAGGAGCCGAACGTAACGCAGCGTTTTGTCTTGTAACCAGAGCGGGGAAGTAAAAATATATTTTTCTCCTAAGTAGGAAACGAGCCCATAATTGTCGCGTGATTATATACTCACATGTACTAGAACTGTAAGCACCGAATCTAGTTTTATAAATGCGGATCTACATTCAACGTAAAAATTCAACTGTTGTTCCAAGTCGTCCTGGTACGTAACTGCTTGTATATACTTGTTTATAAGTTCCGCACAATATTTGCTCTCATCTTCTACTGTCACTGCACTAAAATTGAATTTGTGTAAATTAATATTCTAAGAAAAACATGTAAAAGTTGTAATAATGTTTTGTTATATGAGTCAGATCACGTCAAGTGGACCCCCCTTTTACCACTTGATGATAGAAAACTTATTAAACTATAATTATCGAAAGTAGTTATACCTAAAAATCATCCCTCAAAACAATTTTTGAAAATTTTGAGTTTAACAACAATTTTTTTGACAATAAACATTTTCGCTACTTTAAATTAAAAAATTAATTTTAAAAAAGCTAATGAACGTAACTTAACGAAATTTTCAGCGATTATAGTAAAATATCTATAATTTCAAATAAAATTATTTTGAAAAGTTTATTTGGTTATTTTCATATTTTTTATTAATTTTTAAATAAACAAATTGAAATTTGGATGACTTCTCAGTACGATAATCGAATTTTTTTTTCCAGTAATACGCGATATACATTAAAGTTCTTGATTTAGAAATAAAATTTCACTGCCCGGTATTAGTTAAATAATATGAATTTTTATATGACGCAGCGGCGAGCGATACAAGTGCTGCGCGCTACTGAGCTTAGCTGTTAAGGCTATAGATCGCTACAGATTACACAACTATTTAATAAATAATCTTTACAGTGTAATTTTTTTTTTTTATTTATATTATTAACAACATTTGAATGGCGAACAATATATATTCCCATGAAACTAGATATAAATCGCGACATGACCAAGCAATCACAATAAAAAATACGCGTCAATTTAATTTTTTCAAAAGTGTAAATAAAAACTAACTAATATGCAAACGTTTTTATTATTAATCATATTTCATTGATATATTTATTTTATTCAACTGTTCAATTGAAGTAATAATTTCAAAAATATATGTTAATTACTCTTTGCAAATGTTGTTAATAATATAAATAAAAATAAAAAAAAAATTACACTGTAAAGATTATTTATTAAATAGTTGTGTAATCTGTAGCGATCTATAGCCTTAACAGCTAAGCTCAGTAGCGCGCAGCACTTGTATCGCTCGCCGCTGCGTCATATAAAAATTCATATTATTTAAACTAATACCGGGCAGTGAAATTTTATTTCTAAATCAAGAACTTTAATGTATATCGCGTATTACTGGAAAAAAAAATTTGATTATCGTACTGAGAAGTCATTCAAATTTCAATTTGTTTATTTAAAAATTAATAAAAAATATGAAAATAACCAAATAAAATTTTCAAAATAATTTTATTTGAAATTATAGATATTTTACTATAATCGCTGAAAATTTCGTTAAGTTACGTTCATTAGCTTTTTTAAAATTAATTTTTTAATTTAAAGTAGCGAAAATGTTTATTGTCAAAAAAATTGTTGTTAAACTCAAAATTTTCAAAAATTGTTTTGAGGGATGATTTTTAGGTATAACTACTTTCGATAATTATAGTTTAATAAGTTTTCTATCATCAAGTGGTAAAAGGGGGGTCCACTTGACGTGATCTGACTCATATTCTACGTTGTTTGAATCTGATAGCTGAGTAAGTGTTCAATGGTCAAATAAAAAATTATTGTGCAACCAAATTTTACACAATGTTTATTAAAACAGTGATACTGTATTTCATTAAAGAAGTTAAAACAATAATAATTTTGCTATAAATGTTTCTATGTCAGAGGAAAGAACGGAAAACTATACATGCAATCACACGAGAATAAACTTTGTATTCTTGAAATATTTTGGATGAATTGTAGTGTCTTCATTTTGTATGAAATAACCTACACATATAACTACGTAACGATTTTATCCTGTCATATAAATTATCAAATTTCATTTTTTCCTTTGTTTTGTAATAAGTTACAACTTCTTACTAAATTTCAATAGGAAGTAACCTATTGGATTTGAACGCGCGGCAAATTTCATACAAATAAGGCAAAAACGTGGTTTGCCTTAGAAGTTTGACTTTTACTGTGCTCAAAGGGACTATAGACCTGGATATTTAATATTAATTTCAGCTCGACACATCCACGTTATCTTGAAAACGATGAACAGCTTTAACAGATGGACAGATAGACGGACAACGAAGTGATCCCATAAGGGTCCTTTTTGTTCGGTTCCGAACCCTAAAAAATAGCTTCGCGCTATATCCTGTATATGGCAGGGTAGGCAGAGGGAACTCAAGCTAAGGTGCTCCGTTCCCCACTTTCCGTCCAATTTTTGAGACACTGCACGTTAAGTGGTGGAACTCACCGCCGCTATGTTCAACAATTATTATAGTAATAGTCTTTGGGTTGCGAACATTTGTATAAATCTACCATTAGAAATAGATGCTCACAACATAAACAAGTTGTAACACGCGTATAATAATTTCGATTTAGCTTGAAGATAACGTATGGCTTAGTGGTAAAAGCACTTTGACAGCTTCCAAGATGCATGGGTTCAAATCCCGCAACGTTCAAACTTTAATCTTTTAGTGTGGAATAATACTCTAAAAGTAATAAAATATTATCACTTACTTAATAGAATCATGAACAATGCAACATAGTCTCATAAGACTAGATATCATAATCGGATCGTCTATTTGAACGGAGGTGTATCTTTCGAAGAACAATGACAGGACGGTCTTCGCCATCATCGTACGCGCCGTCGACGATTGCGCCAGTTCTACTAATGGCATAAATGCATCCTAAAAAATTAATAAGCCTAAATAATTGTGTATTTCAGAGAGTGCTTGTAAATTATGAGAAATTTTCTCAGAATATTGAGCACATTCTTTCATTTTGTCTGTTCATTAATTTCATTAATCACAGTTAATAAATATGTAGCATCCATAAAAGACTTAATCAATTGAAAAGAAAAATGTTAAAACATATATTAAAAAATTCTCGTCTCTCAGACATGGAACTTTCGTTTGCCCGACGAATGAACCTGCCGATTACTAGTCTTCTTCGGCGTCAGAGTAGTAAGTACATCTTTTGGTGTGTCTTGTTATTGCGACGACAGCGTGGGATATACTGTCGTGTATGACACTCTTGATGGTCTTTGTTTGAATGATCACTACGGACTCGTATGTTAATACCTGGGCCTGGTTGATAGTTAGGATGTGCGAGTTTTCTACCCTTCCATATCATCTCCTGGTTAGGTCCTTTCTCTGCTTGCGTATGGACTAGGTCCAGGGTGTTAGGGGAAACCCACTACTACCCGCGACATCGTATGCGTTGAACTTCCACTTCGGGTAAATTTGCTTGTAATGAAAACTGGCTTAAGCTGGTATAAGTATATATTGAATCATTGGGATACAGGTATACTTTTTCCCGATCCTGATCCCTGACTTATGCGGTTGAAACAGGGGAGCAACTTATAAGGAAGGTAGTATTTAATTTAATACGTTTTTGTGTACTTTTTGTTGGTCAAAACATGTAGGTTTTGTGGCCTCGATACTCGTGGGCACGCCACATACAGTTGCCCATGGGAATAAGCAGTTTTTTTTAATAAATGTTCACCAGCTAATTTCAATCTTTCCTAGAGCTTTGTTGATCGTCATAGCGAATGCTGCTTTCAGGAGAAACTGTTTTCTTTTAAATTAGAATGGAAAATCGGTAGGGATTATTGGAATACGGGGAACTAATACTTCTTCTAATAATATTGAGTCCTAGGTGTGTAATTTGTAGCCGTGTGCCATTAGTAGATAAGTTGGCTAGGTGTATTTGAATTATGCGATACATAACCGAGATCGGGTTAGCTTACGTCCTTACCAAAGGTTCCTTCTATCTCTACACTAAAATTCATCAAAATCGGTTCCCGTTTTTGGGCTTGAAAAGGTAGGAGACAGACAGAGTTACTTTCACATTTATAATTAGTAGGGATTATTGAAAAAAAAGCATACATTACCATTAAAAAAAGTTCTTCAACATCTGGTATGGACTTTAGCATTCTTTTGATAGCGGCTTGTATTTGCGCGGAGTAGTCGTCGGCGGGCTTGTCGCACTTTATCATGTATCTTATCGTTCCGCGCAACATCATGTTTATATGCTGACTCTAGAATATGCAATTAGAAGAACTTAATCTCACATTATTTCTTCCATAATATTAGTCTATTGGACGCAGATCAAGGACTTTAAGTATATGTGGGTCTAAGTATCTAAAATGAATTAAACAACCACGTGGACGACTTTAAGTATCTAAAATGAATTAAACAACCACGTGTAATCTTGTATAGTTAGCCTTCTATTACCTATAGCTAAAAATATTTTTAGTATTGTAAACTTTAGGTAAATCTGGGATAATTATAAACAATAAATTTTGTTTAATATCGAGATCGAGTTGGATTAATAGATTACTTTCATTTTTTTCATTTTAAAGACTATCACTTCCTTTATCATCCGTTAAAATAATTGAATTCCTAATAAACCTCATGATCGGAGCTGCCAAGCACTACATAACTCCTCAAAAGAAGAGCATGGAGAGACTTATGACTAAACCATTTGTCTACCTTAATTATATTAATAAAAAAAGCATACTTAAACATAATATTACCGATAGTTGAGTGCAAGCAAATTGTAACCATGGTTCAAGAACTTGCAAGAAATGTGATGTAGATTTCATATTTGTAGCTATTTTCCACCAAGTCTGACTCAAACTTTCCGCTGATGCGAGTCGATAACTTTCAGCGTGACAGAGGTGCTCTCCGAGCGATGTTAATATTTGATTAAGTAGAACTAAAAAAAATATAATTTAAACTGTTAAAAATAACGATTAATTACAATATACATATATGTTTTGTTCTGTAAATTACTAATATGCAGCAAGCTACTGCTACCCTTCGCTTTATACATATATAGATAACAATGTAAATTTTTTGACGTCTCGGTAACATTTTCTCACTCGTAAATTATAAAATTCACTGGAACAAACTTTTTTATTTAATAGAAAAATTATAAAAATGAAATACCCATATGTTCTGCAGATTTATGAATGGTGTCTAGAATTATTGATGATTTTGATATAATACTCGTAGAATTGAAAGCCGAAACCAAACAGCAAAGTAAAAGTTCACTGAAAAAAGAGGGACGAATTGAGTTATAAAACATTTTGTATAAACAACTTTTTCCAAAAAATATTTTTAGTAACGTATTAAAACTTGACTCTGACCACTAAGCCGAGAAAATCTTGTGTTATGACTTATTTTATGTATCTCTGTAGGGAGATTTTTACAAATTTCCAATTCGCTATCCAAAGATTCTGGTTAAGATCATGTATCTTTGGATAGGCAAGAGAAAATGCTATTTATTAAATATTTTTTTGTTATCTTTACGTTTTTTCTCGCATAAGTAAATAGTACCTAATATATCAGTGTGACATAAAATATATGTAGCCATATTATATTATACAATACATGAAATAATTCAAATATCGATAAAGAAAGTGGCTTGAGAAAGTGTCAAGACGGAGTGCTTTGGTGAGTCATAGTGAGGAAATAAAAAATATCATTCCTCCGAGTGGGGATTGAACCATCACCACAATGGCCTCTAATTAATATATTAGTCAAAAATGCAATGTTTATAAGATGAGCTCAAGTGGAATATTGAGTGTCTAAACACTAAGTTCACATCTTCTTAAATGTGAGATATGTGTACCTAAGGCTATTAAATAATATTTATTGATTGTTTTTATCCGCTTTATTGTATTGAGAAGAGAGGTATTATCGACATACAAATCAAATGTGCAAAATTTTAGCAAATAGCATAGGTTAAAAAGAGTTAAAACATAATACCCAAAAGTATTTTGTTATATATTAATGTTATATACATAAAACACAATGTAAGCAGATATTTTGTTCACCTGTTTTCTGTTTTTTGGCAATGTTGCAGTAAATCATCTAGAAGTATAATCTCATTTTTCGTCGAGTTCAATGTTCCGAAAAGCATCCAGTCCACAGCTGGGATATAAAGACTGAGATACTGATCAGCGGTTAACAATTGAATACCAAACTTTTTTGACATGGCTGGATGGAAAATCTGAAAGAGTACAATTAATTTACACATGATTGACTTTTTTCATTTTAAGGTATCCTCTACACATCACACAATACTTTTCCTCCGTTCCATTTTTATTTACGCAAAAGCCACCTTACGATTTTCGTAAAAAGCAACTCAAAGCAGCTTGCCCTGGGAAGGTTTTTCTCTTGCTAGGCTTTTTTTTATCGTAGTAACGACATAGTCCATGACAAGACAATATTGGCCACTCAGGCTTCACCAGCTTATATAACAGCTTGGTTCATGTTGGATGGCACACTCCACTCGATGTCTCACGAGTACATCTGCGAGTTCTCGGAATCGTCCACTTAAAGAGATAATATTTTAATTTACTTAATATTTCATGTTCCACAACAGAGGTTCTTTCTGGACTTACTCTTGTTACTATCTTCGTTAGCCGTGTCCGTATTATCTTCTTCTAATACGGTAGTCCTTGTCCACTCCATTCCTCTGTCCATTTAAGTGGTATAGCTTTTTATAGAGCGATGACCATCACACCTCCAAAACCCATTTCGAAGAAAAAGCCAACACGGAAAAAAAATGTCAAGAAGACGGAAGGAGATTAGGAAAACAGGATAAAGAATACCACTCTTACGGATTAGAAAAGATTACGACTATCGTATCGTCGTTTTGGCGTATGCCCAACACCAAATAATCAACAAAGATTGCCAAATGGGTGTCTTGCCCAAAGTTAGCAAGCGATGTCTGGCAATCTTTGTCTTTGTTTAATATCAGATTAAAACGAGTACCTGTTGATATTCATCCAAAAATTCTTTTAAGTTATCATAAAAGTAGCATTCACTGTCTTTTCCAAACAATTTAGAAGCTACTTTACATAAATAAACTCTGATGTAAATCGCTACAAGGGGGTTTCCAATTCCTCGGATCATTGTTGTGAGTCTGGCAATTGCAGGCTTTATTTCATCTTTAGATATAAACACATAACACTTAAGTAATGCCATTTCCATGTACAAACGGGGTAGAAGCTCCCTTATTGACGCCATTTTAAACATCCAATTCTGACATGTTTCTCTGGCAGAGTCAGGGACATTGCCATGAATAATATTATCAAATTCTACATGAGCATTACTGAAATAATAAATAATACAATTATTATTTGTATTTATACTGTTTAACAATTTAAGCTTATAGTTATTCAGTGACAAAGAGATGTTGCATGTTAATAGTACGAACAACGCCCATTGTCAACAAGAATGGAGAAATGGAAACAACTTATTATGTATAAATATTCCCCGAGTTGGGGTGGAAGTCACAACTATCCCATCCAAACAGTTAGTGTCACAATGCCCCAATAGCCACAACCTTTACTAGTTAAAAAAAATATCTTTAAATTAACTTACCCAAAACTTTTATTTTTTAAACGATCATAAACTAAAGTGCCAAAATTATCCAGTACATCACTAATTAATACAAATTTGCTAGGGTAAAATTGCATTACATTTATATCTGAAAGTAATTTAGAGCATTGAATGGCTATTTTGAAAGCTTTAACTCTTTGTTCAGTATCCCAAGCCTGTAAATTAAATTATCTTAATAAATCTTAAAACAAAATTATAATATATTTTACAATTTTAATAAAATAAATAAATTTATGTGCAAATAATAATATTTTGAACTAAAATACCTTTTTAATTTCATCATTAAGCATATGAATTTTAGTGACAAACTCCTGTTGACTTAATCCCATTGTTTTTCTTACACTAGATTCATCAAAATCATCAAGTTGTTCCAATCTATGTTTAACTTTTTCATTAAGATTTGATACCTGTCTCAAAAGTGCTGAAAAAGAACTAACTTAAAAAAAAAAAAAAAAAACAAAATATTGGGTTAGTAAAAATGTAATAATAGTTACTAGTAACAAAATGTATAATGGTATTTAATCTATATATTTAGCTTACCTTTTTCACCTCCTGGCAAAAAGCTGCTAATAATTGTTAATTTTTCACCTGTAGTATATTTGTTTAGTATAGCTAAACGTTTTACATTCCAAGTTCTATTATAATTAATAAAAGTATTGTTCTCGTCTATATGTCCTTCATCCTAAAGAAACATAACATATTTATTATTAAATAATAGCTGGCAGAAACTGTTTGATTAAGATACATATAAATAACAAATAAAATTTTAACAAACATACAATCTCTAAATTCATTTGCTCAAATCTTAGTAAAGGATCCATTTCTTCAAAAGGGGAACTCCATTTCTCAATATTTTGTATAAAACTTTTATTTGAACTTAATTTCTGAAATATTAAAGTTTCATAAATGAGTTTTCTGTAACTAGTAACAATTTAACAATACATACATATACACACAATATTAATTATTTCTTGTTTCAATGGATGATTTGTAGTTAATATACTTGGGTATACTTGTTTATTTAGTTGCTTCTTAGCAGAGGTCCTGAAAAGTAAAATATACAATACATCCTGTAAATTTTACTATATCTTTTATTTATTTTTAGCCATTTGTACCATTTATAATAAACAGGCATATCTGATTATTTTATATTCTATAGAAATCCCTAAATATTTTTTTCTGTAATTTCTAATATTCATTCATCAGTGATTAAATAAAACAATATTTTTGTTTTAACTTCCTCAGCATTCGATTTTAGACATTCCCATGATTTATGATTATTAAATTTTAATTGGAACCCATTTTGGATTCCATGTATGTACTATATAGTAAATACTAAACAGGACAGCATTGATTGAAATTTAAGTAATATTGTTTTGTAATTTAAAAACTCAGAAGTCTGTTCTGTTCTGTTCTGTTCTACGGTAATGGCGTTTCGAGCGTGCCAGTTGAGCACAATTCACTTCGCCAAACTCAGAAGTCTGTCTTTTCTATAGTCTGAATACAATATGAAATATGTAGACGATTATGTCAATTGTCAACTTATTACTGTTAGTTATTAGTATTACTCAAGTCTCGAGATTATTCGAGTCGAACTTTTTATCGGGTCATATCGAATATCGGTTTAACTTGGATCTGTATAATTCGAATTAAATCGACAATCTTTATATTAATTTCTCCAGAACTGAACTGGTGTGCAGTTCAATTATTTACATTTTGAAATGGGTTAAATAGTTTTGAAATATTTGATTGTTAATTTCTTTAATATTGTTGAATTATTGTTGAAACATTTATTGGGTCGTGTCTTCTACGTAGCATTCCATTGCATTTATTAAACATAGCATCAGTAATATAGCAGCAAAATAAAAGAAATAGTTCTGCGCTCCAATAAACAGGCAATAGATAGGCTCCAATAGACAGTAAGGCTGAATAACGATTTGAAACAAGATTCAAGTAAGAACTAACGTTAATAATGTTATTATCTGTGGTTTGACGTTTGCTAATTAGTTTTGAACTTTTGATCATTTGTTATTCATGCAATTGTACAGTAGTGAATAAATAAGATTAGATTTTGAATATGTGACTTTTATCTAAATTAAACATTACCAGTATAATGTTTCTATTAATTTTTAACTATTTATCTGCCACTAAAACTACTTACACATACTTTACACTCTTTGGCACAATATCAATAAAAGTAAAGACGTATATATTACCAAAAATAGTTAAAGGCCATAGCAAGCTTCCTAGGAAGTTTGTTACATAAAGAATAGACAATAAAGTTTGCATAACCTGAAAATGGCTGCTTTCAGTAAAAATGTGTATACAATTTTTAAAAAATATCCTTTATTGAGGGGTATGATTTCTTATGGTATAATGTGGCCTTCATCATGTTTTATTCAACAAACCTTTGAAAGAAAACGCTTTGGTAAGGACTCTCTTAATTAATAACTGTAGTATATACTGCATTACAATTATTTAAACATAATTGTAATTGTTTCATATTTAAATTATTTTTGTTCTTCCAGATTCAGACAATAAATATGATTGGCTTAGATGTGCCCGTTTTGGTTTATATGGGTCATGCTATGTAGCTCCAACACTATATAGTTGGTTAACTGTAGCTAATATTATGTGGCCTGGAAGTTCTGTAAAAGCTGCATTAATCAAGGTAACTAAATCTATGCTTATATTATAAGTACAAATAAAACCCAGTTTGTTACTAAATATAATAACTCAATTAAAGTAAATTAGCTATTAATCAGATCTGTGTTGTAAGATACTTTAGAATATTTATATTCTACATAATCTTGTTACACTAGTAGTAATGCTATCATCTGTGAAAACATTGTTGCATCACACTCGTAAGTATATATTTGAAATGTCTTGCTGTGTTTTTTTTCTAAATTATTGCTATTTATGATTATTTACAATATTCAAATTTAAAATTATAGTTGCAATATGATGACAATTGAGTACAGAGAGAGATAAAACTTAAATAAGACACTTTCTTTTAGTTCATTTTCACTCTTATTATATCTAAGTATGAGTTAAGATAGCATGATCAGTTCAAATTGCTAAAAACTAATATATTTAAGGATATTTAGTATGTTGAAAACTTAATTGCTTGCAATGTAAGCATAATTGATAAATCTAATAACTTTTATATTTTTCTAATTTTTACATCATATAACTACAACAATTACATTAGCACAACACCTGCTTTATTATATTATTGCTGCAAAAATCTTCACCTATATTTTAGGTTTAATATAGGATTTAATTTATTTTATTTGTTCTTATTCAGCTTAAACATATATTCTGTCAAACCTGTTTAAGAAACTACACTTTTCACTATCAAACAAACATATAATGAGATATAATATACTATTAAATACTAGTGTATGTAACCATACACTATATATTGTACATAGAGCCTTGCTTTTGCTAGCAATTTTAAATAGTTTCTGCTTTTGTGATATTGTTTTACATTTTGTTTGTTAATGTGAGATTAAATGTACTAGTGTTTTAAGGATATTTTGTAAAAAACAATCGTAAATAATTATTTCTCGCACCCACACCTTGACTAGAAGAAATCTGTCAGAGATAAGTTCAGTTGCCAATGATATTCCCAATTGTGTTCATGAACTTTTACAAATGCAATAAAGAGTATAATATTCAATATATTTTATTTATCAGAATAGAAACCTATGAAATTGTTAATATTTTTGAGAATAACATTTGTTAATGATGACTAAATCGTAACACATTGCAATAATATATTTTAGCAATGCTCGTTTGCGCCAATTCCTGTAAGGCCTTGCTAAAGTTCTGTTCTGTTCTGTTCTACGGTAATGGCGTTTCGAGCGTGCCAGTTGAGCACAATTCACTTCTCCAATGTCACGTTGTATGGAGAATACACGAAGGAGAATGTACGGTGAAACGATAACTAACTTTACACAATAATATAATGCATGTAAAAATTGCTAAAGTTATTCTTGACAATTCTATATTTTCGATTTTATATTGTCATATTATAAGGGATGGATTGATGTGCCGACTATGACTTCTGTCGACTAGCCGACTAGTCGGTTGTAAGAATCCGTCTAGTCGGCTGACTAATCGGCCAAGCCTATCATTTGTAATGTGTGTATAATTGAAAAATCCCATAAGTGATGACGAGAGCGATAGAAGCGAAAATGGTCTCAGAGTACCTCCACCGATAAAGTTATTAGACAAGACGTTTTTGACAATGAAGAAAGAAAAATTATAATATATTCATGTGAAAAGTGTGAAAAGTCTTTCCCCTTTAAGTCTTGCTAGCTGTTTTTAATACGCGGATGTTTGATGTTTTTCGAGGACACAAAATTTATTGTTAACGACATCAATATGTTTTCTTTTCAAGTAATTTTAGAAACTGATTGTTAAAGGAAATTGCTTTGTTAACATTTCAAAATTTGTACGACTTTTAATAAAATATTAATAAGCAACCAAAGTTTGTATTTAAGTAATACAAATTATTGAGAAATACAAACAAAGTAGGAGCCGGATTCGCCCACGGCCGACTAGTCGCTGCCTAATCGGTACATCTCTAATATTTTTTCTGATTGTTTGTTATTTCTTAAGGGTTCCGTATCTGTGTGTTTGTCTGTCTTTTCTTTATACGTAGACTTTTAGCAAAAGTTTTGCTTTCAATATTAACAAGTGTATTAGAATATAAATTTACCTAACAATCTTTTATACGTAATATAATTTTTATTTCAGACATTTTTTGAATCCATAACTTATACACCATTTGCTATGCTCAGTTTTTATTTCTGCATGAGCTTGCTGGAACTCAAACCGTTTAATGAAGCTGTGGCTGAAGTGAGACACAAATTCTGGCCTACATATAAAGTGAGTTTAAAAAGTTAAATGAATCAAATAAAGATGAGTAATCATATTCTTTACTGAAATATATTTATGTTTCTTTTAGATTGGAGTATTAACTTGGCCTATTGTAGCAATGATTAATTTCTGCTTTATACCGCCAAAAAACAGGGTACCATTTATAAGTGCCTGTAGTCTTATATGGGCATGTTTTCTTGCCTATATGAAAGAATTAGACAAAGACGACATGCCAGTAAAAAATCGTAATAAATTGTTAAAAACATAATTTTAATTTGTCTACACTATAACGCAATAGCAGTATTAGTCCAGTATTAAAATAGCCCAATATATACAACAACATTCTATTAAAATTTATTTTCACACTTTGTAATATAAGTTGGACAATTATTATGTAGATATCTTACCATTCTCATATTATGTATTTAAAAAGTAGAATCTCATTTAATGCAGTGTAATAAATATAGTAATATTTATTTATACAATATGTAATGAAATCTAAATGTATTGCAATAATGCAATATTAGTTAACATGTTGTTAGTTAATGTGACTTCAAAGTACATACATTAATTCTAATATAAAAAATTGTATTGACTTATTAAAACTCCATATAAAATTTCTAATATTAACTTCATCAAGATTCTAGACCATAAATAAAGAACAATCAATGAAATTGTTAGGTAGTATATTTCATTAAGACAAATCATGCTGGAATTTATGTATGGGATTTTAATATGTTCTTTATTAACAATATTTTTTGCTATATTAATAAAATATTATTCATGAAAACATTAAAAATCCGTAATTTTTACATTATGGACAAATGATCTATGCATGTGATATTATACTGTCTGTGAGACAATAAACGAATTCCTAGTTAGTCAATATTTAGTTAAGACTAATCATAAATGTTATTTATCAATGTCATACTACCTTTCTAAATGTTGCAATAAAATTGCATATATTTACGTGTCATAATTGGTAAGATCACCACAAATTGTATAATGAAATAAATTAGTATAAAATCTTTATTTAATAAAGTTAGTTCCATATTCAAAATATTTATTGAAACACCAAATGTTTTTTATACAGTTACTATATATAATATAGTGCTGTATAAAAATTTTTCTTTCGAAACTGTAGAATATTAATTATATTCAAAGAAAAAATTATTTAATGTTAATTTATTTTTGGACTTGTTAATATATATATTTCTTATGGACGTTGTAATTTTTTTCTAACCATATTATATTCTAATATTTTATCCTTTAATAGAAAGGACATTCCTTCCATTTCCTTTAAATTCCATTTTATTTCAATTTCAATTCCATTTTATTTTTTTAATTTACAAATGATCAAATATGTGTTATCTCCAAATGTTCAGAAATAACAGCTTGCGACGGTGTAGAGTGTAAAAAAAATACCTGATCCTTGTGGATAATTAAAAATTTGCCTAAAAATGTAAAATATTACCTATTGACTATCAACCATGATCTATTTGGGGATACGTAAAATATTGCTTACACACTATCAAAAAGGATTAGATGTATCATTGATTTAGTTACTACGTCGAGTGCGAGACACGAGAATAGTTATCTAATAAGGCCCAGAATTTGTTGTCTATATGAAGTCCTGGAATAGCTACTGGTAATCGTCTCCTGGAATAGCTTCTAAAAATCGTCTTAATGTCATAAAGGTAAGCATTATGCTAATCAACAAATCAACTAATTTGTGATTGTTCTGCCTTCACGGCAATAATGTTATTGTAAAAATATATTTTTTTTGTCCTGATGGACTTTATGCTGTTAACTTCAAATGGTCTTGACAGCGACACCAGGGTAACGAGTGTGCCTCGTCCTCCTCCTCCATACTCCTACGCCCGCTGTCTCCACTTTCAAGCGACACTTTTTCTCTTTAGGGCGAGCCACACTCCTCCTTTTCCCTTCTAAGTTAACAGCAGTTCCCCGTCTAATTAGTAGGCTTTGTGAAAAAAAGAAATGAGATAACCAAATTTTAATATGTTCCTACCGAAGAAGTAAGTTTAATTTAAGTAGTACCCAATTTTACCAGCATGATGCTTTTGCGTTTTATTTAGAAAGGTAGGTATAGCAATAGGACCTTTTTTGCTTCAGATCAAAGTTCGTAACATGATACGGATCTGAGCAAGAAATAATTATGCAAATGCGTACATAGATGACACGTGCGTGTTTCACTGTAACTTATGTTTAAAATTATAATTTAAAAGTTGATTTAATTAAATTCTACTTCGAAATTAGACATCTGAAATTAGTACAAAACAATTTAGTACATATATATTTCACTATAATTATCTTTGTTGAAAACAACAATAAAAAGTTTTTATGATTTCCAAAGTAATAGTGATAATTATGTCACTGTAAGGAGCAATCGTGGCGTAACCGTGGGTAAATCGTGGTTTCGGTTCCCACACGAAAAGAATTAATTAATTGCAGTTCCATCACTCTGGTAGCAAGCGTTTTTATATAAATTGCATATTAATGTAGTTAATAATGTATTTTTAAATTAAAGAATAAAAATAAACAATTTCATATCTTTTCCAAAATTGTATTCTCAAGATAATTTTTTTGTATAATCTCTCATGTACTAAATACCTAATCTGTGATCATTACTTATACTTAGGGATGTTCGATCTAGGTGCTTTGTACCAACATTCTGGAGCGTAATGGATCGTAAATCGTAGTACATTGTATGGATCTAAGTATCGTTTTTGTTAACTAACAATTTTTTTCGTAACGTACTGGATCGATATAAAAAAAATTGTGTCATGTAATAAATAAAAATATTGTCCATTATAGGGACTTATTTTATTTTACTAGACAAATAATATTTTAATTTATTATTTATTTTTAAAATAATAGTAGTAGTAAATAATTATAGAAGCAGCTATACTTGGGATCTAGACGGTCGCGATTTTCTTTTAATACATATAAGCAAAGATACTCAGTAGGCACAGACCTTACTGACATTGGACGAGAATCAACTCCAAAGTGTCATCACTGTGGAGCCGATCGAGATACGGCTCAACACACTTTCCAAGTGTGTTCTACATGGGACGAATATCGACGTTTCTTGATTTTAAAGTTGTGTCAGGACCTCTCTCTGCCAACAGTTATTTTTAAAATGTTGCGTAAAGAGGAAATATGGAGAGCTGTAGTATTCTTCTGCGAAACAGTAATGTTGCAAAAGGAGGCTGCGGAGCGGGGTCGGGAGAGAGTAGATCCTGCTCGTCAAAGTGAGCGTCGTTATGGGAGCGTCATCATCTCATCATTTCTACCGACCGTCACAACACTGGGTCGTAAATAATAATTAATTTGGTGCGTGCTGGATGGGGTCACTCAGTGTATCATCTTAGTGCTGAGTAGTTTCAGCTCCAAGTAGATTGAATTTTAATTTGCTGTGAGCATTAAAATACATGGGCAGGGCAGCGGATGCGGTTCATCCGAATTCCCGTTGCCTTTCTGTCGTATTGAGGACTGAAAACCGGAGGGGATTTAGTGGGTAAAAATCCCACATAACCTGGTTTGATACCTCAAGGACCAGGTATCTTTTGAAGATTTCCCCTACGAAATAAAAAAAAAAGACCTTACTGACATAGCGCTGACTTCATAGTACTAGTTCGGTTATAACGCTCATTGCTTCCCAAACGAAATTTCCTATTTACCAATACTTAAATTATTCAATTATTTGTCTTAATATATTGGTCCGATCTATCAATCCGATCCCCATTGTACATGTATCGATACAAAAATCAGACGACTCGTATTCCTTTGTATTAATCCATACAAATATCAGATCGGACGGAACATCCCTATAGTTATATTGTATTTTAATATATATTGGAAGTCTGTGTTAGTTTTTATCTTTTCATTCGATATATAAATGACAGTGTCAGAGTATTCAAATAATATTGTTTAGTATTTATTTTAAATTTAATCAAATATTGTACGATGATTTTAATTGATTAAAATATTTTAAATAGAAATATGTAGCGTCATAAAACGGTTGCAAATGTTTAAAGCTTAAAATAGTAATGAAAAACGTCGCAAAATTATTCTAATATTTAAGGTTTATTTGTTCGAAATAAAAATGAGTAGCAATTCGCTATTGTTTTCAATCAATAACGAAGGTAAAGTTTATGCTCTATCAACTAGTGGATCGTGTTGGAGGGAGTTTATGTATCTTGGATTAGAGTTTAAAACACTATCCGCTATACCCCATTATTTATGGGCAGTAGGTGGAGATCGACAAATTTACCTTCACGTTCACGGTTTGGAAATACCTATCAGAGTTAAAGAAGAATCTTACGAAAATGAAAGATGGTTACCTTTAGAAGGATTCAGTGGAAGATTATTACCAACAGATCGTTATCATTTTTCTTCACAAGATGGGTCAAAAGATCGATCAATCGATGGCATTAGGTTGCCTTCAATGGCATGGCAATGGGAAGGCGATTGGCAACTAGAACTAACTTTGGATGGTCAGCCTCTAGACCATGATGGTTGGACCTATGCTGTTGATTTCCCTGCACAGTTTAACCCAGTAAAGCAATGGAAATCCTGTGTAAGGAGGAGGAAATGGATCAGATACAGAAAATTTAGTGCATTAAACTCTTGGTGTGCCATAGCACCTCTTCATAAAGATCCTACACAAGAACCTTTTATTGATATAAGTATTGGAGGAAATCAAATACCTAATGCTCCTGCTGGTACTTTATCAGTTTGGGCTATTACAGCACAAGGGCGGGTCATGTACAGAGCAGGTGTTAGCACTACATCTCCTGAAGGATTAAAGTGGATTAATGTTAGCATTCCGCCAAACTGTGATATAAAACAAATTTCTGTAGGGCCCACTGCATTAGTTTGGGCATTATTATGGACAGGAAGAGCAATAATTAGGAAAGGTATTACTAAAGACTGTCCTACAGGAGATGCATGGTTAGAAGTAAAATCTCCTGTAGAAACTAAACTAACTTCTGTGTCTGTAGGTTATAATGTTGTTTGGGCTATAAGTTCAGATACAAGAGTTTGGTTTAGAAAAGGTATTGAAGGTTATACTGCAGGTAATTTAGAAACAGCTGCTATGGGTAGTGGTTGGTTAGAAATAAATGGAAATATGATACATGTTTCTGTTGGCATCAATGACCAAGTATTTGCTATAGGTGAAACTAACAAAAGCATCTATTGGAGAAGTGGTATAACACCAGCTGAACTCACTGGTAAAAGATGGAGAGTGGTTCAAGCAAATATGCAGTTAAGTCGCACTTCAAGCTCAGCTAGTATAATTTCTTCTGTATCTAACCCAAAACATCACAGTTTAAGCTTATTGAATGAAAATACTGTGGAATTAAAAACAACCATTAATTTACGCAATTCATGGGAAGAATCGCATTCTGCACCTATTGAAAATACATTACCTTTAAAACCTTTAAAAGAGTTACGGCCAATAAAAAATACTAATGTAGAGGCTATTGATTTAACTGGAAAAAGTTATGAAACCACCTTAAAAAATCCAAGAGCTTGGAGTCCGGTTAGAAGTGTTGGTTCAGTTGTTGGTATGGAAGCGCAACCTGATAGTGACAGTAGTGTGTTTGATGTGGATTCTGGAATGTATTTTGATGAAGAAGTAAGCCAAACAGCTTGGGGTACATGTGATACGACATGGACATTTATAGAAGGAGGAGCTTGTTCTATAGACAGTGTTCAAGTACCACAATGGTTCTCAGATTCAAAAAATGATCATAATTCTGATATTACAGCAAAATGGAGATTTGATATACTGGATAGCTTAAAGGGTAGAAATAATTTAAACATTGATCTCACTAATTTTGGATTAGCTATTGAAGAAAAAGGTTGGACTCGTAGTTCTGAATCAAGATTAGTTAGTGAAAACAATTCCAGTGAAGATTGTATTATATCTCTTTATTGGCATGCTTCAGAAAATACTGGCACCCTTTCAGTGTTTCAGCCTGATGGAACTATAAAATTTATTTTAAATCTTGGTGAAATTACTAGCATAGTATCATCATCAGAGCCAAGTTGTCCAAGAATAACACTAACAATCCCACATCAAAACCAAAAATATATAAAAATTCAGTATTCCTCAGAGATGGAACAAGAAGAATGGCTTAATGTACTTGTAGACATTACATCTCAAATTAATAGCTTATCTGGCAAGCCATCTAATCATTCAATATGGATTGTAACTTACTCAGGTGACATTCTCAATTGGGATCCCACACCAGCAAAACAAAATTCTGAAAAAAACAGCAGCTATACAAAGGAATTTCAAGTTTTTGGCAAAGATATAATAAATGGATTTACAACAACTTTGCATAACAACTTTCCTTCTGGAAGTGTTCTAAACTTAACTGGATGTCTATATGATGAAATCAAAAGATTTCATATTAACTTACAATGCCCAGAAGTTCAAAAACAAAGGCATAAAATTGAACAAGAAGTTATAGATGTGCCATTACATTTTAATATGAGATTTGATGAATCATCAGTTGTTTGTAATACAAAAAAGTCTGGATATTGGGGTTCAGAGGAGCGACATATCTTACCTTTGAAACCAGGTCAAGAATTTTCATGTAAAATAATTTGTGATAAAAATGGATTTATCATTTACGTCAATAGCATACATTTTTGCACTTATAAACATCGATTAAATCCAGAGAGTATAACTTCTGTTTTAATTATGGGACAATTGAAATTGTATACATTAGAATATAGTTCTACAAATGCTATTATTGGCCCTGATGAAATGATTTGGCGAATGATGGGTGGTTATTTGCGAAAAATCGAAAGTTGTCAAAATGGGTTAGTTTGGGGAATATCACATGATCATAGAGTGTGGGTTTATACAGGGGGCTGGGGTGGTGGTGTACTTAAAGGTAAATAGATTTTAATAACAAATCATTTGGTGCCTGTTATAACTTACTACTTTATTAACATAGCTAATATTTAAATAGGAATTGGTGGTAATGAAGGTATCCATTCAATGAGTGACACTCAAACTTATTGTGTATATGAAAATCAGAGATGGAATCCTCTATCTGGTTATACTTCTACTGGTCTTCCAACTGATAGATATATGTGGAGTGACATAACTGGTAAACATAAAAGAACAAGGGAACATACAAAACTCCTAAGCCGACATTGGCATTGGGTAAAGCTTTATGGAATTCATCTTAAAACAATCTTAATATCATTTTTGCTATGTAAAGTTTTTTTTAAATTTATTTATTTAACAGATATTTGTGCACTGCAAAATTGTTCTATTTAAAAAAACAATGTTATTTAGATTATAAATTATATATGTGTTTTGTTTATCTTCCAAGATTTTTTAAGAGAACTTTAGTAAACACCAATATAAACAATTATCATTTCATCTATTTAATTCTAATGGTGTCTTTATTGTCTTTAGATCTCAGAGTGGATGGTGGACTATAATACTCCAGGTGGAGTAGACAGTGAAGGTTGGCAATATGCTACGGACTTTCCAGCTCCATATCATGGCAAGAAAGTTTTTACTGACTGTGTACGACGTCGGCGATGGTACAGAAAAGCACAAATTATAACTGAAGGACCATGGGTGCGAGCAGGAAGTACTGCATTACTTGATATATCGTTGTGGGTAAGTGTTTTGCTAGACTACATTATACGAGTATAGAGTAGCTTTATTTGTAACTAGCGACCCGCTCGTGTCGAATCGTGTTCATTGACGACATCACAATACAATTCTTCGATTTTGTCGGATTTACATCTTTTCTAATCACTCTGTCTTTTATTATTTAAAATTGTATTCACAATGTACATGTTACTTGCATAAAAATATGTGTACGTATATAAATTAAAATTATGATTTTATCTAAACTCACATTATAGAGGAAACATTTGTGTTTTTGTATGTTTTGTAATATTTTCACAAAAAACTACTGGACCGATTTCAACAATTCTTGCACCAGTAGAAAGCTGCATTTTTACTGAGTGACGTAGACTATATTACATTTTCAAAACCAGAATGAATCCCTATATGGAATAAAATTCAATAATATAAACTAAGATGTGAAAAAAATTGTCATATAAAATCTGTCATCGCAGGCGCCGCGGAAACTATTTATGATAAAAAAAATGTTCTACAGTATTATAACGAACGTTCCAATATCTACAATATTCACGTTGCTAAATAAGTCATCGTGTAGTGTAAGCGAGTGAAGCGCGTGCAGGCGGGTCGCTAGTACCTTGTATGCAATATTTTTATAATAAATATAATAATAACTCTTTTCTAATTTCTTACATTACAGCGTAAAAAAACAAAATATCCACTCCCCTCAATTATTTATTTTTTGTATACATCGCTTATATTCAGCTAGTCCTGACAAATGTTCACTCTACTTTCTATTTTTGACATCGCCAATGTTAAAAATAATATTAATATTACACTAACGTACTAACTACTAACTACGTACACTACTTAACGTTATTAGTTATGTGAACTTTTATCTTTTAAATGGTCATATTAAATAGTAAGACAAGTAATTTAATCGACAACATCTATTATATAATTTACCTTCACTTGCGAGTAATTGACGTAATTTTTCAAATACGTCTAATTTTTTATTTTCCTACGGAAGCCTTATTCACGCCACGACGACAACTATCATAAGTTTATGTTGTTTTAGGCTATAAGCTTCAAAATTCATTCATTTTATTTCAGTAATCAAGGTAAAACAATTTTACAGGATTTTGATTTTCTTTTCCGAAAACTGTTGCTTTACCGAAATTCATCAATTTCTGTCCATCAGTTATGCAAACCATAACGATAGCCGACCCAATTATTTTTAGCCAATTAATTCTTCAATGAACAGAATGACTTTTCTATCTTTTAATACAAGACAATTAAATCTATAGTATAAATAGGAGTAGGTGCTTTTTTAAAATTATTTTATTATTAACAACATTAAAAATACAGTGCACACTCTCTACAATGTATTGCATTTTTTTATTGCATATTGCATTTTTTAAATTTGCCGCGTAATCAGAATGTAAATAAAGGGTACTCCCGTCGACCTAGAATAAGATAGTACAAACAAAGAAAAATATCCCGAAAATTAGGAATTTATAGGTATATCACGAAAAACACCGTTATAAACTTATTCGTGTAGTTCATTTCATACACAGTGGGTGCATAGGACCGCATATTGTTTGTCAATATTTATAAGTTGGATTTTTCTGGTACTTGTTCAGTTTATGAAATTCACTGTTGTTTACAAAACATATATGTTATTAATTATTATAATACTTGATTAACTTTTTGTTTTTTTGTTAACAATGTAGTTACAGCGAGATAAACAATAGAAATCACATAGTGTCCAAATATTTTTCTTAATTTAGTCTTACGGATTATTATGCAAGTTAAATTATTTATTAATTGAAATTTATTTTTTTAGTCCAACGAAAAAGAAGTTTCAGTGTGGGCCATTACATTAGCTGGTGACGCAATTTATAGAACTGGAGTTTCAGTCAATGCACCAGGGGTAGTATAAATATTTCATATTGTGTAAAATATTTATAATAAAAATATGTAACATTTTGTATAATGTATTTCAGGGTCTTCACTGGGAGCACATTAACAGTCCTCATTCACTTGTTGCAATAAGTATTTATAGTAATATTATTTGGGCAGCAGGAAGAAAGGGAGAATTGTATTATAGAGAGGGAGTTACGCAAGAAAATCCTAGTGGTTCCAATTGGAAACTAATAGAAGCACCAAAGTGCACAATACCATTTACACAAAAGACCGGTGCAAAGTTACTCTCATTGACGCGTAATGCAGCTTGGGTTATACTTACAAATGGTATTATTGCTGTAAGAACTGATGTATCCAAAGATTTACATGAAGGGAAACAATGGAAATATTTAACAGGTAAAATATATATCTGGGTAAAACCATTAATTGATAGCATTGATGTATTAATGATTTTGTTATATGCTATAAGCATCAAAGTAGTGTGGTGTATGATAATTTTTTTGTAGCTAAGTTTTTTGTAGTTTTCCCACATATCGCACAACAGGAAGAGGGAACTTTAGAGGCTTCTTTGTGAGACATTGCGTGTTCAGTTGCATTACAAATCCAAAATCTAAGTTTACTATAATAATTTTCCCCAGTGGGAATTGAATCCACAGCCGTTTCATTAACTGCTATTCGTTGTCTCTCTCTTCATAATTAACATTATGAAATTATTAAGGCATTCGCAGCGCAGCGGAACAGCGTCTCATTGTAAACACGACGGTTGTAGGTTCGATTCCCTCTAGTGGGAAAGCATTATTTTCATGTTCTCACTTTGATAAAAAGACAAAACGCGGAACATTGGACAGCAAATGAAAAACGTAAGTATTCTAAGACTAGATTCGCCCTGTCTACCCCGCTAATAATTATTAACAGATTGCGAGATGCCGTTCAAGCACGTGTCGTGCATAGAAAACGAAGTGTGGGCGGTGCGCGGCGACGGCGCCCTGCTGCGGCGGCTGGGCGTCACCGCGGACGACGCGGCCGGCGTGGCGTGGCAGCGCGTGCTGGCCGGGCCGCTGGTGCACGTCACTGCCAGAGCTGCGTCTGGGGCCGTCCACGATGTAGTACACTAGAAGAAGTGTTTTGCGATTACCGTGTACATGCTTTTACATCAGGTGCTCTCCATGATGTGGTGGGGATCTTTGCTCTTATAATATTTGCATAGAATGAATGCTATATTTTAAATTCTGTTAAAATTCATGAATTGAGGACCCCATTTTTATTTATATAGAAAATGAAATACTAATACGTGACGTATCTATCTGGATTAGATGCTATATCT
This sequence comes from Dione juno, assembly GCA_037127375.1. Classification (NCBI taxonomy): domain Eukaryota; kingdom Metazoa; phylum Arthropoda; class Insecta; order Lepidoptera; family Nymphalidae; genus Dione; species Dione juno. The sequence continues at coordinate 6,758,780 of JAXRJS010000041.1, read as the reverse complement.
TAGTTTTTGAATGTCGATGCTCCGATGATGATATAGCGATGATGTGTACGTAACAAGGATCTCTCGTGATTTGTAATAAATTAACATTTTGAATATTACCATAGTCATAAGAATAAATCAGAAACATCAATTTTACGTGTGGCGACATAATATGTCATAGTGAACGTAGCTCTCGTAGCGGACAGAGGTTGCGGCGCGCAGGGGTTCGCATGGACCTATTTTACTCTACATACAAAGTTATTAAACGATTATATCATATTATGTATAACAATAATCATTTAAGTGTTACCACATCTTAAAAGTAGTACCATGTCTTAAGAGATTTTAAGCTTTCTTGATATACATGTTTTAATTACGCTGTCTTAAATCGCAACAAGTATTTTATCGCTATTGTATTTAAATAAGCACATCAATAATACTTCCTAGCTCTTGTGCTTTTGTCTCGAGAATAGCTATTCCATAAATTCCATCATTTATTAAATAGGATAGGGATTTCCAAGAGTGGATTTTTTACTTAATGTGTAGATATATTTATTTAAAATTAAATATTACATTCCTTTACTTTTGATAAAGACTTGTTTAACGTGGTTGTTGGTGATATTTAAATTCCAAAGTTTAATTTCGTAACATATTTACTATTTACCTGTAATTTATAGAAGTCGCTCATTATTTATACTTTTGAACCAGTTTTAAATCAATTTAGCTCTAAGGAAACGAATTATTATGTATTAATCTAGTCACTGAAAATTATTGAAGTTCCTTTGTATGAGTGTATTGTTTGTTAAACGCTATCTGAAAACAATGTACCAAATAATACTTTTCTTGATTTCGTAATAAAATAAACGAATATATATAATTAGGAATTGTTTTTTTTTTATATAAAAAATATTCTACCCGTGTAAAATAATTTGAGCTAATAATTTCCGACACAATACTTGAAAAGTATTGCAAATATAGACCGTATTTCTACCATAGCGAGATATAAAACTTCTCCGTCTTCGAAGACAATTTACATCATAAACGCTATATACCTTCACGCTTTATCCCTGGAGGGGTAGTCTAGAGTACCGAGTACAAAACGCAACGGTCCCTGCTTACCTGTTTCGCCTCGTCCACTGTCATTAACCTCTACGTATATGCTCTCCGGGGCGTCCTCATGCTTTTTACGTGACCTTCCACTATCTTCGACACTGTATTTTCGAAGGTCAACCGAGGTCTACTCTTATCTCTCTTACCACTCACTTTTGCTTCATATATCTATTTTACCATTCTTTAATCACTCATTCTCTCGACGCGCCCAAACCACCGGAGCACGTTCTTCATTCACACTGTGATATCCTCGCTGGTACCTACCATTCTGTGTATCTCTTCGTTGCGGATTCGGTCACTTAAGCTGACTCCGCATATTCTGCAAAGAGGTCACATCTTCACAGCATTCATCTGCAATACCCACGTTTCACTGCCATATATCAGCGTCGGCACCAGAACTACATTGTATGAGGCCAACCGTGCAGCTACACTGACGTTTGGCCGTCTCAACAATGCAGCTAAGGCACCGTTCATTCTGTTACCGGCAGCAATACACCTTTTCACATCCATTTCGTATCTTCCATCTCTACTTAACGTACAGGTATACTTCTTCATTCACTTGTTCTATTAAGTTAGCAAATACTAGTGGTAAATACCAGAACCTTTCTTACTTGCATTCAGGCTTAGACCATTATTTTTACACTCAACTTTCAGAATCGTGACCAATTTAAAACGCTACTAAATTAATAAATTCGTATTGTATCACAGTAAAAATGGGTAACAAAGAAACAATATCACAATCACGCACATAACACGTACATATTTATTAACGATTTACAACAAATAATCTAGCTCATATCTTATAAAGTGGTTATTAGGGTCGTTTTGTATTCTCGGATATCCCGCAACAAGTGCGTCCTGTCCTCCAATATATAATGTGTTGTAAATCTTCCAATAAACATCGCGCACTTTTCTTGCTGGATGGAATAAGCCCTATAAAAAAAGATTTACTATGAAATATTGAATAATATAAAATTTAATACAATTTTGGTGCCATTGGTGGCAGCGTAATACTACTAACATTGTCAATATGCCAATAAGTCCAAACATGCAACTGAGACTCATCATTAAAAATGCAATAATAAATATAAAATAATGTGTTGGTCACATTGCAAAGAGAAACAACATTAAATACCTGTAGAGCATACTGCAATATCTTGACAGGCCCGAGGGCGACCCTCATGCCCTCCACAGCGTCCATGAAGGCCTGCACGAGATGCGGCGACGTCTCGAATATGTTGGGCCACACGTGGTTCAGGAGGTGCACGAGCGCGTCCTCGCACCCGAACCCGTACACGCCCAGTGCCATGTGCTTAATGGCCGCGCACGCTGTTTGCCGATGCACTAGATCTCTGAAAATTATTAATATTTTATTTTCATACTTTTATTACATGTGTGAAACTAATTCATTCATCAGTCACACACATCAGTCATTTTATTCAGAAACAGTTAAAAATTACTTATTTTACTACTTCATATGAAAGATTTTAATATAATTAGTATTACAAATATACATATAGCTCAAGAAAAATTAAGATACATCAACCAGTCAATAATAATGTACATTGTGTATTTCCATATTCTTTAAACATTTGTCAACTGAATTTCAAACCAGTAATTGTTATAACTGAAAGAATTATGTACCTATCCATTAAGGCGTCTTCAAGCAAAGGACACACGGCGTAAATATAATCCTTGCCCATTTCCCCAATATATTCGAATAAAAACGACAATGACTTCAGCACACCATTCTGCACATTGAGCTCCGGTACTCGGTACTCGTTCATGAGTGCGGGCAGCACTGTAAACGGAGAACACGTCTCCGCCACTATGGCGATAGCGACTGTTGTGCACACTCTGAAACAGACATGCACATTTTTACTGTAGCCAGTATGTAAGTATGAATAATAACAATATATTTTTTATTATTCTTTAGTGTTCTGTAGCTCAAAAGGAAAAAACGATTCTTTATGGGATCACTTCATTGTTTAATATATAACATATCTAACTCTATAGTGCCCAAGGCACAGACACACACACAGCACAGACTCAGCCACAAGCACGGAATAAATACACTTACGTCAATGTAATTAAGATACGAGCGTTAATGCTTTGGATTTTTACACAATTGTATTATGTCGCCGCGTATTCAGACCCTATAATATAAATTCCTGTTGACGATATAAAATTTGACAAGATGTTATAATTTATAGTACAATAGAAAAAAAATGTAAGTAGACTCAGTATAGGTAAATTTGACAAATTTAGATACAAATGACAGAATAAAACCGAAAAATTTTAATTTATAGTAAAGCACAGAAAACATTACAAACTTATATATGTATGTATACCATGTCATACAAAATGTGTACATTTGCCTACAAAACTTTGTAGGCAAATTCAACTTTTATAAATAATATTATATATATTATAAGTAAACGATTATAAATCTCTAAAAGATCTATAACTATTAATTATGAAATTAGTGTGGAAACCTTGGTGCGCGTGTTCGACTCGCGCTTGAACGGCTATTTAATTATAAAACCATGCATTTTTTAATATAATTATTCCCATTTTTATATCTTCAATAACAGCTCTAAACAGAACACAGCAATGTATTATTTATAGTATATATTAAATACCTGTTTTGTCTCTCCTGCACTTTCAAATTATTGAGTAGCGTGGCGAGCACGTCGTGAGGACCGATCGCCTTCGCAATGTAACCGAATGTGTTGACGGTCGCTCGTCGGATAGCCTTCTTGTGTGCTTTGAGAAGCTCCAACAACTCGAAGCAGATTCTCATCCACTCTCGAGCGGAAACGAACTCCGGACCTCTGTCTGCAATACGTCCTACTAGATCAATGCAATTTTCTTGCACTTTTTCATGCCTGTAAAAAATTATAATACATAAATAAATGTTAAGCACTTTCTGTTGTGCTTTGCTTAGTAAAATAATAATAACATAAATATATCTTAAAAATAGCTATTGCGCAAATATGATTTCACATACCTGTTCTTCAAGATAGGTGTCAATCTTGGAAGGAGGTCTTTGATGGGGGGTGTCATCTTCGTCATACCAATGACATTTACTATAGCTTTTAGAGCGCCTAAGATTGAGCCCAGCACCTCTGGATATTCTTCTCCCAGATATTCATAAAGAACTACACCAAGATGTCCCATGAGTTTTTCCTAAAAGTAAAAGTATTTTAAGTATTTGGTATATGATATATTTATATTAACATACTCATTGATGTTTTTCTTGTAACAGCCTATAATATAAATTTTAAGACATCTTCTTCCACTTAGCATTATCCCGGCCTATTGCCAGGGTCTGCTTTCCTACTTAGTCTACTCCACTTTGCACGGTCTTGAGCATCCTCAGTGGTTAGTCCATTGGCTCTCATGTCCTGCGTCACGACGTCCAGCCATCGCTTCCTTGGGCGTCCGGGGGGTCTTACTCCAGGGACAGATATATCAAGGCATTTTCTTCCGACGTAGTTCTTAGGCCGGCGCAAAACGTGGCCATACCATCTCAGACGACGCTCTTGGAGCTTATCCGCTACGTCACGGACCCCAAGACAACCTCGAATGAATGTGTTGCGTATGCGGTCAGCCCGAGTAACGCCACACATCCACCTCAGCATCTTCATCTCCGTTACGTGAAGCTCCTGAGTGTGCCGAGATAATGCTGGCCAACATTCGCTGCCGTATAGAAGAACTGGTCAGATCATGCTCTTGTATATCAGCCCCTTGAGTTTGGGCGGTATTCTGCGATCGCAGACCACACCAGTGACCTCCCGCCATTTGGCCCAAGCAGCGCTAACCCGGGCGTGGACATCGTAGTCGATGCCTCCGGACTCGTGCATAATGGATCCAAGGTACCTGAACTTCTCCGACTTAACGGCTGGCTCAGGCCCGATGTGGATGGTGCTCGAGTCTGGGTTCCCGCAAGCCATGTACTCGGTCTCTGACACATTCAGTCTAAGACCACCGTTCTCAAGCGCACCCTTCCAGGCATTCACTTTACGCTCCAGCATCAGTCGGTTCTCGTCAATGAGTACTATGTCATCGGCATACATCATCAGCCATGGAGGCTGGTCCTGGATGTGAGCCGTGACAGTATCTAGCACTACATTAAACAAAAGTGGACTAAGAGCTGAGCCTTGGTGAACCCCTACTGTAATTGGGAAGGGTTTAGTATCGCCAACAGCGGTCCTAACTGTAGAAACAGAGTCGTTGTACATGTCTCTGATAATAGCAACATAGGATTCAGGGATCCCTTTGGATCGCAGTGCCCACCAGATACTCTGACGTGCACACAGTCAAAGGCCTTCTGCAGGTCTAAGAATGCCACATGCAGAGCTCTCCTCGTTTCCCTGTGTGCCTCCATCAAAATTCTGAGGGCAAAAATGGCGTCCGTAGTGCCTGATCCTGGCTGAAATCCATATTGACATTGATCCATATTGACGGCGGAGCCTGAGGGCAATCACGCGCTCGAAGAGCTTCATGGTGTGACTCATAATCTTAATGCCTCTATAACTACCGCAATCTTGAACACTGCCCCTTCCTTTGTAAATAGGGGTAATAAAACTGTGCCGCCATTGATGTGGCATCGTCCCAATGTTCAAAATGCGGTTAAAAAGATCAGTAAGCATGAGCAAACCACGAGAGCCTACCGATTTCCACGCTTCGATCGGAATATCGTCAGGTCCCACCGCCTTGCCGTTCTTCATGCGTCGAAGACAATTCCGAGTTTCATCAAGGATATTGGAGCAATAAGTCCCAGGTTAGGAGGTGGTTCAGACGGAATACTACCTGGGAATCTCTGACGCAAAGACATTTTGTGATATCTTGCGTCGCTTTATCCCGAGCACGTGCCAATTTGTAGATGAGCTTCTGCCCCTCCACAGTTTCAAGTTTATCATATAGAGGTAATAAACTTTCACTGCGGGCTCTGGCTACAGCTCTTTTGCTGGCACGTTTCGCTGCTATGTACTCCAGTCTATCTTCAGTAGAGTTGGAACGCTGCCACTCTTTAAATGCAGTCTTCTTATCATGAATCACCTCTTGTACCTTGTCATTCCTCCACCATGTCTCCCTGTCCATAATACGTCCTCCCTTAGAAACGCCAAGAACATGTTTACCAGCCGTAATAATTGCTGACTGAGCTCGATCCCAAGCATCCTGAGCAGTTTCGGTGTTAGTTGTTAAATTTTGACTGTTAACCTCTGCCAGAAAGTCGGTCTGCATCGGTCCATTCAGCAACCACCACTTGATCTTAGACTTACGCGTCTCGGCTAATTTCTTTATCGGGGTAACGACATAATCCATGACAAGAAGACGATGTTGGGCCGTGAGGCTTTCACCAGGAATGGAACTTTACAGTTACAGTTACCTTGCCAACATGACACCGCCTGGTCAATAGGTAATCTATTTGGGTTGAATGGAGTCCACTCGCATACGTAATAAGATGCTGCGGACTCTTTTGGAAGAACGTATTCACGACGGCCAGATCAGATGCAATACAGGTTCTTAGGATATTTTCGCCCTCTATATTGCGGCGACCGTGACCAAAACCACCGTGGACACGTTCATACGTATCCGCAGCCTTACCCACGTGACCGTTAAGGTCTCTCCCAACTATGATCACCTCGGTAGATGGTATAGCGAGTAGAACGTCTTCATATTGCTCCCAGAATGACTCCTTTTCGGCCCCGCTACAACCAGCCTGGGGAACGTAAGCACTGATTAAGTTGGCGATAGCCCCCTCAATCAGTACCTTCACCCGCATCAGGCGGTCGCTGCGTCGGTCAACTTCGAGGAGACCATTCCGTAGCTCTTCAGATAAGACTACTGCTACACCAGTTTTACCGGAAGGAGACCCAGTGTATATGAGCTGGTAACCCTGTCCGATGATACGGGACTTATTGCCCTTCCAACGGGTTTCCTGAAGGAAAGCACACTGGACCCGACGCCTCATGAGTACATCTGTTAGTTCCCTGCATCGTCCGGTTAGAGAGCCAATATTCCACGTTGCAAAGCGGAGTTTCCTTCTGGGTACTTTCTTCTTTAGCCGTGTCCGTACTTGACACGGTAGCCCTTGCCCATTTAACACAGGTGTAGGGCGATGTGCCTGCGCGTCGTTTAGCGGCGACGCCCTAGCAGTACCCAGCAACATCTTTTTTCTTTTCATATGAGTGGCAGGTGGCGGCTTTTTAATGGAGCGATTGCCATCTGACCTCCAAAACCCATTTTTGTGGGAAAAGCCAAGGATGAGAGGGGAAAAGATTAGTAGAAAAGGGGGGGTAAGGACACCACTTTCATGGATTGGGAAGGAGTATGACAGTGGTGGCTCGAGGATCCGGGGTCGCGTACCCGTATGCCCAGTACCAATATCGGACAGATATTTGGCCAGACACCCTCTGGATTGTAAATTATATAAATTGTATATTGTGTGTGTGTAATTGTGTGTGTGTAATAATGTAAATTATATAAATTTTAAGACATGACCGAAGCCAACAGTCGCCACATCATATCAATAGGTGCTTACCTCCTGACAAGTTTTCATGACTACAGCGATACGGGAGATGAGGTCAGCGGCCTGCTGGCGCACTTTGGCCGACTTGTTGTTCATGCGCCAGAGGATGATACCGCAGATTTGCGGCAGGTACGGCTTCACACGCTTGCCCAGTTGATTCACGATCGTACCGAAGCCATTCAGCATCACCACATCCTGTTAATTGTTATGTTGTCTGTTATTTCAATTACATAGACATTTTGCTAGTCATACAAAAACAAAAAATGTATATGTAAATATTAAGCTTTTCTCTTAATGTCGTGTAAAGAATTAATTATGATTATGTCGAAAAAGAACAACCGCAACTCCAACTTCTTCTTTTTCTTATTTTATTTTAAACATATGTATCACACTCGATCCAAATTTAAACTTGACTATAGTCTATTGTAAAATATTTTAATATTTATTTTTTATACTAATTACCTCTGTTGTTTGTTCTTGGAATGCATACAGTATGCCATCAATTAAAGCTTCTTCGAGCTTTGAGTCTATATCAGCTGCGCCTAAATTAGCAAGAATCTTTTCAATAGACTCCATAACCATTTTTCTGTATTGCTCATTGTCATCCTTGAGATCGTCTACAATCCTATTAATAATTTCTGAAGCGCCAACCTTTAAAAAAAGAAAAATATTAACACATCTATTTATAATACAATCATATAAAAAATTAAAAATACAAGTACTAACCTTGTTGGCGATTTCGACTGTCGTATCTACAAGTTGTCTATAATTACGACGATCTAGCGCCATTCTGTGATTCCAAAAATGTTTAAAGAAGTGTGGAAGAATCTCGTCCATAATATATTGAGGCTCTACACCGTCGGTTCCGCAACATTGTTTCACTACCTGTGTAATAAATAAATAAGCAAATACAGTTATTTTCATTGTAAACACGAAGATGATGTTCATCATGATCATACTTTTAGTAAAAGCAGAAAATTATTTCATTTTCACACAGGAAGAAAACAGAAGAACACTATCCTAACACTCACTAAGGGTAGGCTGTTTTAGTCATCCCAGCCTCATTTATAATATATATTATTTAATAATATTAAATTTACGTTTAAGTTTACTAGTGGACGCCCGCAACTTAGTTGGCGTGAACCTTATGATCCTTGATATATATTAAAATGTCAATGGGAAATGTCCATCATGTTAATTGTTAAATCGCCACTTCCTTATTATATGTAGTATGTATTGAAATGGACATAATGGTTCCTCAACAAGTTGTTCCAGATCTGGGTTTTTCATATTTCAATGAAAAATGTTCATCATGCTCAATAACTTTTACTAAAGAGTAAAGTTTCATTCACATTCGTCCAATTTGTCCGAAGACTACATGTGTGTACAAACAGACAGACAAAAATAGTAAAAATCATAGATTCATATTGTTAATTTTTATATCGCCTTGCATCATATTTTCGTAAAAAAATATATGTACAAGCAATCTTTTTATTTATATTAATGTATAGATAGATCACAGAGTGAATCTCAGAATTACAAAATTACAAAATCATACTAATCTAAATAAAACTATATTAAAAAACACTAAGCATTACCTTCAGTACAATCTTTTTCATTTCTTCATCAGGCGACTGGAACTCTCTGATCAGGATGAGCATGACCTCACGCGTATAGTAGTTGGCGTATTCAGCATCCATAAGGGGTATGAGGTATCCGATGGCTTTAAGGAAGGCAGCAAGACCTTTACCACGGTGTGTGCGGATACCCTTCCACAGCGGTTTGAGGACCGAGTCGAAAGATTCTATTCCGTAAGGCGTCGCTGCTTCAGCCAACGCTGCACTAGCTAAAGCTGTGATCGTCCGGACTTTTTGCTGCTCGTCCACCAAACCTGTATACAATATTTTTCTTTATACCAGGTGTTACATGTATTAAAAAAAAATAAAGTTGTAACTAAAAAAGAACATACCGTGCTCAATGATTTCCACGAGGGATTTGAGATGTGGTAATATAGCACATCCCATCAATATAGCTATCTGTTGTACAATTTTTATACCAGTATGCCGAGCTTGCCAAGATTTCTTTGATCGGCATACAGCCTTCAAAAATGGTAATAATGATGGAATACCTAAAAATATGTAAAAGGATGTGATGAATACATAATTCTTTTAAATTAATAAAAAAATAATTAATAAGTTTTTGTTTCCTTACCCAAAGCGGACGCAACGACGGCAAAGGCCCTAGCGGTCGTGTTTCGCACGTATTCATCAATATTGTCAATATCAGGCCTCATCGTAGATATCATAGTGGCCAGTCCTGCAGCTTTAGCTAGATTTGATATAATTTCACGACCTTCTACACGAGCATAGTAATCTTCGTCAATCAATAATGGTTCTATTACGACAAGAATCTAAACAAAGACAATACAAATGTATTATTTAAAAAAAAAAATATAATATTTTAAATCATACTTACTTTGTGGACATATGGACGAACTAAGTCATCCAATTTATATAGAATTCTGTCAATAACTTTGACGAGCAAGTGCCTCTCCTGGTCCTCAAGAGTGGGACTCATAAGCAAGGGGAGAATTTGATTAAAGAGTGGTCCTGCGCCAAAATCACGAGCCTTGTCTGTGATTTGACGTAATGCGGCTTTGCACATGGGTGGGGTGCCATTCTATAAAACAAAACATATAAATAATAACTTATGTTATAATGATAACCTAATAAGCAACAAGGCATTTAATTATTTGAGTTTTATTTGAAAAAAATGCAAAGGTTGTAGAAGCCCTCAAACCTAAATTGCTCTTTAATGCTCAAGTTCGGAATATATATATATATATATATATATATATATATATATATATATATATATATATATATATATATATATATATTATATATATATATATATATATATATATATATATATATATATATATATATATATATATATATGTATATATGTATATATGTATATAGTATATATGTATATATGTATATATGTATATATGTATATATGTATATATGTATATATGTATATATGTATATATGTATATGTATATATGTATATATGTATATATGTATATATGTATATATGTATATATGTATATAAGTATATATGTATATATGTATATAAGTATATATGAATATATGAATATATGAATATATGAATATATGTATATATGTATATATGTATATATGTATATATGTATATATATGTATATATGAATATATATATATATATATATATATATATATATATATATATATATATATATATATATATATATATATATATATATATATATATATATAATTATTATATATATTGTTGTATATGATATATTTGTTACATCATTAATAAAACTCACTTTAATTTTCAGAAGCAACTTCATGATCTTCCTCTCTTTAAGCTCCTCCGGTGAGAGGGCGTCCTCGTCGACGTCGATAAGCAGTTTGTCGAAGTACTGCGCATCCTCGGGCTTCATGAAGGGCAGCTGCTGCGCGCCCTTGGGCTGCGGGTCGAGCAGGCGCGCCGCCGCTGCCGCGGACCCCCCCACTTCCTCCGTCTGCATGAAAAAGCCGATTGGGGTACCCGCTAAAGGCGTGGGCGTAGCGGTCAGCTTACGAGCCGGGGTCCGGATCGGAACATAACCTGGGCAACAATATAGCGCGTTAGTTATGGCCGCCGTCGTGACGAGGACGGTCATGTTTATTTTTTATCATGCATACTAAATACACAAAACGGCAACTGAGGTATTAAAGCAAAATCTGGCTGTCTATCCGACGGCATGATTGTAAAGCCTTATGTCATCATTCATCTGAAAGAAAAATTCATTATTAAAATTATTTTTGATAAGTAAAAATGCAACAAATTTCGATATCGCAAATCATTATCGATGATTTAACGTCGACTTATATCCGTGACATAGATGTTGGCATTTAATACATGTGTCCTGAAACTAAATTTACGATTAATTACTAAGTGTTTACCTGTGCCTCAGTATTATGAATGAATTTTAAAATAAAATAATTAGATCTAGATACCTCAAACTGAGGTGTACTAACCGGCAGGCGGAGGCAAAACCTTGTACCCAGGTGGGAACATGGCATCGAGCTCTTCATCAGTGTAGGGTCTGTTGCGTTCATCTATTTCTTTCTCCCAGCGGTATGCTTGTAGTTGTTCTGGAGTCATGGCAGCAATGTGACCAGGAGTGGGTGTAGCCATAGCCATGGCTTTTACGCCCACTGGAGTAGACTGTTTAAAAAATATTATAATGAAGATGTAGGTAAAATTTTCTAGTTTTGTTAAAAATATTATAAAACATTCTTTTTTCAAAGAAAACTGGTTCTCCTATTTATTACTATATCTCTGTGAATTGATATAATTCATTCCTGTATATAAGGCGGGACAAGTTATTTCTTTAAATATGTATATGAGCTTGTTGAAATCAAATTTAAACAAAGAACATTAATAAATACCAAATTTAAATTTGTTCCATTTCATTAACTTGAACTTAACACTTTATATCAATTGCATATATAAAGTTTTATCTAATTATGAAAATCCATATATACTTACACCACCAGGCGTAAATATTGGTGTATGCGGTGTTGGCGTCGCATGCGAGGGCGTGGCATGCGAGGGAGTGGCGTGCGAGGGCGTGGCGTGCGAAGGCGTCGGAGTAGCGGCAGCGGGCGTGGCGCCGGGCGTCTCATCCCAGCGCGAGCGTCGCTTGGTGCCCGGAGTGGGCGTCTCCTGTATCGTATCCACGCCCACTCCACGATCGGTGCGAGGTGTTTCGGCCCAACCACTTGCATGCCCAGGTGTTTCTGATATATCAAGTAATAAGAGATATGTACTTATTAATAATAAACTGCCTACATATACTAATTATTTACTCTTTTATATTCACGCTTTATTACACTTGGGGCACAGGGTAGGCAGAGGCATTCAATGTTGATATACTCCATTTCCATCCCCATTTATTGCGCAGAACTCATCTGCTTATAGTCTTGCGACTGATCGCAGATCAAAAAAAAAGTTCCATCCTCAATTGTTTTCGAGACATTCTGTTGAGTAGCGAGGAAATAAAAATATTTTCATTCCTCTGATAGGGGAATGAGCCCAAATATGCCTGCCTGCCCGAAATATATTCTAAAAAAATGATAAGACATTCTATAATGATTGATTTGATATTAAAGATAAATAGACATTCATAAAATGTTTAAGGCCTCCGCCTACTTGATCAATGTTGATCTAATACAATATGAATGTATTGTACATACCTATAGGATTCATATTTTTACTAATCACTTTGTTGAAATAATAGAATGTAAATAAATAAAAAATATCAATTTATGTGCAGCATATTATCAGCTTTTCGCTTGCCATATTTCTAGGATAAAAAGCAGTCTATGCGCTGCTCCACAGCATTCTCGATCTTCCGGTCAAAGTCCCATATAACTCGTTATAGCTGTTCCCGAGAAAAGCCCGGACAAACAGAAAGACACACACAAACATTTTAATAATATTTGTTTGAGTTTGATTGTAATGATGCTTATATTGTATTTGTAGTATATGTATAGATAGCATAAGTATATTTGTGTTTGTAAAAGTATTAATGTTGAATCACCTCTATCAGTTTTAGGTGTTTCATCCCACCGGTTACGACGCGAGGCGTGGTGCGCGGGCGTCTCACGGCCGGGCGTGGCGTGTCCCGGCGTGAGGTGCGCGGGAGTGGCGTCCCAAACGCGCGCCGACGGCGTCGCGCCGGGCGTCTCTCCGCCTCTTCCGCCCGCACCTGGCGTCTCTTCCCAAGCGCCACGCTGAATTCAAATTAACAACACATTTATATCATTTTAAAAGTATAAAATCAAAATTTTTAAATTATTTTGATTGAGAAAAGTAATTGTATACTAAATATAAGTAATAGATATTTTTAAGATATTCAAGGTAACCTAGTAGGGTAGGATGTCCAGGGCATCATACAGGATAATAGTTAATTAATAATGTTCTAATATCTCTCAGTTAGTAGAAACAATGTATTACCTCATTTTCCCATGAAGGTGTAGCTTGAGAACTGGGCGTAGCTGATAAAACAATCTTTTTAACAGATGGTGTATCCTCTGAACTCTGGTCCCAACGACCTTTACGTTTTGCTGTAGGTTTCGCAGCCTCGCCATTAGACTGTGCAACTGGTTTCAAAGTGCCTTCTCTGGCTCTTTCCAATAATTTTTTTCTTAACTACAAATTTAAAATAATAATTTAAAATGTGTTTGTTTGTATGTAAGTAGGTATATAAGTATGTATGTATGTATAACACAACAAAAAAGAAAAATGTTTACAAAAAAGTTTAAAAAATTTCCCTCTAAACTTAAAAATATGACTGCAACATTCATCTTGTCACTCCTGACTCTTTTAAAATATTTAGACGAGAAATATATGTTATTAGTATTTTTGACTGTGAAGTTTTCTGATCATAACAGATTTTTGATATTAATGGACTCATTGCGTTTTAAACTTACTTCTGTTTCTTCTGCTCTAAGATACTGTTCTTTCATAATTTCTGTATATGTTCTAGAGCCAACATCTGGAGTTTTCCCTCCTAAAAGAAGCAATTTTAATAGGTTATTATTGTTAAGGCTTAGATTATTGCATGTTGTATAAGATAATAAATATATACTATTTTATTGTACCTTCAGCAAATGGATCTGTTCTTTCAGGTGATATAATCATCCGTCGTCTCTTCTGTCTATATTCATCTTCTCTATCAGCAATTGTGGGTCTTCTTTTATCCGCAAAAGGATCATAATCTTTGTCACTCTAGTAAAATAAATGAATATTAAATTACATAGTTAATTGAATCAAAAATTTATATTGATTTTGCTGTTATGAACTTACTTGAGCTATATCGTTTAAAAGAGAAGCCGGTGCTGTATATCCGGGTCGTTTTTGTGAGATAGGTACATTCTCAACATCTTCATCTTCTATTTCATCATTAGCAGCAATCGAAGTAACATAGCCATCATACCTCGATTTTCCTCCTTGTCCAGCGTTATCATAGATGTCATTGTCATAATAAGTTTCTCCTAAGGAAACTCCTTTACCTGATCCGTTCTCAGGCAGTTCATTTTTCTTTGACTGTATTTCACGTATTTGTGCCTCTATGGCTGCAATCAAAATAAGTATTAAACATTTTTACTTTTCACATAATAAATACGGCCGCAGTAGATGAATATGTAAAATAAACATTAAATTGGAAATTCAGATTTAATTAGTTTTAAAATAAATTAAATATTTAAAGTGAACTTATTCATTTTCTGAAATGATGATTGCCCGAATGATGGCTGAATACAACAATATCCACTTCTCAATAATTATATATTTAATAAGTACCTTCATGAGTTCTAGGTATTTTATCCATTGTATAAACTCATTTACACAGTAAATCTGATGGGTTGCACTTAATTTAAGATAATTATTCGTTGTTTCTTAAATCTAAAATTCTGTAACCACACGAACAATTAAATAAGCCACAGATAATGTCGGTAAAGACTGTAAGCACAGATTGTAAATAGTGCAAAACATTGATACCATTAAAAACCAATTTGAAATATAAATCTAATTTATTTATTAATAAATATATGTTTTTCTATTATTATTGTTAACAAGTATTATAAAAAGTAAAAAAAAAATGCTGTTTTGAAATATTAATAATGACTCATTAATGTTCATCTAAATATAGTAAGTAAAGTTTTATATGTACGATTTGCACAAGCAACTACGCTTATCAAGTCCATAGGATTTATCAATTCGGTAATATATATGCGAGGTATGGTGCCACCATCTGGCATATGGTGGCACCATCACTCGCACCGCACAGTTATCCCACGGGTTCCCTTCACAAACACTAAAGTACAGTTGATAGTTACGTTTTAAAAAGTTTTTGGTTCGTTTGATATTTAAGTATCAAGTTTTGTTATTAATATAACTAATTTTTTTATAAAAAAAATATTTGATTAATAACATGACTTTGCGTAACTTTTTTGTTACTACAAAAATTCAAATAAATATTATTTACTACGGTTGTTTATAAATAACTAAATAAGATAATTTTTGTTTAGTTATTTATTTAATTAGCTACTAGTAATTATAATTTATTTGATCATCAAAATCAATTTGTATTTATTACATAAACAGACGTTTTATTCTATACATAACTTTGCGCCGTACAGTCACTATATTAAATATTATGTAGTATCTTACTACGGCGCAAAGTTAGCTCATGTCTGTTTTCTCAGACATCATAAAAGTTTACGGTAACTAAATTATGAGGTAATGTGCAACCAGCGAGCTTTTTTATCTGTCGTTCAAATTTATACATAGCTGTATTATTGCATTAGCTGTGGAATTCATTCTCCTTGCTTGCCGTAGCACTGGGTACGTGTGCGCATAAAAATAAAAATTTTGTTGTATTTTCATATAGATTTAACGATTATTAATCAAATGTTTGTTTCTTGATAGGGAAAAGAAAAAGTAGATCCTGGCGTCTCTACTATAACTTATCAGGTTGATTAGCTACAGTACATAAGGTATGTAAGGTACTATATTTCGTGAACACTAGTTCCACGTCAAATGTGTGTTG
>JAXRJS010000041.1:5780000-6132500 GCA_037127375.1 Dione juno | reverse complement strand
TATATATATACATACATATATATATACATATAATATAAGATATTATGAAAAATGAATGTATATAAATAAAAATTATCATTTTATATGCAATATTTTTTCTGGGTGAAAGAACGCATCGTAAGGCAACTTTTTCCACGTAAATCCCAATGTGGGTTACTTTTTATCCCAGGGAATTCTGGGATAAAGAGTAGTCTATATTATGTTGTATAAACATAGCTTCAGCTGTTTATTAGCCCGGACAAACGGCAGGCAGACAGGCAGATAGAACATTTTAAAAGTTTTTGTTTATGTTTTAGTTACGTGTAAATATGTATATGCACTTAAAAACATAGTCATTTTGTTATCACAACCAGACATTTAAATTTTATTTAAATATATATATATATATATATATATATATATATATATATATATATATATATATATATATATATATATATATATATATATATATATATATATATATATATATATATATAGTATACTTACGACGTACGTTAGCTTGGACTGAAACAATGTAGCACTCCAAGCTTTATTATGGAAATTTTGCTAAACAGCTTTTCACTTAATCAAAAATATGCAATATTTTCCGCTCTCACAAATGAAAGCAGAGTGAGATTTACATAATAATTACGTCCAGCTTTTATTGTGAGCACACAAGATATAAA
This sequence comes from Dione juno, assembly GCA_037127375.1. NCBI lineage: Eukaryota > Metazoa > Arthropoda > Insecta > Lepidoptera > Nymphalidae > Dione > Dione juno. Next base: position 6,131,832 of record JAXRJS010000041.1, on the reverse strand, counting down.
CCAAACGATATTATACAAAAATGGTTTGTTTGAAAAACCGAAGACATTGAAGAATTATAAGGAACTCTCGAGAAGGTCTGAAGCTGTGGCTGACTTTCATCGTGGCTGTGAACACGTAATTTTACCGGAGCAGTCGACGTTTGAGAGTACTTCAGAATAATTATGTTCGTCAAAGGACACATCGATTTTTAGTATTTTTTGTCTACTCAATATAAAAGCAAATGTTACGTCAGTATCATTTCTAGCATGTGGTTAGAAGAGAGATGTGAGTGATAGACACTCTGTTTTCTAGAATATCGATATCGATATCCAATCGTAACTGAATAAATCTAAACTCATACAACTCGTTCAAATTGAATTCCCAATTTCTCGTCAGACGCTTCCTAATCACACGACAATATCAATAATGCTGCTTGCTTGATGCTGCTTATTATTTTCGGCTTAGTGCGTATCCTGCCCACAGCAGGCTACTCAAAGAGAACCTGGAGGGGTCGAAAACTCTTCGTTTTCCACTTTCCTTAATTTAAGATGTATTGAATTGAAATTTAGACTCAATGTTACGGGTACGTCTCAGCAGACTAGGAAAAATAGAATAGAATAGAATTTAATTATTCATTTACTCGCAATATATACTAAACTGTAATAATAAGCAACACAATGTAATTTATTTTTTTTCGAGTAAATTTGTAATATTGGTTTACTTACTATGTGTAATAATACATTTTCATAGTTATACTATGCACTTGTTAGGTCTTCCAGCATGTAGCGAGTTTTCAGCATGCGAATTTTTTAAGTCTTATTTTATTTTATTTTTTTTGTCGTTGGGAAATGCTAGGTACTGTGGGACTCATCGAACTACCCGACACTACCCACGGAAACCCTCTCCACCTAGTAGCTCCTCTAGGGTCAGGGAAGTTGGAGATGCGCGTACCGCCTTCTCCTACCTCCTGGTCTACGACGGCGAAGCAGATCTGCGTCCACGCTAAGCTCGCGCGCACGCTCCGCGGCCGCCTTCTGTGCGACAACAGATTCACAGAAGGAGACTGCTATAGACCAGTTCCTCTCACTCTCCAGCATGGCTTCCATCATACTAGACAGTGAGAGATACCTACCCACTACAGCCATCAAGGCGTGGCGTTGCGGAGCCCAAGCGGGGCATTCGGCCAGAGTGTGATGCGCCGAATCAACGGAGGCATCACACTCGTGGCACGCTGGTGACATCTCCCGACGCGCAATTTGATGCAAATATTTGCCAAAGCAACCATGCCCCGTCAATACCTGCACCAGTCTGAATGTCAGGAAGCCAAGCCCCCCTATCAACCAGCACTCTAGGTGCGGCAATATGGGATAATAAAACAAAAAGTAATCCTAAATTTGAAAATTTGTTGCAAATGAAAAATTAATTTATATGGTTTTCTTAAATATATATAGAATATATATTTTATATATATAGAATATATTACTATATATATATATATATATATATATATATATATATATATATATATATATATATATATATATATATATATATATATATATATATATATATATATATATATATATATATATATATATAAATATAGAAATAATGAAAAATACCATTAATAATTCACATAGTGAAAATTGTTCTTTAAGACTTAAAAGAATGTAGAATTCTTAGGGAGTACCTCAAGGTACAACATATGGATTTTCTCAATTCAACTTAATTTGGTAGAAGCATCTTTTAGGAGTCAAAAAAGTCACGATGCAGAATATTTTCATACGTTTTAGCCAATTCGAAGCAATCAACAACGTATACCTTATAAACGACTAAGTTCTCTGGAAATACGATTGCTTATTCACCAGTCGTAATTAAAAATTATAATGATTTCATGAATCTATAACAAAGTATGCCTACGTCGTTAGAAATAATGTAATACTGCAGAACTTTCAATATTATGTCAATATATAAATAAATTCTATCTGATCTGTGATAAAATTAATGTAAAAGTTTTTGTCCAGTATTTAATTACTGCCGCTTCAGAGTTTCTTCGAGCAGAATAACCCCCAAATGATTAGAGGCAATGGATGATTAATCTGAGTTTTAAATTGCAAGTTAGAGCAAAGTAAATAAATGTACTATACATACTATACATGTACTATACATAAATGTACTATACTACATACATACTATACTAGCAACCCGCCCACGGCTTAGCCCGCTGGGATTGCATTGTTACATATTTATTTTATACTAAAGTGAACTGTATTCGTTTAACTTAAATTGTAGTCCAAATGTTAATCTGAAGAAAAAGCTGGATTATTGCAAAACTTCATCTAAGTCTTTAGATTACCCTATGGTAAGTGTATATAGTGGTATTGCTTATAACGAAACATTCAACAATATTTTAATTCGAACTTCTAGTCCCTGATATTAGCTAGTTCAACCAAATTTACTCTAAAGCTTTACAATATTAGTATAAATTACAAGTTTACGTCGTAAGAATATTGACTAAGCGGATATTTTATATCGTTGATCAAAAAGTCATTTTGAAACGAGGTAAAAGTGAGCACATTTATTGAGATTCGAGCTTGAATTTAGGAGAAATAAAATATTATATAATGCAAAAAGTTTTGTAACTTTTTGCATTGCCCATAAGAAAACAGTCTTATATTAAAGTTTAAATTGTTATTACTCATGGAAGAACAGATATTCAATTTTTTAGTTTAATATTATGATATTTTTTCTTTTAATTAGCTGTAGTTAAATTAGCCATAAAGCCATGTACCTACCTATATTTTTAAAACAAATACACATAAATAATAGTTTTTTTAATAGAACTTAGTTATAATCTTAACTGATCATGTTCATGAAATTTAACGAAAATTCTTGTACTTTGAAAATCACGCTTAAAATATTCTTTATTGAAATGTAATATTTCAAGTACTAGGAAGCTAATATAATTAACTTTGGAATGTCATTATTGTCAGTATCAAGGGATCTATTGAAAAGAGATGCCAAGAATGCTAAATCTTGGTCTTTCTAAATACAATTTTATAATCAATTTGAAACAATGACTATTTTTTACGTCTAAACTAAATATTTTTTATGCAAATGCTATCATCATCAAAATGGCTTATTGAAATAAAAAAATATGTTTATCTTAAAATAACAATTTAAGTCTAAATATTTTGCCATTTTCATGTATAAACTTTCTAAGAAATACTGCAAGCAGATAAATATCTTTAAAAGGGATGAGAATTTTTACAACATTAAAAATACAGGATATCCAATAGAGCCATTGAACAGTTACTTTCCCACAGAGCAGAGCTAACTTCTTAATGTAGCTCTTATATCCCCTCGAGTAAAAAGTTTAAGAAAACTTTGTGCGCTTACACTTCAAGCCTTTTTACTTATAAAATTCAATTTCAATTTACTAAAAAAGTGTGAAAATCTAGCTAACGAAAATATTTACGCGTTTAGGTATAAAGGAAATGCATTTTCTTTCTATTCATTATATATATATATATATATATATATATATATATATATATATATATATATATATATATTATATATATATATATATATATATATATATATATATATATATATATATAATATATATATATATATATATATATATATATATATATATATATATATATATATATATATATATATATATATATATATATATATATATATATATATATATATATATATATATATATATATATAGCTCTTTTGTTGTTGCTACAATTGTTATATTAATAACTATTTTTATAAAAATAAGAATATTTATATTTATTATTTTAATTATTATGTTACTACATTTAAACATACAAATAAAATTGAATTGTCTGTTTGTGATTTCAAAATAATTATATTCAAGTTCATATATTTAATTACACATTACTAAAATACAAATGTATCAGATAAACTATCTAATTACTCGTCTCAAGATATACTCAAGAAAAGAGACTATTCGTTAATAATCATCTATTTCTGAAGTGTCAATAACAGCATAAATATATGACAGCGATAATATATAATTATTTATGCCGTTATATATATATATATATATATATATATATATATATATATATATATATATATATATATATATATATATATATATATATATATATATATATACAAGGCCTGGCGTGGCGGAAAGCGGGAAACGGAGAAACGGAGTCTTAATACTAGGTTCCTACGGTTCCCTCTGCCTGTTCCCTTGCCATGTGCGGGATACAGCGTGAAGCTAATTTAATTTAATCTTATATATATAAATTAAACAAATATAGGCAGTAATGTAGAACTAAAAAGACTTTTAGAGCACATGAAAATGTAGTCTTTTGGGGGTTGCGTAGTTATATGTTCAGCCTCGTAGATAGGAGATATAAGAAATATGCAGTACGTCGTTTTAAAACCAAGTCTTGTATTCGTGATTTCTGTACAGTAAAAATAATTAGTAATTACAATGAATCAACGGATATTACAATTGAAGGCAAAATGGCTGCCGGCTTTTAGAATAGATGACGAGGTGTGTCTTTATAATAAATTAAAGCCACAATAGACAAGAGGGCGACGTCACACGACGTTCTATTCGCCACAGTCTTAAAAATCAGTGGTACAAAGGGCACACCCTTGCACCACTCCGCTTCGGATCGTAGCTGAAAGACTGCTACGCAATTGCGAAAGCGTAGCAGTAACAGAAGTAATAGTTCATTTCTAAAATATATTTTTTAACGTATTATTGTTAATAATTATCAATATCTGTTTTTCATAAGAACACGTGTAAGGTTCAGTGTTTTTACTGCAAAATACAATAGTTTATTATGCGCTTAGCGTTCAAGCGTTCGTTAACTTCAAGACCAAGTCACGACACTGCACTTCATAAACTTAGTAAAGTGTTTGTCAAGAAGACGCTATTTCCGAGAGAGCAGTTGAATAATTAATTTGATAACGGTATAATAAATATCATAAAACATATTTTTATAACACGAATTTGTAGTTGAACTAGATTTGTATTTTATTCAGTTTCCTAAATTTTATTCATATCTACTTTATAACTATTATCCTAAGTTAATAAAAAAGAAATGGCTATTTTATATTTTATACGGATGCCGCATATAGCAGGATAGTTAGATGAGACCTATTGTTGAGACACACCTTTCCTCACTTTTATGGCAGAATGAAAATAAATAATTTCTCCGAATGGGAATCGAACCTACAACCGTCGCGCTTGAAATAAAATGCTGTGCACGACGAAGTCAAGTGTGTATTGAAACAAATAAAGGAAAGTTACATTGGCAATTTGCTTTTTACAACAGTTGAACTTCATTGTCAAATGATATAAAAGAGGCATCCTTATTCAGGTCGTCATCTGATCAGGCCGATGTACGTTTTTTAAAAGGTAACAGTAAGGTACATATATTTTATTATTTTAATATTATATTTCTAAAAAATATGCAATAATTACAACGTTTTTCAGGTTTTTAACATACTTTTTGGTTTTTAAAACAGCAGATTGACTTTCATAGTCGCTTTTAGGGTACCAGGTACAAGCAAAATAAAATACAACTCTTATATGATTATATGACTCTTATATGTCCGTATGCCTGTTTTTCTGTCTGTCCTTCTGTCAAAACCTTTAATCTCAAGATCACGTGTAGGTAAGTGTAGTGACTAAAATGAATATCAAATATCCAAGTCAATAGTGACTTTGTAAGTTAACGCAATCAAAAGATACAAGCATTTATGCTCCGGTTTGTTGATCTACAATTAAAAAATTGATCTACAATTATAAAATCCGTGTGGAACTCTCGATTAACTGGAGGCTTTATTAGTAAACAAATTCAATTATAACAATAAACTAGAACTAAGACTAGAAAATACAGGAATAAGAGGGCCACTGTTGAATTGATGTAAGAATTTTCTTACAGATAAAAGTTACTACGTGAAAATAGGTAATAGCTGTAGTGCACGTATGAAAGTGTCTGAAGGAATGCCCCAGGGTTCAGTCTTGGGGTCATAATATTTCATAGCTTATATGAATAGCATGAGTTAAATACTTCGTTATCAGTACGCAGATGACACTTGCATGCTTGTAGCAGCTATAAAAGTCAATAAGGGTATTAAATTATTGCAAGAAAATTTTGACATTTTTAACAAGTGGTGCCACAATAGTCAGCTAATTTTATAAGTTTGCACAACCATAGTGATCCCCGTGATTGTTCTCCAATAAAATTAGTATTGTGTCATCGATATCTAGGACTAATAATTGATCATAAGTTTAACTGGCATAAACATATTGATTACGTCTAAATTAAGAGCGTTTCTGGCTAACATACACATTATAAAGAATAAATAAACGTATAAAATTAAGATGATGCTTTATAATGCGCTGGCTGATTCAGTAATATTCTTTGGACTTAGCAGTCATGGCTGAACTGACAAAACATCTCTTATATATATATATATATATATATATATATATATATATGTATATATACATTTTTATATATATATATATATATATATATATATATATATATATATATATATATATATATATATATATATATATATATATATATATATATATATATATATATATATATATATATATATATATATATATATGATGAACATGATGATGATGACTTTGCGGGTAGATATCAGAGTGAATAGACACGTTTTTGTTTGCTCTGTATTATTTTTATAAATAAAAAGTAATTAAGTGTACATATGTGCTAAATCTTACATTCTTGTGCTAAGTTGATTATAAACTAACTTTCTAACACACTTTCAACAAATAATAAACAATATAAAAATGGAAACACCAGTGAACCAACTTCGAAAGGGTATGGAAGAACTGTCATCTATGTTTTCCTCAAGAATGGGCGAGTTTGAGAAGAACCTCTCACAGTCTGGATCTACGCCAACTGTTAAAACCCTAACAGCAGAATTTTATACTTTTAAGTCTCTTGTGTGGAAAACTCTTGGTCTACTAAAGTCACAGGTTGAACTTGTTGTGCTTGGTATGGACCGCCTGGAGACACTGTCTAGAAGAAAGGTTCTTCTAATTCATGGAGTTGAAGAAGACAAGGACGAGATAGTGCTTCAAAAGGTAACCGGCATATTAACCAACCAGATGAAGTTGTCGGATAAGTTGCCCACATCAATAGAATCTTGTCATAGATTGGGTGCTAAGAAGAACTATTCCAGACCTATCCTCATCAGATTTTCTTCCGTGCAACTCCGTTCTAATGTTTGGAGGGCCAAAACGACGTTAAGGGGCACTAAAATAACTATTTCTGAATTTTTGACTAGATCGCGTCAAGAGGTTTTCATAGCGGCACGTAAACATTTTGGTATAAAAAAATGCTGGACAGCTGATGGCGTAATTATTATATTACTTCAGAATAAATCTAAAATTAAAATTTCGTCCATGCCAGAACTTAAACAATTAATACAGGAATGTTCTGCTATGAAATCTGTTGACCACTAAATTTATATTGTTTATACCATCTTAACTTGGTCGGTTAGCATATTATAAGATGATAGTTGCATATTTTACTGTTTATGTTTTGGTTAACTTCTGTATAGTACATTTACAATTCTTTTTTGTTTTTACCTTTGCAATGTTTAAATTTGTACATAATTTTTTTTTGTTTAACATATTAATCATGACATAGTATGTTGACAATAATGTGTTTACGTTTGTCATTTATCGTACAGTTTATAATACTGTTAGCTTTTGTGTTTGGTTGTTTTACGTTCCGTTTTGCGTTTGTATTTTTTAACAGTATATGTTCAAAATTGTAAATTAATTTTATTAGTTTAATTTATCTTGTAATCAACATGCACGGGAATCTTATTTAATTATTTTTTTTAATATTAATACTTTTTATATATTATAAAGTTTATTTAAATTTTACATTCATTATATAGTTTGTTATTATTTTTTTTTATTATATTTTTTTTTATTTTAGTAGTTTATTCATTATTTATTTGTGTATTATTTATGCATTGCTCTATATATTATGTATTTAAATGATGAATACTTTTCCTCCTCTTCCAGCGATTATAACTGTGCTACTAGTAATGATTCATCACTTTCAGATTCAGAGCCTCTTGAAGATAAACTGTCAAAAATATTTATCAATCCGTCTAAATCTCTTTCCTTTGTGCATATCAACGCTCAGAGTGTACCAGCTCATTTTACTGATCTTCTCGCATCTTTTGGCTCCGGCGTAGTTGATTGTATACTCATATCCGAGACTTGGTTTAAGCCTTCTCTTTCATCTGTTAGCTACTCTATTCCAGGATACCAGCTATTTCGCAACGATCGCACTCTGCAAGGTGGTGGAGGTGTTTGTATATACCTTCGCAACAATATACCTGCCGGCATCATTAAATGTTCTCTTAATGATTCTTTAGGAACGCTTGAATATCTTTTTCTAGAATTAACGTTACATCGTAAAAAAATCCTTTTGGGGGTTTTGTATTGCCCGAATGACAAAATTAATTATTTTTCTAATTTGGAAAGTGTCCTGGAATATCTATCACCACATTATGAGCATGTCATCTGTATGGGCGATTTAAATACATGTCTGTTAAAGGATGTTGCTAGATCGGATTTGTTAAAAGCATTGTATGAGTCTTACAACTTGCATTTGCTTCCAATGACTTATCCCACCCATCATTTTCCTAACTGCAGGCCTTCTCTCATTGATCTCATGGCTGTCTCTAATCCTAATCTTGTACTTTCTCATGGACAAATGACTGCGCCATTTTCTTTTCACGATTTAATATATCTTTCATATAAACTTTGCCCTCCTAAGGTTAGAGACAAAACATTTCTTCAGCGCAACTTTAAGCATATGGACTTGGAACGCTTGAGGGAGGATGTGAGTAACATCGACTGGTCATCCACATTGTCATCTAATAATATTGACAGTATGGTGGACTCTTTAACTTCTAAACTGATTTGCATTTATGACAAACACGCTCCTGTAAGACCAGTTCGCATGAAGCATGCACCCGCTCCCTGGTTAACACCTGTTATTAGACGAACTATGTGTAAGCGTGACAGAGCCAAGGCTGAAAACAAAAAGGATCCTTGCCAAGATAACTTCGCTGCCTACAAAAAACTGCGTAACATTTGCAATAGAATGTGTAGGGATGCAAAACGTCGTTACATTTATAGCACTATCCAGAATCTCAGTCAAGCACAAGTTTGGAGATTCTTAGAGTCATTAGGGGTAGGTAATTTCAATAATACTCATTCCGTAAATATAAATCTCCATAAATTAAATTATTTTTTTACAACTCCACCTTTAAATATAAGCCCCCAAATTAAATCTGAAACTCTTAAGATTTTGTCACAAACTGGAAGTGACTATCTCAGTCTCGACATGATTCTACCCGTGTTGGAAAGCATTACACCAGTGGTCACCCACATAATAAATTTTTCACTGACAAGTAATGTTTTTCCGGCTCAGTGGAAGAATGCGTATGTCGTTCCCTTACCTAAAACTTCCAACCCCACTACCGTTGCTGAATATCGTCCTATATCTGTTCTTCCGCTCCTATCCAAAGTCCTTGAATCCTTCGTACACAATCAACTTCATGGTTTTCTCTCCTCTAACAATCTCTTATGTCCTTATCAATCTGGCTTCCGTCCCTACCACAGTACAATTACTGCGTTGCTGAATATCACTGAGGACATACGTTGTGCTATGGATAGCACCAAGCTCACCGTGATGGTACTACTTGATTTCAGCAGCGCTTTTAATTCTGTTGATTTTGATATACTTCTGGGCACTCTTCGCGCAGCTAACATCTCTTCTCCAGTTATCAACTGGTTCTGTTCATATCTCTTCGGTCGTCGGCAGTGTGTAAAAGCTAACGGTGTCACATCATCATGGTTGGAACTCACTGCTGGCGTACCTCAAGGCGGCGTTCTCTCTCCACTTCTTTTTTCTATTTTTATTAATAACATATCAAAAGTCATTTCTTCTCCCTATCATTTGTATGCAGATGACCTGCAGTTATATAAACATTGTAATTTGAATGAATTACCTAAGGCCATCGAAACTCTAAACAAGGATCTTATTGCTATTCAGTTTTGGGCTGAATCATTTGGCTTACTAGTTAACCCTAAAAAATCGCAAACTCTTATTATTGGTAGTAATAAGATTAGAGGTAGAATCAGTTGGAACTCAACGCCGAAAATTTTGTATTCGGGAGTTGAAATTAAATACTGTAAAAACATAAAAAATTTAGGCCTTATTTTTGACAGTAATATGTCTTGGACTTCACACATTAATGATATTAGCAAACGCATGCATTTCTCTTTCCATTCTCTCAAGCGTCTCCAATATTTCCTGCCTCACAAAACGAAAATTATGCTTGCGCAATCTCTTCTCCTGCCAATTCTTGACTACGCCGACGTTTGCTATTTGGATGTGACCGAGGAGCTATTAAACAAGCTAGAGCGTCTTCAAAATCTCGCCATACGATTTATCTTTGGTTTGCGTAAGTTTGACCACGTTTCTCAATTTCGCGCTCAGCTTAATTGGCTTCCTATCCGCCTTCGCCGAGATATGCACATACTTACACTCCTTTTTAAAATTCTTAATTATGAAAATTTTCCTCTTTATCTCCGCTCTCGTTTTAACATACTTCCCACTCCCACACGCTCTAGGCGGTCGTGTGTCATACCGACACTAGACATACCTAAGAGTAATACTAAATACCTCCAGAAATCCTTCTCAGTGTATGCTGCAACCCTGTGGAACCAACTTCCTAAATCCATCCAAAATAGTCCAACCATCATTTCCTTTAAATGTCAATTAAAAAAGCACTTACTCGCAAGTTTAAACGAGTAAATTTAAAGTTGATTTTCAGACAGTCATCAATGTGATAACCTTATTTTCAGCTCAGTTATGTATGTATGTATTATGTTTTTTTATTTTATATATATATATATATATATATATATATATATATATATATATATATATATATATATATATATATATATATATATATATATATATATATATATATATATATATATATATATATATATATATATATATAGGTATATATGTATATGTATATGTATGTATGTTTGTATGGTGTATTTATATGTTTGTGAATATTTATGTATTTGTAATAAGTAAGTATTTAGTATATATTATAGTTCCATATTTGTATATATCAAGTTTTATTTATGTGTGACATATAATTAATTATATATGTATTTCTAATTATAGAATAGAATAATTTGTACTATATTCTTACCCGCTGCTTAAAAACTCATCCACTACCATAGGTTGGCTGGAAGAGATCTCTTATAGGGATAAGTCCACCTTTATGTACTACTTTTTCTTTTTTTATGTTGTTACGCTTATGTTTTTTTTAGTACAATAAAGAATATTATATATATATATATATATATATATATATATATATATATATATATATATATATATATATATATATATATATATATATATATATATATATATATATATATATATATATATATATATATATATATATATATATATATATATATATATATATATATATATATATATATATATATATTAAAAATATCATCCCACTAAAGATAAAAATAAGAACAGATTTTAACGATACGATCCTTTTTAATTAAATATTCACTGCAATGTTATACATAACTATAATAAAATAAAATTAAAACTACTTCAATTGTAATTTTCATAAAGAAATTTCTCATAACCTTACAACGCGTAGTATGGCCCAAAAGAAATTAATTATTTTGTCAGCAAATAACAAGTATGGCAAGAGTACCAGGTATGCATAGCTACTGGCATACATAAATATTCACTTAATAAATAGTCTAGATTATAATTTCAGAATGAAAATCACCAAGAATAATATTAAGTATTAATTGAAAAAGTATTTTGTAAACGCACCGTAAAGGATAGGACGAACAAGACACTCAAGATACGCTACGCGGTATTTTGTAGTGTCTCGTTATTATTAAACAAGCAATGTAATTTAAATAATTTGAGTAAAGGAAAACGCCAAAGTTTCTCTTTGTAAGAACTTTTTGCTGCCGTTTATTAATTTTGTGTAAACGTGGAAGAAATAAGAATTGTTGGACATCAGGTGGATAAAGTAATAATTTCTAACTTGATATTTCAGATGAAAAATAAACAAATTAAAAGTCCACAAATATAATAATAACTTAACAAATATTTCATAATTTTTAAAAAGTAGTTTTTAGCAATAAAGCCATAGAAATCACATAAAGACATTTTTACAAAAAAAAATATGTTACATATATACAAAAGGCGATAAGTGTAGTGTAGAGTGGATATTAAAACTGTACTGTCTTTTTGGCTAATTCTGTTATTTACGGTAGCAGCAAAAACTATATTCATTGATTGATATACATACATACAACAAAGCAAACAAATACATATAATGTATACAAGTATAAATTATTATTAATGTTTATTTATTGATTGTTTACCACCAGAAATTAGTTTGTACCCTCGAACACATGGAATTTTGAAGACATCCAGTGTTCTTGGTTGTAATTTATGGAGCGTGTTAAACACAGGATGTTAGGCTAGGTTGTATTATTTATCTTTTCCAAACAATTTATTTTACTTTAGTTTGATGTCTAGTTGGTAAGTTTGAGGGTCTGGTTGATATTTTGTTCCTGAAACAAAATTAATTTACATTTAGTGAGAAAAGCTACCTTTGTCAAGAATTAATGGAAATATTTTGGACTAGGACATTGTACAGCGTCTGACTATATATGACAATGAACGTGGGATTTTTATCTCCATTCTTCATAATAAGCGAGGTGTTGAGTTTCACCACTCATTATGTAATGTCTTCAGTCAAAGGGAGACTATTTTAGAGTGTTTTGATACTAGGTTCTCTCTACTGATAAGCATCGGGATAAAGCTAACACAGACGCTGAAAAACAATTATATTTCAATATTTTATATGTAACATTAACTTTTTTACCCATTAGGTCATACAATCATTTGAAAATTTTAACTAGAGACTAATTAAGAGCTTGTAAGTAAAATATTAACTTAATCATACCCTACTTACGTAATTAGCGTTTGGGTTGGTTATAAAATCCATATTTTAATTAGATCCAAATTTGATCTTTGTATGTATGTACTTGCAGTTTCATGACGTTGACAGTTCATGAAATGAACTATAAGTATCTATGAACTATGAATATCTTTGTAATTGATTTTTCAACAATATAGCTATAAGTAACCAATTCTTGGCAATTTTTTTACTGTTACTTGTTTATATTGTGCCAAATTTGATCCTAAATCAACGAGAAATACCCTATATTATATACAATATTTGCGAGCATCAAAATATACTGTATAAACACAACATCAACTTTTGATTACGTTGACTTAGAAGTTTTAACGTTTTCGATATTGTTCGACGATATTAATTTTATCGGCATACTTCCGGACGTGTTGTTGAGAAAAAGATTATGTGATTATGACCGATGTCTGCCTGAAACTCATTCTTGAAGATTTCAGTTTTGTTTTACGGTTGCAGAAAATATTGTAATACAAAGTTTGCTAACAGTTCAGATTTATTTTTATAAGAAACAGTCAAATTTTGAAAAATAAATCCAATATGATCATCGAGAAAAGAAAATTAAGTGTCAAAATAGGCAACACTCAGCGACAATTGTACCTAGACGAAATGTAACTTGAATACCGATAATAAATTTATATTTACCTAATACAAATAAAATTTTATATTTAATTTTAATAATGTCCTTAAAATATTAATAACTGTTATTAATATCTTAAGGACATTATTAAAAGAGTAATTAATGTACAAATATTATTTTGAGACCTAATAATGAAAGGAAAAAGGCCCTTACCCTTGAAAAATGTGCGCGCTCAATTATATTGTTTTTTTTTATAAATTGGGACGTGTTTACCACATTCGGTTTTCAAGTATTTTTTTACTTAACAGTGTAGGTAGAGGAGAACTTAGTATCTCTATGCCTCCGTTCTTCGTTTTCCTCCCGATTTTGAGATACTGTGTGGTAAATGATAGAACTCAACCCCCCACTTTTCGAGGAGTTTTTTTATTATAAATTGAATTTCAGTTGTCCTTATTAAAGAAATAAATCACTTATCATATCGTTATAATTACGATTTCAGTGATTAGGTTTACTTTCTACAGCTTAAAGAACTAAAGGTAATAAACCTTTTACTACGGAATTAATATCACCATGGCAATATTTATATGGACATTTCCACTATCAATTTTATATGAATGAGAGAATATAAACTCACTCATTCATATGAATATTATTCAATTTGCGTGTATTGGACGCAAGGCAATTATTGTATTTAATTACATGTAGTATAACAAACGATCCCAACGCAATAAAAATTCGTAAGCAATTAGGACGTTACGGGCTCTTAGTAACTGTTGAAGCTATACAATACTCGTCACATAACATTAAAAATGTTACATTTTTAAAATGTGTCACATATTTATTGTATTGGTATGTTACAGTTTTAAATCAGAAACATTGTGATCCGAACTAAGCGTGTATTCAAAATTTGTTATAGAAATATCAACGGTAGCGTTCTTTGTAATTAGCCTTATCAAAAGGTAAGCCTTAAGGTAATTTAAGTCGAATTACGATGTAATAGAATTGTATTGTAATGTGGACTTCTACGCCAAAGTGGGAAGACGCATTAGCAGTGAACTACAGGACTACAGGTCTACATATACACATACAGTTGATAGTAGGATTTGAATGCAGCAGTTGAAGCCGGAATTGCTTGTCTACTTTAAAAAAGAGAGGTTGTATATAATGAATTCATTTATTAAATAGCAACACAAAATGAAAGTGGATATGGCAAAACTCTGACGCTGTGACTCAAAATGAGAAAATTATAGCAAAGAGCCGCCGAAGCTCAATGGCGTACTATTGGAGAGTTTTATGTCCAGCAGTAGACGAAGATTGGCTTATAATGATGATGATGTTGAATAATTATAAGCCTATATTCATCTACTGCTTACTATCCATATATTTATATTTAGTTAGCTATCTCTATATTTATATATGCCTAACTCTATCTATCGATTTAAAAGTATACATTGTGTACTAGAACGAGCAGACCTTGAAAGTAGGAGTATTTTTACGAGGCTTTCTTTGTTTACAACGTATAACGTTTGAGATAGATATTATTTTATCATTTTACACGTATTACGACCCGAGCGATACTAATTTGCTTAAAATTATTAAATAAAACACAATCGAACTTGGAATGGGCTAGGGATTTACAAAAAGCAATTTATGAAATTTCAACACTTTATATACAAAGTGTTAAATTTTAGATAACATTGTTATAAGTAAATTTATTCGTAAAGTTATATGACAGATACTGCCATAATCTGACAGAGTCTCTCTCAGAGAATAGATTAATTTTGGAGTAAAAAAAAATAATTAAGAAACTTCTGAAGTTGGCCGAACGTTTATCTGATTGAAGTGGTCATATTAGTTACTCAGGTTTGTGAAATTATTATTAGGATATGCCATTTCTCTTCTCATCAGCTCTTTAGTTCAAATGTCTTATTAAAATATAATTTATTGGCCCTTCAAGGCAGTTCGACGCAATACGATTAGTTACGGAAAATGAATTTAATATATTTAATAAGAGATGAGTGGAACACATTGCTTATAAATTCTATAGAGTTTATAAGATGCATCAGTTACGTCACGCGTAACATAAAATACAAACACGCTACATCGAATATATAGAGATTGAAACAATTTGTTGCGATCGTAGCTTTGCTATCGAGTTGCAGCGTGTATTACCCTTGATTTAGTGAGCCTTGATCAACTTTGCCTGAGGCAGCTGCGGAAGGATTTACTGACGTAGTCTTGTTAAGCTCGTAAATTTACTGTTGCATATATACTTTAAGACAACATACTAAAGTGAAAAATTACTTTGAATCAAAGCTGACTAAAACATTTTATTTTTACGTACGTTTTATGTGACGTTGAGTTCCGCTTCTTATATCGCAATATCTTAAGTCCGAATGGAAAGTGGAGAGTGGAGAGTAATGACACTATGCTTTTGTGCCTTCACTGTTATGTGAGATAAACTCTTAAAATGTTTAAAAATAAGCATATTTCGATATTTGAAGACTAGTAATCTCACTCAGTTAATGCAAATACCAACACAACTAACTTATGCAAATTTAAATAGAAACTCCAAAATCTTATACCCAATACCTCAATACATCGATGTTGCTTACTTTGCTCATGTTTACTACATTCTACGTGTACTTTACGTTTTGTGATATTAGTATTAATATCTTGATGTTCAAATATGTACATATATTATATTTACATGGGTTCAGTATACAGTTTGCCATATACATACATAAATATATACATACGTATTCGCCATCATATTAGTTCTAGAGCGTCATGTTGTTATAATATGCAATTAACAGTTTTATCTTTGAGCAAACATTGATAAAAATGCATAGCTTTTTTATTGACAATCATTATCGATACCTAAGCTCTACTTACAATGCAACAACACGACCTGTAATACCTTTCGCTTGTGTTTTATTTATTTTTATTATGCGCTAGTAAAAAAATAATAGGAGGAGGACATTTCAATAAAATAAAAAGTTACAGAGTTAGATAGTACTAAACAAAGTAAAAAAGGCAATGAGAGTTTTTTTAATATTTTCCAATTTTTGATAACAAGTTTAATTAATAATACTTATGTAAACAAATGTAATAAAACAAATTTTTGCTTGTGTATTTGTTAAGTCTAGTGTCGATTTTCTAGACAGTCTCAAGAATGACTCTTCTTCTACTTAGCATTATCCCGGCCTATTGCCAGGGTCTGCTTTCCTACTTAATCTACTCCAATTTGCACGGTCTTGAGCATCCTCAGTGGTTACTCCATTGGCTCTCATATCCTGCGTCACGACGTCCAGCCATCGCATCATTGGGCGTCCAGAGGGTCTTACTCCAAGGACAGACATATCATGGCATTTTCTTCCGACGTAGTTCTTAGGCCGGCGCAAAACGTGGCCATACCATCTCAGACGACACTCTTGGAGTCTTAAGAACGACTATCCTATATTAATTTTCCTTTGATGGGCTTCAACTGCTGTTAGACCTAGAATAGTCTTTATAGCGTCATCGTCGTCAGCGGGTTGCTCACCCCTTGATGACAAAAATGTGCAGATTGGCAACTTGAAAAGAGAAAGAGCCAGTGCAGTAGAGTGCTGCGATTTCTCGGTATGTGGGCCTGGAGTCATTTTTCTTCGGGTTTCGTTGCACCAAAGCGTGGATATGTCGTGACGGCGCATATGAGGACGGACGGAGAAGTGAATCCTTTCCATCGTAATTGGAATTGCCTACAGCGATTGGGTCGTCGTAATCTAATAGGACGATACGAGGGCGCCAAAAATGGGTCATTTTGATTTTGATTGTGAGTGACTTCGACGTCATAATAATACGGATGCAGGTTTTATTTAATAACAGCTTGTTCCGAAGTGATATTTTACTCCTTTTGCAAATAAATGGACACAATCTGTCCATGACGTATGTAACTTTGTTTCAAATATACGCTATGTGGGATCAGCAAGCGAGCTTCGAATCTATTAGGTCGCCTAGGTCTTTCACCTGGGGTTCCCAGAGGAGCGGCTCATATATTAAAGAAAAAAAGAAGGATATTTGCTAATATATTAAAGAAATCTGTATCCTTTTATGTTATATTACTTAGTTAGTAATATGATCGTATTCATAATTTATGTAATGACGGAGTCTGGCCCGGGCGAGTGATTATATTTAAATGATTTTCTTCCCTCTGGTAGACAAACCGCAGCGTTGGATGAAAAATTTAAAAATAATACAAGATCTGGAAACCCTGTTAAAGACTCAGCTACATAATAAGGTTTATGGAAATTGAGATTTTAAAAATCAGGGGATATAAGGGGATGATTTCGAATATCAGGGGATAATTCGAATATCAGGGGATAATTTTGATATATCGAGAGTCAAAGTAAAAATCTTACTCTTCGTTCGAATGGTAAAATAATACAATGTGAAAGTAGAAACAGTTCTTACTGATTTTTTACTATAAAAAACAGTAAATATAAATAGAGTGGCAAGAATCATAAAATCCAAAAGTCAGCGGAACCGATTTCGCTAATTCTTTTTTAATAATATTCCTTGAAATAAGAGGATGGTTTTTACGAAGAGAAAATTTTAAAAGAAATGCTTGAAAAAGTAAAAGAACACTTTTCTATATTCGCATACAAAAGTTTCGTAATAATACTTAAAAGTTGATTTGAACTTTAATACCATAAAGTTTAAGTGTTCGTGTTTGTTTATTTTTTGACATGATGTAATTTTTGATTTTACAAATTTCCTTTTTCTTTTTTTATCTTACTAGCTGACCCAGAATCCTGAATAGCAGAATAAATATTAAAAAAGAATTAAAGAATTGACTATTAGGCGGTACGAACTTCGCCGGGTAAGCTATTAGGTAATAAATAAATATACTGTACATACCATATGTGAGCACCTTTCAATTACTGGAATCCAATAATTGAAAGGTGAACGGTGTGAATATTCACATCCATACAATACCCGTTTTCCACAATTGAAATAAATTTCTCAAATCCATACCAGCATTTTTAAAAAAACTGTGTAATTTTTTTTTCTTATTAGCTAGTCCTAACAAATACACTCTTTAATTTATTTTTATTTTAATCTTGCCAAGATTTAAAATTATATTTATACAATACTAAGAAAATATTATTTAATTTGAGTTAAGTCTTAATGAAATAGAAAGATTTAGTTTGAGTGGTTTATTCGAATAAATTAACAATTTTCGCTAAAGTTATATAATTTAGCTTCACTTACGGGTAGCCGACGCAATTTGACTGTGTAAATGTTTTTGTACGGTAACTTTATGTTGCTTTACAGGGTTCCTTTTCTTCTGAGTCATAAACTACTATCGGAGCGATCATGGTTATAAAACTATCTTTCACATTTGAAAGCAAGATTGAGAGATTTCTCCACCTTTAGTGGCGCGTGTGATATCATCAATGGAACAGCCAGTGTTTTTTGTGATGTTCTTAGAGTCTTTTTATTTTTGTTAGTTTCTGTTATGTATGTAGTATCCGATTAATATTTTTTAAAATCCTTAATTTATGGAGTTAACATTTTGATATTTTATTATTTATACAAATATAGATACTAATCTTGGAATATTTTATCAGCTCTGATAAGCTGGCAATAATACACGTTTAATTGGTCCATTGTGATAATAGAGCGAAATAGTCTTCTCATCAATGGGAGATACCGGAAAATGTTTGTATTGATATGCAATTGAATAGAATCAAGGCTATTGATACACAATCAATATCAAAGTAGGCGACCAACATACATAACTATTGATGTTTACTACCCATGAGCTCGCTTATAACATGTCTTGAAGAATATCTGGGTTAGGCTCATTTAATCATTGAATTACCAGGAAATCATTTTGTGCGGTTTTTGATTTTAATGTCACGTTTAAAATTTCTATCATTTTTGTTATTACATATTTTATTACACTTAATTGTTGCAAGGTAAGTAACAAATTATAGTATACTTTATTTATTTCCCCACTTTACCTAAATAATTAAATAATGGTTAAAAGTCTCGGTAAAAAGTAAAATTGAAAATTGCACATATTGTCAGACGAACATTATAAAATAAAAAATCTATTATATTTACGAAATATTATATTATAATGTTATAATTTGAGGTCATTGCAACCAATCTGGATAACGTCTGACTGTAAGCACGGTGGCTGTGACTTTATTCACTATGCATAGAAATCCACTTTAATCTAGTAAGACAAACCACGGCGTTGACCTCCGCCGCTTTGCACTTTCAGACACTATAGAGTATTAAATATCTTGCTGTGGGAGGAAAACGTGAAGCTGTTTGTTTAATAAATATTAATTTGTTTTCTATTATATTTAGACTTTTTTGTGTCTCTATGATTACATACGTAAGATTCACAGCATGAAATTAGCTAATAATATAGGTCTTCCATAAGAACACGCTCGCGCTTGATACTTGTATTAATTAGGTCAAAAAGAGATGGAGTGTCTGATATAGGTATATGTCAATGGGTTATATATAAAAGTCAAGCTTAATGGTAAGTTTGTTTTGTTCGTAAATTTAATAAGATAATAATAATAATATCGAAATTTAAGAAATTAATGATACAGAACTATTGATTCTTTAATTTTATTTAAAACATTATAATCGTGACAATTTTTAAGACCATTAAGAGATGTTTTGTGATATTTTCAGAATTTTTACTTGAAGTAAAAGATGAACTAGGCAGTAAGTTAATAAGTTAAGTAATTCAATAATATTTACTTAATTATAATAAGTTTATTTTTTCTTGAAATAAATTATTCATATTTAAAAAAAATCAAGTTAATTCATATTTTAAAAAAATCAAGCTAATTCGGATACAAAATTGGTACATTCATTTCAAATTACTTGTATAATAATATATAATTATGTTCTTAGGGACGAGTGTGGGAAAACATAATAAAAAAAATATCGGTCAAGTGCGATTAGTACTCGCACGCCGAGGGTTCCATACATATTTCATAATTATAGGTACTCCGCTGAGAAAAATACTGCTTATAAAAATTTACAAAATCTAAATTTCCAATCGTATCCACTTATTTTATTTGAAATGAACTGCAAATATAAGTTTGTAAGGGTTTCTTTCTGTTTTAAACTTTTCAATAATCTACTTTGAGATTTTCTCCTTTATATATACTATAAGTTTGCGTTTTCCATAAAATCTTTAAAATATAGTTTCTAGTTTCATATATATAAGTAAATGAATTACAACTAATAAGAGTCGACTAACTTAAGTTTACGATTATAAAATATTTTATATGAAATGAACTAGAGTATAAGAATGTAATGGATTTTTTGGGGATATATATATATATATATATATATATATATATATATATATATATATATATATATATATATATATATATATATATATATATATATATATATACATATATATATAATTTCCAATTTTCAGATTCTTCCTTTTGCTATAAGTTCTAACTTATTGCTAAATGTCATTTTTCTAGGTCAGCGGGGAGTACCATTAGGTTTTGATTACGCGGCGATTTTCATACGAAAAGCAAAAACATTAAGCATTAACGCTCATATCTTTTGATTACGTTGACTTAGAAATTTATTTTTTTCTGTGCTGAAGCATCAAAGAAGTTATTGACTTGGATATTTTATATTAATTTTAGCTTGATTTCTTCACGTAATTTTGAGAATCAATTTCTTGACAAACGGACAGACAGACAGACGCACTACAAAGTGATCCTATAAAGGTTAGTGTTTTTCTTTTGAGGTACGGAACCCTAAAAACTACTATCAATAATACAAAAACTTTGCGTGTATTACATGAATTGATTTTACTTTAATTTAAAACACTTATCACTTTTAAATATAAATAACTTAAGAACAGAATAAAAAAGCTGTAGCTTAAAATTAAAACTAAAAAAGCTATCGGGGATTTTATCAAATGGACAGAGGTTCCCACAATACAATCGAAACTATCAGAAAATATACCTCGTCTCTATAGAAGTGCAACAGCTAACGTACAAATTCCCTTATTCGGTTATTATCCCTCCTTTTATCAACTATTTCCTATCGATAAACTATTTATTTTCTACCGATAATATATAATTTGAATGAACATAATATAATTTGAATTAACATAAGCTTTAATAAATGTTATAGAACTTCAAATATATTCGAATCGAAATCGAATCGAAGATCGGTCGAAGAGGAGAACCGTGAGATTTAAATGGGTATGTGGACTGGTCTACATCTGCCGGTCCGCTAGTCCCACATAACCCGTTCGAGTCCCCACTCGTTCGTGTATACATAACAGGTTTTCCTTACATAAAAATTAAAAACTGGTGAGCCACAATGTTACACAATTGTCCATGCACAACATCGGCGTGATAGGCTAATGGTATCGAATGATATTTATAAGTTTCACCATAATGATACGCTAATAAGCTAATATAAGCTAATGATTTTCCATTACAACGTAGATATAGCAGTCTCGTCTTTCTAAGCTTTATGAACCTTGCTTATTTGCTTGTTATACAGAAAGATATTATTAAGATGTCAGTGTATATTAAAAAGTATTATAAATGTTACTTATTTCACTTATTGTATAGATGTATAAAATACTCTAGGCGCATCTATCCTTTGAAAATTAGAACAGACTATTCTTTTAGCTAAGGAGCCCTTTTAAATTTTGAGTAAAATAAATACAAAAAATTATTGGTTGTTCTAAATATGTTCTTAATACATCAATAACGTAGCACTTGTGAGTATATATATTTAAATATATAAAGCGTTTTTTATTGTTAGCTGTAGGTCATTTTTTTTCATACAACCAAAAATATCCTCTCAGTAAAACAGATACTATGTCAAAAGGGGTGTTGCGTATCTAGCTGATATTTAAACAAAGCATTCCTTGTTTTTATTTTTGTAATTGGAGATTTTGAAAACAGGACGTGTACCTACTCTGGTTTTACACTACATAACCCTTTATATGTTACCGATTACCTACCGGTTTCTATAGAGTGATTACTTCAAAGAACCATTCTCTTTGTCCCCTTTTAGCTTAATAACGAGCTATTACTAACACATGACGCTAACTATTGACATTTGATTTCATATGAAAGGAAAACTGGACTATTTCAACTTGACTTAAACGACAATAAATTGATGAGAACGGAAGCAGCTTTGAAGTTGTAGCTTAGCCCTTCGGCCATTTTGTAATACATCACTAAATCTCACGGACAACGTGTTATCTTTTTGGTCTTAATAAAATAAGAAACAATTAAATTGTCTTTATAAGAAACTTTGTAATGATTTTTAGTATTATTAATGATTATGTATAGTTTATACGCGACGAATTTCAGTCGAAATGTGGCAAAACGTAAGCATAAACCAAGGTTGGATTTTTTCTAAACAACAAATGACTATAGACCTGGTAATTTGATATTAATTTCAACTTGACCCTCCACGTGATCTTAAGATTTTATTTTTTTTGATTAGTTTTTATTTTGGTTTATAATTCGTAGATTAATAAAGAAAAACGGATTCGAGTCTCGTCATGATCAAATTTTAATACCTTGTTAATAATTTTTTGGTTATATAGATTTTGACATTTGGTGCCTCTACTCAATAAGCACTTGATACTAAATAAAATATATCTTTTGTATTCCGGTAATGTGGTTTGTTGTTTATAAATTAGGTAAAATACACATATACAAGGATATTGTATAATAACATTCGTTTATTATTCATGTCAGAACTTTTTTATTTCGTTAACCTAAATCACGTACGTAAACTGCGCGTCCTTAAATACGTACGTCACAATTACACCGCCTGACATAATCCCTATATATTGTTACATGACAATAGCTAAATCTCCCTTTATGACTGTATAAAGTATAGGAATAGATATTATACTACAAACCTTAGTATTATTTTTTCCTTTAACATTTTTTCACATTTATGTTTGTTAATATGATACTGAATATTAGGAATATGATACACCATGTAACTTTTTTAATAAAAAATCTATAATGGTTGGGACATATGAACAGAAGAAAGAAAATGGAGCAAAATATTTAGACAATAGTGCCCAAGGTGGTATATGGTGTAATTATGGTGGTGGGGACAGGTTGAAGGCGTAATGTGAAACGGACTAACTAGATCAGAATGATGTAGATTGAAGGAAACCTTTGACAACTGTGGAATGGACTTTCAGAGAATAAAGATGCACTAAATATATATTACAGTTTCAATTAAGTATATACAAATGTGTGCATGCATAAGGCTTTTTTTACAGGAACATTGCGGTATATTTTGTAAAAAATGCAGATGAAAATTTGAATAGTATGTGTTTTCTAAAGAATTTATCTAGAAATCACTACAAAAAGACTAATAGAGAATAGAGAATGAATTATTTACTTAGTTCTATGTACACCCCTGTAATAATACGAATATGGAACTGACGTGATTGCATGTTTCTACTTTTGTATTATATTAATAATAAAAAAATATCAAATAATTAGAGAAAAATAACTTATTATATTTCTGCTATATAACAAATTGTAACAATCGTATTATAAAATCAACGTAACGAGATGTGAATGGCGTTTTATTTATATTTCGAAACAGCTTTATGTGCTGTTACGTTGAAATTTTATTGGGTGTTAATATGTCTTGTTTATTATGACAGCTTTTAAAATATTTAAGGGTATATAATTCACTGTCTATTGACACTCAATCTTAGATAATTTATGTAGAATTATGTAACGGGCACTTATTACTCATTAAATTTAAAAATATCTATGTTATAAATTATAAATGATGTTTATATTTTCTTTTATTTTATTTTTTTTTATATTTCGTTTAAAATAAATCATTCTTATAAGTTTCTCATATATGCCATACTATTTCTTAAACAATAATTGGCATACTGACAATCATTTCATTTGCCGCTCTACAGCCGTAATAGAGACTATGCGTGTTGATTATCGGAAATGAAGACCACACGCGTAGTAATATTTAATTTTATTTTATACTAGCGACACGCTCACAGCTTCGCCGCTTAAGTAAACGGAATTGCGTTTGTTTCGATATCACATTGTACATGATCGTATTTACTCTAATATATTTACTTTTTCTAAAATAAAAGTAGCCTAAATTACTCATTGTTACATCAGCTATACTGTCAGTGAAAGTTCAAAACCGTCAAAATCGATCAAACCGTTTCAGAGATAGGCCGGACAAACAGACGGACAAAAAAAAAGAAATTTGGTATATGTACCGTATATATTAGCGGTTAAAAAAGCGGTTGAAAAATTAAAAAGCGGTTATTATAATATTACACACAGATACTCCAATTTTGTTTATTAGTATTAAATTTGTGGTAAATTCGGAACACAAAGACAGTATTTCCCTAACACAAACCTCACAAAACTGTTATCCTCAATATATTAATTTAATTTAATTAAGCTATGTTACAAAAAAAGCAAGCAATCCCCATTTAATTTGTCATCATTTTATTAAAAATATAGATATTTAATAAAATGATGGCATATTAAATGGGGATTGTTTGCTTTTTTCCAAATGAATATAAATATTTGTACTCAGAGAATTAAATAAATATATTGAGGATAACAGTTTTGTGAGGTCAGTATTAGGGAAGTCTTTGTGTTCCGAATTTACCACAAATTTTCACTGCGGCATAAACCTTTAAATAATGTATTTAAGAGCACAGTGAATTAGGTAGCATTGATAACACACATATTTAAATATGCCGGAAAAGCAATCCAGGATAGATGGTCGTGCTGCGGAATAGCCTGTTGGAGTGACGGCTGTGAATTTAATTTCTGTCTAGGGAAATAATTAATTACATTTCCCCGCTTACAAGAAGAAGTCTGGAATTAAGTTCCATCACTCAACAAGCAATGTATCGAATTCGGGCAGGAACCGGAGAATGCATGAAGTGTCTTGATACTTCAACTACTTTATTACATGCAGGATAAGGGGTAAAGCTAAAAGGAAACTTAAACTTATATAATTTAAACTTATAACTTTAAGTTACTTGAGTATTGATAGCGAAATTCACTAAGCTACTGAAAGGAAAATGGTGCATAAAGACGTTTTTATATTGTTTAAGTTGAATAGACAAAGGGCTTATCACTCTTTATTCGCAAAAGCTATGTTACAAATTACTGCCACTCTATTGGACTGGGATGGATCTTTGATGAACAAATTGAATTGACTTCATTGTCATAACACAGTATTATATGTTCCAACATCGAGATTATGATAGTTCAAGATTCATCCACTACTCGGGAGAATGTATATATATATATATATATATATATATATATATATATATATATATATATATATATATATATATATATATATATATATATATATATATATATATTTCTATTATCTTTCTATCTATTTTTAAATAGATTCGCGTGTTTATATTCTACACTGAAGGCAAAAATATTTTATGTATTTTAAAAAACAAATTTTTATTTACAAAAGCCGAGTAAGCATTACGGCAATAGAGATTGAAATAAAAAAAAAAAATCTCTGTCGGCATAATCTCGGCTAAATATTAACTTTAAAAATCTGAGGCCTAAATAAAGCATGATAATTGTGGGTTGAACCCCCACCAGGGGGTATAATTATGTTTAACTTATCTTTATTGAACTGCTTTGAGCGTTGAGTTCCGCTACACCAACCCCAAGCTAGTTATCTTGGATATTGAGTGGAAAGTGGAGAATGGAGTAAAGTTACTGATTACTTCGCGTGAAGTGGCTAATTTGCTCAGATACGAATAAATATGTGTCATAGACTCTATACCTAAAACCTTCTTTACTATAAAATATTAAAAAAAATTAACAGTAACGAACAAAGTTAAACATAAAATTAAGTTTTTTCCTACGAAGTGTGAGTGGAGCCGAAGCCGCCTTCAAACAAATGTTTGAGTTACTTTCACTGACTGATCTTTCACTTTAAAAGAATATAAAAATTTATTACGCTGTAAAATGCAGACAGTCATTCTATGATGTTCATAAATACTACTCTGATCTATCGATGACGTCACTAGAATAGAGTATTATTCTTTACATGTTATAAATAATTAGCATTATTAATATTTTAAATTTGTATTAAGATCAAAAGCTCAATTTATATAATCCATTTAGAAAGACCATGAGATATTACTACTAAAGACGCATACATAATAGTATCTTTATTTATATTATATGATTTTTTTTATTTATAATCATGTTTGTACATTGTATATGTTTTTATATTGTTGTGTGATAATTGTATAGAAATTTTATTATACTTTAACTCTACAAGCTTCTTTCGTCTGAAGGTAAGGTCCGGGCGATAGCTACTTAGCCATAAGACCGTCTTTTATACATTGTTTTATTTTGTGTATTGGCCCTTTATTTAAGTGTTAACAACGTAGTGTACAATTAAAATATGATTAAATTATTAAATAAAAGTCCTTGGCTTTCATTTTGTAAATAATATTCATAACGTGTGTATATTATGAATCCAGAGTAGCTAGTGAAACAAACAAGTGAAACATTTACGAATAAGTAGGTACTTATTTTACATTGACATAAAGTATTTTTCTTGTAAATCATACGAAAAACGTACTTATTAGTATGTTATATAAAAATTATATTTAATTATATTCTTGTTTTGAAATATTTTATTCTCGGCTTTCTGTCAGAATTCAAGACCAAAGTGCTCCCCGATAAGACGAGATTAAGCAGACCATCGTATTTACAGCTGACTGGACACTGTACGCAGCTTCTGAGCTATGCCTCATTGCGCTACTGTGTCACGATGTTTATCAACTAAGCTATTAAATATTATAAAATATAATCACTTTTAATAGAGACGGCAATAAAATAAGAGTAAATAAAGTATAAAACGACGTTATTCTAAACAATATTATGATAAAAAAGTTAAAATGTTTGAAAAATTACACGTGTCTGGCATTCATTAATGACAGGTCAACATGGCATCCGCTAATGAAAAAGGTGTGGAATTCCAAATGAGACGTGTGATATGAAATGAATCAATTAACGGGAAAGGTGTGGCATCTGTTTCTCCGAATTAACCTTTTATGACTCTAGTGTTCGTCCATTTTAAAATAGATATCTATATATGTAATAAAAGGATAAAAAAGTCAATTCTGTACATAAAATATTTAAAAAAAATATTGATTTGGTATAGCAGAATTCTTGTCTGTCTGTCTGCCTGTATTTCTGTCTGTCTGTTTATTTATCTTTCAATCAGACAAAAACTACTGGACAGAAATGAATGATTTTTTGTATAGTAATAGCTTATAGTCCAGTTTTAATCCCGGTATTCCATGCTGTTCCCAGAAAATAAATAAAAAAGTAATCAATTTAAATTATTTAAATTACTGAAGAAAAGTGAGTTAGATTTGGCATGCTAATAGTCTTAAACAATATATATAGGACAGTTTTTATCCCGATGTCAACTCAAATCTCGAACGAAAAATAAAAAAAATATAGAGACGGTTAAATTACATCGATTCCATCCATTCATCCATTCTAACAGTGGCAAATGGGAAAAGATTTTTAAATTCAAACATAAATGCAATTGAAAATTATTTTCACACACATTTGTAACTATTACTGTGACAATCTGTGAAATATTACTGTGTAATCATTTGATTTACACCTATTATAGTGACATTTAACGATTAGAAGCTAATTTAGTAGTATATGATAGAATGCCATCTATTGATAGGTAACTTAAAATGATTTTCGAAAACCAATATTATGTGTTTAAAAATCTATAGTAGTACTTTATAATATCTGTTGAAGATGTATTATTTTATTTTAAACATTAGCGATGTTCGAAGACAGTAGTAGTACATTTGTCGGGACTAGAATAGAGACTCAAATAATTTAAAAATAAAAAAATATAATTCTTTTAATTGTGGTGTTCCAATAAATAAAAAGAAGAAGCCGCGAGCGGGTTGCTAGTGTGTATATATATATATATATATATATATATATATATATATATATATATATATATATATATATATATATATATATATATATATATATATATATACACTATTATTGGTAACAAATAAAATATTTTGTTATATTCAGGTCATTGTCGTGTAAAGACGTAAATGTGATATGTGTGAGATCAACTCCCAACCGGCGTTGATTGATTGAATTATCTCCATTTCTCTCAAAACTCCACAATGTATCGAAGTTGGCTGGAAAATGGAGAATATAATGTCTTGACACCAGGTTTTTTCTCACTGGTGAAGCGTTAAAACGTTGTGTTCTTTGGTTTTTTCTACCGTAACGTGGGTATAGTCACCCCTTTTGCGTAGTTTACCCATTTCAAAGATATTTCTATGCAAATTCCATATCAAATTTTATCTAAGCAAATTGAGTTAATAATTTATATTACAAACGATTGTGAAGCTTGCACCAACTGCTCTGCTTATTTCGTTTAGTAATATTAAAATAATAGCTGAAGTAAAATACATTGACTTTAGAGATTAATATACTATTTAATATTACAAATATATTATGCTATTTTCGTCAGGCTTTCATAAAGTCCAGAGTTTTGACTATAAGGTATTCTTACCTTGCGGAAGAAACTAGGAATATTGAGGAATGTCAATTTCAATAGCTATTAAATAAATTATATAGATAATAGATATTAAATATAAAAATATACGAAAAAAAGAACAGTAAAAACCTTATAATATTAACGAAAGAAAATCATGATCGTTTGTATACTGCGTAATGACCTATACGTCGTGTGTTCTATTAGGGAGAAGCATACGAAGAATTAATTTATATTTACTTAATAAATAAAAACAATTTTTAATTAATAATTTTTTTATTCAAGACTTTACTAAACATATAAAGAATATAAATTGTAATTACAATACAAAACAGTAATTTACAAAAGCTATAATGTACTTAAATAAACAATATTTACTTAAGAATCCACTTTGCACAAAGAAGAATTTATTTAACATTCCATAACCGTGGCCATTGCGTTATAGGGAGAGAAGCTCAGTACAGGGATTCGGACTTGTGACCAAAGTGTAAGCTTAAAGGGCCTTTGCAATGCGTATCAAAGCTCACCTCCGCTAACCGAGCTCCTCTCTCTACATTCAAAATTCAACTTCAAAATTCTTCTAGTGAGGTTTTCAAAGTACGTTGTAGAAATTAATAGACGATAGTTCTAAACAGGTTGAGATCTTATAAAACTATAGAGAGATTTAACTGTTATACTAATCACTCTCACTTCTACTTCATACAAATGAATTCTAAACCTATTTCTGGTCAGTTCGTTGGTAATTTCAAAGTACATGTCAATTATTCAGAAATATAAGGATACACAAATTATTATTAAAGTTATTTGATAAATAAATAATATTTTCATAGTTCTTTTGGACCCTAGAAGTTAACATAATTATTACATCTATGAAACTACAAGATATTTATATATAATATGAGAAATTAAATTACTTAAAGTTATAAAGGTTACGTGTTCTACGAGTATATTCTAGTTTTGGCGTCACGGCTCAAAAGACGCCAGAACTAGTACCTAACAGTACAACACTATATTTACAAAAGATTACATTGTTAGTTATTTCAATATATATATATATATATATATATATATATATATATATATATATATATATATATATATATATATATATATATATATATATATATATATATATCAACTTTAATTGATTTAACTAATATATAAATAATATCTATCATTATTATTATAGATTATTCTTAAATCTAATAGTACTTAAACATAGTAGTTTTAACAGGTCGGACTCGGACATATTATCTGAAAAGATAAACATATGATCATTACACATTGAGAACAAGGTCGATTGTCTAAAAGGTACGAAAGCAGTCAAAATGATCTAGAAATTTAAATAATACGATACTTAAAAATTTATTAAAAACAACATTTATTAGATACTATTTTTTTATTTCAGGTCAGCAATTGTTTATTATAGATAGTACCTACTCCATGAAGCTAGAGTTAATGTCATGATTGTTTGTAGGTGATACATAATGTCATATTTGATTAAGTTAGCATCGACAGTTGAACTATAGTGTCTTTAATACAGTATTTTTTAAAATTAATTTTTAAAATTTTTCAGTGATAAAGGTGAAAATAGGTGTCACAACTAATAATATTATGCTCAAAATTATACATTAAGATTAACAAGGATTAAATAATTAATATACTAAAAGAATGTACTGCTTATAAAATGTACATAAACGTGAAATTATTATACTAATAAAAAGAAGAACACAACATTTTTATCTTGAATGCTAAAAAACAGCAATCAGAAGAGAGACTTTTTATGAATTCTGTGTTTTAGTACTTTTATATTCAATGCAAATAAACTTTTAAAAACTGGAGCTCGCTTTTTCATAAAATAAAATATGACGCTATAATGAAATTATGATGACTGATGTTTATGTATGAAAACCATTTTAATAATATAGAATTCTGAAAATTTATTGTGACCAAACAATTTGTATTACCATTGTTATAAAAAAAATGTGTAATTCTCGTCGAGCTAAAATGTTGCAAAAGCTTAAGTTACATACATTTTAGGATTGATATCTATAGTATACTACTACTTGCTATATTTAGCTGAGTCACATTGTTAAATTATTAAAATAATAATAATATTATTATATGAGATCCTAAAAGCAGTTTAGTATTTGAATACACCGGGTGTGTTTTATGAAATAGAATATTTTTCAGCTTTACGTTTTATTCTGCATATAATGGTGTAGGCATAGAGAACTTCCCAGAGGGGTTGAACTCATAATAATTTCGTTTAAAGTCAGTGGTGTTAAATAGGTAAAAAACAGAACAATTCCAGTCATATCAATGATATTTTTTATTATTAACATAATAAATAAGAAGTGTTAATTTGTTATTTTTTATTAAAGTGCAATATGATTACATTACTCTTATCAAAATTATATTAATTTAATACATTGTCAGAATTATAACTATACTTATAGTAACAATTATTATTATGTTCTTTTAAAAGGAACTTTTATTAATATGTATAATATTTAATTTAATTTTTCTTTTATACACCGCATATTGTAGGTACTACAAATTTTATAACACAATATGCTTTTTACATGCAGTACGTTAAATTTGATATTGCCAATACTTCATTATTATAATAGTTATAAGCACAAAGTAATACAAATAACGTATATTAAATATAGATATATAGCTAATCTCATTCATAAGCCAGCTAAGTTTCATTAAATCACCGAAACGCTTTGATGACAACAAGGAATCTTTACAATTATTGATATTCGATTTCCAAATTGATTTACTTTAATGTATAGCAAATTGTAATTGTTTACCTGTTCAAATCTATATAATACTCTCCACCACCCTGCTGAGGGCGGGAATCTGTCGCTATAGCGGGCCGGTGACCTGGAACAATGTCGTATTTTTTTCATTTTTCATAAAAATAACATCGTTCAGGTAAAATTTCGATCGGAGTTCGGCCTTTTAGTACATAATCAAAAACGTGACATTTTAAATGAGTAAGTTATATAAGCAAATCTTCAAGTCAGTACATCAATATAAGAAGCTAAAGGGAATTTGGTATATGTTTATAGTTTCTGAGAAAAAATATTAACGTTAATTGTTTAACTAAATAGGTATAATGCAACCAACATATAAAACATCTTAATAAACAATTTGAACGTCAAAGGCTTTAGTCAGTCTAACGAGGTCTAAAGGATTGGCGATTAACGACCGTCAATTTGGTACTAACATTTATATTTCCACGAAAATCAGTTCCAAATTTTGAAACAAGAGGATTATGTTGCTAGCAAAATAATTTGTTGATATTGTTTTCTTAGGAAGTGACAGGCTCTCGATCATTTGCCTTTATTTATTTGACAATGTCGAGCCACTCGAGCTTAGCTTTCAGCTTTTGAATCAATTATGTGAAAAATTATTTGAGAAGCGCTAAATCTTGCTACTAATAACTAATAATAAGTATTTATGATTAAATCGTTTTAATTTTCGATTTATTCGAAAACGTTAACACCAAATAATATGTATACTGTGCATGTTTTACATTTAATAGTAATAAAAATAAAGATTTATATTTGTAATAATTGATTTGTTTTATGAAATACACAATTATTATTTACTAATTGACGGATATGATTAAGAGTTATGCATGACATGGGACATATTCCAAGTGCCTGAAATGTTTCTTGAATTCAAACATCTATATCTAAAACTATCTATACGTATAATGAAAATGTAACTGAGTTTTCTGTACACGGAAGATATTTAAAAAAGAAACGATTGTTGGTGGCGTTTATCAATGTAGTAGAACCTAAAACACTGATTTTTTTAATTTTTATCTGGCAAATAATGCTTTCAAATATCTTTTTCTGTTTGTCTGTACGTTTGTTCAAGTTAATCTAAAAAAAGACTTGGCTTATTTCAATGAAGTTTTTAGAATTGTATCATCCTCCATCCAAAAATGCTAATAGAAATTACGATAATTTATGGTACGGTATTAAAATGCTCATATTAGGGGTCCCTAGGTGTGACAAATAAACGAACTCAATAAAATTTATTGAATGAATTTTCTTGTAGTTCTAGCAGGGGAAGCCGTGGGCTGGTGGCTAGTTAAATCTTCTGCAAAATATCTGTATATACAATATTTTTGAGTTTTATGAGATGTAGCATGTATGCAGATGAAATGCAAACAAGCTATTAATTTTTAGCTTTTTATACTTCTCTATTTTAGGGCAAATCTAAACATTGGAATAAAAATAATAGATTTGTATTAATTTATTACTTAATGAATTAATTTGTTATTTTATACGTTGTTAAAATAGCAAAGCCACTGAATAAGCAAAGCAACGCTGAATAGACCGATAATGGCACTCAAGGGAATTTCATTGACATACTTTTATTCACATTGATTTCATCTCGACTTTTACAGTGTGAGCCGTAAAAAGTAATTTGAATGCATTGAAGAAACCGATTTCCCGTTATATTAAGCATATCATTTTATAGTTATAACGAAATTAAAAAAAAACACATGAATATCAATGATCTTTTGATAATTATTTGTCTGAAGTTTTGTAGTAACAACTTGTTATTTGTAAATAAATGACAATATGTAATAATTATGAGAGTAAAGCGGGTGACTTATAACAATATTGATTACCGAATTGAAAATTAAATTACCTATATGACCAAGTACCTGCTTTATAGGTATGGAAAACAGGATGCTGTTCACTGTGTTCCCATTGCACACTTCAAATTGTTGATATAACAAATTGTGGACTAATATTTTAACATAGAAAGCTTTATTAGTAATAATCACATCGCAGCTTGAAGTTAGTTATATAAAAAAATTGTAAACATGCAACATTTTATTACAAACATCGTAAGAAGCTAGATACTCAGTGGTTAGGAATTTAGAAGTGTTAATGCCTACCTGCGTTGTAGGTTCAAGTTTGGTACCGAATTTTGCCGGTTCATCTGTCGTGTATATCATTCGCCGAGCAAGCCTGGCGAAGGTACACCTAAACTGCCTGCTCATACTGCAGTATAGCACGAAGTTTACTGACGACGTGAAGAGCGCCAGGACGTCCATCAGATCCCCTGTGAGAAAAAAATACTTGTAACAATGTTTTGGAAAAAGTCCAACTAGGGCACAGTAAGTGAGTGAAACTAGGTTATAATCATTTTCAAATAAAAAATAATTTACATTTACTATTCTATTTCGTTACCAAGTTGTTATAATTAGAAGATGCATGAAACTAAAGAAACCAGAATAAATAAAAAAGACCTTAAAAACTTCCACCGCACGCAATGTGTCACTACTGAGTGAAGAACTCATAGTAATAAATTATTTTATGGATCAAGAATAAGTCAAGAGTTGAAGTTTAAGTTTGTGGTGATAAACTGCAACACCAAACTGTATTGTCAGATTTTATTACCATTCGATATTTTTATTTACTCGCTGGAAGCAATTTTAAAGAACTATTCACGTAAAAATGTTATAGTCTAATATTGGCTTAACGTTATATTGCGCGACTTCTACACAAAGCAAAAGAGCGGCGTTGAGTCCCGTCACTCAACACGCAATGCCTCGAAAGGCGGAAAGTTCCTTGACCCTATGGTTCCCTCTGTCTACCCTGATATGTGCGGGATGCAGCGTGAAGTTTAAAAAAAGAAAAAAGGAGTTAAAACAAAAAATGGTGAGGTTAACTACTAAACAGGTACTTTATAAGTAACGTGAAAAGGAAAACTACGCAGCGATTCCTTAAAAGTCCTGTGTCTATCCCGCTAGGGACTAGCCAGTATAATATCCGTTTGTCGCTTTCGAGTTCGCGCAAGCAATATTGTTAGGAAAGTTATAAGAAGTGATACATAAGTTGAATAATAAGTACAATATAAATGTTCTACTTTAGTTCTTGTCACATAGATACATTTAGCTACTTTAATACCTAGATAGACATATTATATTATACAAAGTATAATCCCTTTAACAGGGTAGGAAGCTTATAGAAAAAAAATCTGTTGTTGTTTCACTAATTATCTAGTGAAATGAAAATTGTTTAAATATAGTATATCCCCCGAGTGGGAACAAAACACAATATTGACAAAAAACTTAAAAATGTTATAAAAATCATAATTCTTGTTCTTTATTTAACGCCGATTAGACAAAATAAAGTTACGACAACAATGAAAGTTAAGTTATTTGAACTTATTATGTTTTGAACTTTTAGGATTAAAATCAGAGAGTATAGTATAATCTTTAGGTACTCGTAATTTAATATTTAATGAATGCTTTGTAAAACCAAAACAGATTCACGTATTTAAGATGTTCTACCTTAATTAAATTTATTAAGACATATGGCTATTATTTATTTACTTTAGCAATTTTACGTTTTTTCAGTAATAAGTAACAAGTCACTCCGTTCCTTACATTTCGATAATTTTTGACATTTTTGAATGGCGTAACTTAACGCGACGTTTCGACTATACAGGAACTAAGCTAATATATTTTGCTGGCACACCTGAAGCGGACTCAAAGCAGTCCAGCTAAAGCTAAATGAAACGAACATGAGACGTTCATTTATATATATATATATATATATATATATATATATATATATATATATATATATATATATATATATATATATATATATATATATATATATATATATATATATATATATATATATATATATATATATATATATATATATATATATATACACCTGATGTAGAATTTGAAGATCAACTAAACTATGAGAAATATGAAATGGCTCTTTCGTAAAAATTGTTGCGCGTGATGAGCATATTTCATTGGCATATGAAAATTCAAGATGTGGGACATCTCATGATGAAACGTAATGTTTAGCTAAACTATACGAAATAAGAAATGGCGCCCTAAAAAGATTTTCATCGTCTTGTACATTTTTCATTGATATTTTCATACATAAAATCAAGGACCTGGACCAGCTGATAACTATGAAAGCTAATAAGAATAAAAACGGTAAATCGGTAAAAGAAAAACGGGTGGTAAGGATTATTAGTCCACACTAACGAAATTGTGGGCAAAAAAAGCAAATAATTAAAAGCTCTTATTACGAGTATATATACGCTAGTAATATATTAATGCAATTCATTAGCGTAAAATCAATCACGTATAACAATATTATGGCTGCCCGCAGATTTACTTTATTGTGTAATTACATTAGCGCTGTTACGATAATTAACTACACACTCGTAAATGCAAAGTACGTTCGAAAAACACACACGGCTCAAATTCCACTGTACACGATATATATATATATATATATATATATATATATATATATATATATATATATATATATATATATATATATATATATATATATATATATATATACACACATACATATAGACTTCTTAGTTTTGTAATAGGTACTCACTAACTTATTTAGACCCTCCGTTCCCCAATTTATTTATATTTTACGAGCATGTTGACCGTCGGGCTTAATCGTAACACTTTATCTCAATGGACCGAGTGCATTAAGCTTTTTAAATATCACCAATTATTTCCTCAGAGTGGCAATCGAAATCACAACCGTCGTGTGCATAATCAGATAATGTTAGATACTGTCCCAGTGCGGCACAATGGAGTCGACAGAGTTCTATTTATAATGACTATATAAATAAAATATACGAGTATAGTAAGCGATTTAATAAATAACAAAATTTAAAGCTCTAATGCGTTCTTTATTACATCACTAGTCGTCTGTCGCAGTTAACACAATATTAAAGCTCGAGTGGAACTGGATTATTCTATAAGTTACTTTATAATATAAGAAAACCAATCTATACTCAGTTCAATGTCCACACGAAAGTAGCGTGCTTGCAAGTTATTAAATCATACTCGTCCTTTATACTCCCTAAACATATTATATATTTATTTATGATTTAGATTTACAGTATTCATGTATGAAACAATAGTTATTACTAGAAGTAAAACTTAGAATGAGGACGTCTGCCTAAGAGCGACGGGTTCGATTCCCACTCGTGGAAAATTATATATTTGTATTTTCTTCGCT
Source organism: Dione juno (assembly GCA_037127375.1). Lineage (NCBI taxonomy): Eukaryota > Metazoa > Arthropoda > Insecta > Lepidoptera > Nymphalidae > Dione > Dione juno. The sequence goes on along the minus strand of JAXRJS010000041.1, from coordinate 6,094,394 downwards.
TTGGTAACAAGGCAAAAAAAAAGAAAATAAAAATTTGGCGTTGAGTTCCAACTCAGCCGCGTGTTGACGCAATGTATCGAAAGGCGGAAAGCAGGGAACGGAGTGTTTTAACACTAGGTCCCCTCTGCCTAACCTGCTATGTGCGGGATACAATGTGAAGTTAAAAAAAAACTCATAGAATGTATTATTTTCTATTCGTTACATTTTGTCCTCGAAAATCGATTAAGGTAAGTAGAAAGGCATGTAATAGGATCGACTTGTTCCAATTATTTATATATAATACCCTCATAAATTATGAAATAAAAAAACCATTGAAACGTACATTTAAGCATTGCTCTTAACGATACTCTCTGAGAATACTATTGTATTACGCTATTATTGACTTTTATATTTTTTTGGCTATAATAAAGAAATTATAATATTAAATATTTAATAAAAATAGCATTCTCTCTTGCCAACTGAACGCATGGCTTAGTGGTCAGAGCGCGACGGTTTCCATGAGGTGCAGGTTCAAAGTCCGCTTCGTTCAAATTGGTATATATTTTCTTTAAATATTCAAGAAATTATAGTAATTTTCTGTATTCACATAGGTAGTTTATATTATATGTTTTGTGATACGTTGACATAATATTTTCTGTGCAATAAATAGGTAGAATATTTTTTTGTCCTCTCATTTTCAATATGACTGAGATTATTTTTTACTGATTTTTGGACACCAATGGTAAGTATTATATAATAATACAAAAAAAACATAATTGATAAGCGACCCACAGACACATTCGCGGTGCCAATCCGGAATGTAAACTCGACCTTGACGAGCCTCATGTTTCAGTATAATTTACATTACAGAAATTTATTAAACCTACATAATGTTTTGGCACGCATTTAATTAATAATTTATAGGGAAAGTGACAATGTTGTACGATTAGATTTTCTTTGAACCCTTCCAACCTCTATTAACGTGGGCGGGGCCTGATTACCCTAAAAATTATAACGTATGCAAATTTACTCATTTCTCTGTATTAACAATATTATTCCGTGTAGGAATATATAAGATCTAGAAATCTTTGAAATTCTTACACTTTTACCTTACCTTATCGTACCTTGTCAATTGCCTTCCGTCTGTATGTCTGTCCTTCTTTGTCTTTCTAATGTAGTTGTATGTCTATATTTATTTTAATTTGTCATTGAAGACTGTCACAATCAATAATCATACGTGTTTGTTGCAACGGCCAACCCAATTAATTCATCTATATTATAATGAAACAATAAATAAAATTTTGTATGTACATTGAATATTTACGAGGAAATTATGCCGGGAGATGTAAAAACGCATATAGAATATGAATCTATGATTTTTAAAATTTTTATCTGTCCGTTTGTCTGTTTGTACATGCACATCTATAGACCGGACATACTGGAGCGATTTGTATATATTTTTTTGGTGTATGGCTGTTAGATCTTGGCAGTATTTAGACTATAATTTATTTTAATGACTGGCACACATGTAGAAAAAATTAAATGAACTATGAGAAATAATTAAATTCTGCAATAACAAAAATTATCGAACATGATAAGCACATTCTATTGACATTTAAAAATCAATGATCTAGAACAGCTGTTGTAGAACCATATCTCCCAGTCAAACTATATGAAATTAGTAGATGGCGCTTTAACAAAAGATGTTCAATACATATAATATATACAACTGTACATTTTTCTTTGATACATAAAACAAGGATATGGAATACCTAATATAGAACTACAATAAAAAAACTAAAGTATACAATGTAAGGTAAAGTATCCTTTGTGAATGTTTTTAGCTTACAATAAATCGGTAAATTAAATTCGGGTAGCATGTATCATAAAGTTTACCATAACGAAGTTGTGGATATCTACTGGTATATCATTCCATTCTCTTTAATTTAGCCATACATAGTATTTTAAGCGGCCGATATGGCAGACTTTGCCAGTAATTAAGCTAATAGGGCAAAGGCATTTTACTTTCAATGAGCATTGCAAATGTATAATATTATGCAAAGAGCATATATATGTCTATTAAAACAACATTTTATCAAGCAGTTTATATTGATTATTGTCATTTATTTCATTATTTCATTCAAAAGATCTAACCAATTTTATTGAGATTGCAAACAAGTATCTATAAACACAAAATGCGATCCTATTTCGCCGTAATCCCAGCTGTAAGTAGGCACATATAAAAGGTCCCTCCGACATTCAATATGTTTGCCTTCTTGTAATCGGCACACTAAGACTGGTATTATGCCGATTTATTATGCGATATATATATATATATATATATATATATATATATATATATATATATATATATATATATATATATATATATATATATATATATATATATATATATATATATATATATAAGATACAATAAGAACAACTATAATGTGTGAATAAGACTTAGAAAGATAAGAAGAGAAATTATTATATTATAAATTAAATGAAATCTCTGAATACCCCGCTAGGAATGAATCGTGAAGATATGTATGTATATATGTTAAGAGAAATTATTCACGCCATCGTATTGCAGTAAATATCTGACTGTTACTTATCTGACATAAAAGGGTTGTAAATTAGATCAAAGCAGTGTAGAGGTAATTCAGATTTTATTATAAATAAAGTAGAAGCCTCCCCTTTCTATCTTCGTGTTCCTACTCCATTCACATTAAAAACTATATGTAATAAAATTCCGATTATTCTCATATAAGCTTCATCTAAAAGTAAATATTATTATGAGTAGAAACGAATTGTCTGTTTATATAGAATTCAAATGTTTAGATGTAATGATGTAAGATATATAGCTTATTGACTTCATCTTAAATGGATAGTTCATAACAAATATTTGGCAATCATATACTATTTTAATATTACCAAATATCAAAATAGTATATGGATTAAAACATGTTTATTTATCATATATACATAAGTATATGCTTTATATATATATATATATATATATATATATATATATATATATATATATATATATATATATATATATATATATATATATATATTTATATATATATATATATATATATATATATATATATATATATATATATATATATATATATATATATATATATATATATATATATATATATATATATATATATATGCTTTTGTTTCTTTCGTGATTAAAACATTTTTAATAGTTTACATATGCACTTAAAGTTCACATTTATATATATTTTCTCCTTTTATCCAACTCCCACAGTTCTATGCCAATTAAAATCTTTAATCATAACCTGTTAATAAGCTGGTACGTACTACACAACAACATTTTTTATTACTGCTTAATTTTTTGTTACTACACAACAAGATTATTATTATCAGTTACTTAATATTACCAAAATAATTTGTAGCTTGTTATTATTTCTATGTATAAATCTGTTTTCTTTTTCACTTATATTTGTACTGCCTCCTTCCGCTATTAGGTTGACACTCATCCACTACCACTGGTTGGCTGGAAGAGATTCTTTTAGGAATTAGTCCACCTTTGTAAGCTTTGTAAACAAAATACTAAATAAGTTACTTAAAATGAAATACGATAAAAGGCACTTAACATTCATTTTTGAATACCTATTCGACGTTACTCCATAAATACTTGTTGTCAATTTTTGACATATGTAGTTTGTCGATTTTTATAACAATCGCAAGGACGATTAAAAAAAATCGAAGTAATAATCAATCAAATGTATAGAATAAAATAAACTAGCATATATATATATATATATATATATATATATATATATATATATATATATATATATATATATATATATATATATATATATATATATATATATATATATATATATACATAGACACACATTTACTTCCTACGTAGAGTAGTCTCGTAGTCGGGTAAAAATAAGCATTTTCTAAAAGTGTTACTAACAGTCCCCTCATATAGTCATTACTCATTATTCTATAGATAAATACTATACATCATGATCATCATCAAATCAGCCGGGAGTCGTCGTCTATTACTGGACAAAGGGCTCCCTCATTGAGCGCCATAAAGACCGGTTCTGGGTAAATACTATACGTATAAATAAAAAACTTTAAGCTTTTTCCTTACATATGATAGGCGGAACCTAGTGTTAACACATAGTGTGTGTTACCCACTTTCGAGACATTGCGTGCTAAGTGGCGGATCTCACCGCCCTATTACCTTGTATTTTACAAATACTATTTCAGTGAGACATCTTACAACCATTAGTATTATTTATTCTCTATATTATTGCCTCTAGTAAAGTTTTCTAAGAAAAAGTTGCTATAAATCAAGTAGGTAAAATTTATTAGAATTACGCAACACACAACGTGCGTCTCACTTGTCTCACGTGCTATATTTAATGCGATGCGGAGATTGTTACGATTAATTTAGGCAGCCAAAGAATTTATTTAGGCTTAACCTTCCCTTATACTGAATATTTATAAATGAACAAGGAAAACTTGTTCCATGTTCGGCTTTGCTCAAATTACAATATTATTCTACCTATAATATACACATGAATAAATATGAAGCGTCATTTTAAAGTGTTTTGTCTGTCTGTCTTTCCGTTAGTCCGGGCTTATGTCGATGCGATGTCCGGGCGATGTTTATGAAACTTTCACTGGAACATAGGGAAGGCTATGGAGCAGTATATATCTAATATCGGTATTTACGCGGGAAAAACCCATAAAACAAATATTTTATAAACAGAATATTTTTTATTTATTTACTTGTCATTTTAAATATTTTTTATGAACGTTAAAGTGATCGAAAAGGAAAAGTGAAAAGATTAACAGATCCGACAACATCAATTAACCGGGCGAAGCCACGAACGGGTCGCTAGTTAAAAAAAATAGCTTCAAACGACACTCGTTGCCCGCCTTCAACACACTTGCGTCCTACCAGAGCGAGGAAATTAAATAATTCATTGCCTCGAATGAGAACTGAGATCTAAATTATTTATATAATATGATATATTTATTTTATTAAATAAATCATAACTAGTATATAGGGTTATTTTTAACAAGGATGTTACAGATTTAACATTTCCGATCAGGATACGGATATGGTTCTATAAAGAATCCTTTACCGGTTTCGTTTTCGGTTACGGATATTAGATTTCTGAGGAATTTAATTAAAATACAAATCAATAATAACCACATTGGCACATTGTATCGATTTGATTTCTTGAATACTTACCCTGGGTTTTTATCACATATTTATAGTCAATGACAACTTCTGAAATTATTAAATGTATACCGCTTTTAGCAGGTGTAGGTACTCCAATCTTTCGTTATTAAGAAATACGTATAACGTTTTTATTTTATTTTACTACGTATATAATTTAAGTTAACACTGGGTTCTCTCTGCCTGTTGCGTGTTTGCGTGTCTGCGTGTTTTCTTTTTATATTCATCAAGTAATTGAAGCTATAAAATTTAAGCTGAGTGGAGTATTAGTATAATTGAGCAGATCTTCATTAATAAAATTAATTCCTTAAAAGTTATGTGTGAATGGAAAGTGGCTACCATGCTAAAGAAAAGCTTTTACTAAAATTGCTGCTACTGTTTACTAAACTTAGGTACTAAACCTAAGTTAAGTCTTAATTTACTTACTTACTATAGTTAAGTCGAAGTTCTATATTTTGCCGGTCGTCAAAATCAATTATTGCTTATATCCTACCTAGGAATAGTAGCTATAATATATAGTAAAAGATTATTAAATCCGTATACTAGTTTCGATGATGTGTGTGTACAAGCAGATAAACAGACATACAATTTTTTTCATTTTAACTCTCATTATTTTCCAATATTTTCCAGAACATTCCTGTTTTTTAATTGCTTAATTACTGCCACAGCCATGAAGTATCCTCAGAGAGAGCCCACCTATAGAGAATTATCCATAGTTAATTTATTAACTATGCTACTGCACAATTACTTTGCTTAATGTAATGAAAAGCATACCTGAATACATTGTGTATTGTACTGCTTATAAAATATTTATATTTTAGTTTGAGATGAATTTCACATGAATTCTTCGTAATTAATGACTCAAACTTGATACGTATAAATGATTGTATTGACGATGATAAAAATATTTGTGGACTCAGAAACAGTAATATGCGCTATGATAGCCTCATACGATATAATAGTAATACGAATAGTACACAAATAAATAATTTGTAATATTATTTCTATTTAATACAAACCAAACAACAAATAGCAAGATAAAGTGGGTAGGCTATATCAAACCTATCTAGCTACCCTTTGACCCATTAAGTCTTGACAGGAACTCTTCTATGAACAATTTAACTATTTTAATAAAGTTTAAACCTCTACATATCTACGCCGCTCATGAGCTTTTATGAGCGTTTATGAGTAGCCTGCAAGGCATATTATCCTCGCCACTACATTATACATTAGTTTAATAATATGCGTTAATTAGAAAAAATACGAGTTTAATTAAGTATTTGTCTTTTATAGCTTCTTCAGACCTTAATGTGTAATTATTGTAGCCAATATAAACTTTTACGGCATGGGACATGGACTAGCCATAAAAATTTTACTGACTTCGTTGTGCTTGTAGAACCATACATTTAAAAAGCATGGTAAATACCTAGCAATAATAAGTTTACTATGTAGACACAACAAAAAGGCAAAGCCAATACATATTAAATGAATTATTCCAATTATTTTAACTTTAGCGTCATTTGTGTGTGTATTGATTCATTTTGTGCCAGTATAAATTCTACTCTAACTTAATAATGTGTAAATGAAAAATATCTGCACAAAAAGCACAAAAAAAATTATTACGTTATTGTGGAGTTTCGATCCGTTAAATTTTAATGATTCGATCGGTTAAGTTACAAAACAAGATTTAAATGCATGCTATTTAAGCTTACCAAATAAACTGTAACAGCCTTTGAAGAAATCTGGGGCCAAAGCGCTTGCCAATCCCAGCAAGCCTTGGGGCACCTCAGTGGATAGAAATAAGCCTAGGACTGCAAGCAACATCCGAGTTGTTCGATCAGTTCGGCTTGACCTTCGTGCTGAAGATTCTTCTGCTAAGGTTTGTTTTTCAGGCTGCAAGCATATTAAAAAAAAAATTGTACTAACGGTTAGAAATGTAAGTTATTTTTGGGGAATATTTTTACTTATGATAAAGACGTGAAGTCATACAAAGTTCGGCGTTGAGTTTCGTCAATGAGCTCACGATGTGGTAAAAAAAATAGAAAACAGAGTCGCTTATCGTTAAAAATTCTCGCTTTCTCGTTAAATACAAAAGATTTATGTAAAAATTTGTATAGGCCTTTGACTTGTACTTAAAACGTGAAACTTGAATGCCAAGAATGTTTTTGCCCTCAGAATGTCATCTCTTTAGTTAATACTGGCTATATACTATGTTCTAAAGTATACTTTGCAGCCAAATATCTCGGCATTTGTTACAAGATTTTGTAGATAATAATATGGTAACTTAGATTATTTATAAAACAATGTGCTACTACAAAACATTCTTAATAGAAAATTTATATAAACCATTTCAATGAATCAACTACATATACTCGTATGTGTAAATTACCACCATTTCATTTGTGTTAAATAAACATGGGTGCATACGGAATGAAAATTGATATGAAATCTGGGCGTTACCTTTTTGTCATAAACATTTATATATTTTATTTACTTTTTCAAGTAAGCGAATTAGAAAATTTGTCAACGTATTTGCTAGATCAGTATTATAGTTTTTTTAATAAATTTTTTTTTACTGCGTTAAATGGTAACACATGTAATACCGTAATAAATTACAGAATTATTAGAAGTTAGTAAAAGATTATATATAATGTATAGGTTATATATATATATATATATATATATATATATATATATATATATATATATATATATATATATATATATATATATATATATATATATATATATATATATATATATATATATATATATATATATATATATATATATATATATATATATATATATATAAGCTTATTCATTGTGATATAATTTGATATATCGTAATAAAATATACCTTATTTCTGTCTATTGTATTTGAGAAAAGTGGTTTGGGTTCATATTGAACAAGACCTGTCATCTGTTGAATGTGACATTCAATTTTGTTGTGAATAAATAATACGTCAAATACTCCACCCCGAAACGTTTGTAGAGTTTTTCTTCATAAAAAGAAAATTATCTTACATTTTATATTGCCCTACTATTTAAGTCTTTATCTTTGATAAGAGTTATCATTGAATATTTCCTTATTACTTAATTATGTAGAGACTTATATAATAAATGTGTAAAAGTACTTCGAGTAAATACATACAAGTCTAGTGTGAGTTGAACCGATGTGTCGTGTACCGATGATTCCGTTCAAATTTCATTAACACAAAGTTTAACTTATAAAAATTTACAAATTTATATACTTAAATTTGCGGATATATTTTCTCATTTCATATAAAATGAACTATAATATAAGTTTGTAATTTTTTAAATGACACGTGTATCACAATGTCAACGGGAAGTATGCTGAGTTTTTTGGCTACTCTGCTTTATTAACTTCATACAATGTGTAGCACAAACAAAGAATAAGCGACTGTATCTTTTCATTATGTTGGATTGAAGGTTTGATTTTTTTTGTACTTTACGACTTGAGTATTTGCTGTTCATTTGGCTGTTATCTCTACGCATACATATAGATAGATGGACAACAAAGTGGTATTATAAGGGTTTCGTTTCTTTAGTGGTACCTAACCCAAACCTTTTAAAATAAAAGTAAATAACTATATAACATTACATATATTAAATATACCTATATTTATCCCCGGTTTGACACCAATTTCAAGATTTCCTATACAAATTTAAGTGATTTAAATGTATTAATTAAGATTCGCTTATAAATATGTATTAGCTAGATTATGTTATATCTTTTAAATTTTTGATAATATTAATGGTAACTTTTCTTTTGTGTCGACTATTATTCAATTTTTTAATTTTGTTATTTTTTTACTATGTGATTGCTATTATGCAACAATTCTTAACAAAATTCGGGTATAGGAACGTATAATTTTTACATATTTAGCAGTAATGTCCTCATCCATGTGATTAATCGACGTCTGGATCACTTTCTAAGGCGATAGATAAGGCGACGAGGAGTAGGCAAGTTTTTCAAAAGTACGAGAATAAACATTTAACTTCTGCCAAATCTTAGAATAAATCGGGAAATTTCCATGGTCTTATGCTTTATCGAATCCACTAAAGTGTTTCGTTGCGTTCAATGTGATGAATTGTGGAAGGTTTTGCTTGAGTTGGAATTTTCTCAGCACATCATTGCTTTAAGTAATCCTATAAGTATCCTATAAACTGTTATTTTATCTAAATGCTCCAATTTTTTTTAAACAATGAAAATATCAAGACAAAGTCGCATTTTGTCTCCAGCACTCATTAACATTGTGTGAAAAATACATTGTTCGGAAGACCATTGCAACAGAGAGAAAGATTTCCCTATTGGTGTACCAAACCTCTGATATGATTATGACACCGTCCTTTTGGGAACGCCCATGGAAGACATATGCAACTTGTTCCAAAAACTTAAGTCAGACGGTGGAAAAATCTAGCTCTGAGTAAAGCCTAGCCTATAGTAAAACCTGATGGTGAACCAAAAGGTGATGGTAGTTGACCGAGCCCGAACGCTATCAACGACTACCAAAAAAAGTCCTGGTATTTGTATCATGGAAAGTTATGGTCTACGGTCATAAATCTGCAGTGACGATAACTGTGTCCCAAAGCTAAAAAGCGAATTGGGTTGGCAAAAGACACTATGTCTCGTCTATATAGATGACTGACTAGACTGATACGAACTTTGGTACTCCCTACATTTTTCCCTATTGAGTCTCTACTCAATGTCTTTACTCGATGTACAATATCTTGGCCCGACAAGGACAAAGTGCATTCCAGATGGAATACGCATCGAGCGTCAGTTCCAACGGAGCTACATATAAAATTCTTAGTCCATCAAATCTCAACAATGCAAATATCAAAAGCAAAAGATCGCATCCTCAAGCTCTATATGGCAAAAGAAGCGCTGGGCAAGAAGAACCAGTGGAGGCAATCCTATCCGCTTATATCCGCTTGAAATGTAATCCTGATGCTAGAGGTATAAGTGTTCCTTTTTAACGTCGAGTTTTCATTTGTTAGTAAAATATACCTTAAAAATTACAAAATGAAATAACAGTCCTCAAAGCTTTTAGTATAATAAGCTTCATAATTATCGTTTAGGCAAATGATTGTTAATTCAATAGCCTGAATGAAGTTAATTATATTAAGCAAATGTAGCAAAGCTTAGCAGGCGGTACATGACGCTTTGCAGACGAAACTTCAATTTTGAAGAAGTAAACTGTCAAACATCTAATATATGACCTCATTTGGCTAAAGGAAAAACAGTTGCTACATTTCTCTTTATTAAATACTATTCTATGTTTGTTTGTGTTGAATTGTGTAATATAATATTTATTTTTACAAGATCGATGCACGTCCAATGGAGTACTCAAATGATTTAAGAGTTGTACATAAGGACAATATAATAAGATATGAATTACCATTTAAAATATTAAAAATACTTCATGAACCTTTTAATAGAAAAATATATGAAAATAAACAAATACTCACATATCTAAAGTACTTGATGAAAGTTGCGTTTTTGTTTTTTCATTATTAAAAGCAATTTTCTTAGCACGTTCAGATGTTCATATTATATATGTATACTAAATATTATACAATATATCAAAATTTGCCATGGCGACAACGGGTCGTATAATTTACTTCGGGAGCGACCTTTGGAGTGTTATACAAGTGCGAATAAAAGACCGGCTGTGTCCGAAATAAACTTATATTATGTACATAAGTATCTATATCATTTTATAGATACAATTTTACTATCACCATATACTATAATATAAATCTTAGAGTTAGTAAAATATCACTCGTACACCTGTCACAGCCAATTTATTCCACATCTACTGGACCAAATGAATATTTGGTACTAATATATTTTCCGCAACCCAAAGACAAATAGCTGAATATATCGTAATTAACTAAATTCGGAATGATCAAGGAGTAATTTTTGGGGTGGTGGATATTCATTTAATATTATTTTTTTTTTCATGACACTTTTTATTTCGGCTATATTAATGTAGAACTTTGTTGGTTTCATATATCTATTTCGTTATTGAATGACTGACAGCCAACGCAAAGCCAAAATTACACTGCGTAGAAACCTCAAATTAGGCATATAAGGTTCTTGGAGTATGTAGGGGAGCAGTAACAGAGAATGTGCCGAATTTCCAACGAGAGTTTGAGTATATATATATATATATATATATATATATATATATATATATATATATATATATATATATATATATATATATATATATATATATATATATATACATATATATATATATATATATATATATATATATATATATATATATATATATATATATATATATATATATATATATATATACATATATATATATATATATATATATATATATATATATATATATATATATATATATATATATATATATATATATATATATATATATATATATTCATATATAGTTACATCCTTAGTAGTGTTGTAGAGGCCAAGTGGGTCAAAATAAAAAAAATTAAAAAGATTCTTCAGCTAATAAAATTGTAACACTTTATTGAAATGGATCCTTCAATTTTACAAAAAAATTATGATTTTAGATAAATATTTTAATGGAGTAATTATTCAAAATTCTAACCAATACGTTGTGTTTTTTTATTTTTAAACACAGTAGGATTTTTTTTTTTTAAATATCCAATACAAAACATTCAATCAAAACAGTCGCCGCAAACAGTTTTGCGAAATATCAGAAAATGGAATACGGTATACTATATCAGTCCGTTTATATAATAAATTTGTCCTCTGTTTGACTTATTTAGCTTATGATTTATTTAGCTTTCACTATGATTTATTTAGCTTTCTAATGGTGAGAGAATTTATGAGATCAGTCTAGTAGTTTTGGTGTGAAACATACAAAAACACAAATGTTTCTTCTTTATATATTAGTTTAGATAAGAAAACTATGAAAATAATATTAAACAAATGTCTTGAAACTAGTTTCTCTTTGCTACATACAGGATTAAGTTTGTAGCTGTCTATCATTCTGTGTGAACTTCTCTTTGAATTTCATGTGCCGCTGATATTACAAGATCTTTTTTTTTCACACATTATAAATGAAACCCTCTTACCGGATTAATCGAGCCTACTTTTATATGGTAATTTTGAAAACGGAACGTTTTTGATGTTTTGTTTTGAGCTTGAGACGGCAAAAAAAGAAAAATCGACTGAAAGTAACTTGAAAATTCTTAGACAGCAGAGACCACTAGCAGAACTTCAATGTGTCTGATCTGACGCGATTAACGTGACCTACTTTTTAGGCTTATCGTTAGTTTTAGTCTCGTGGTTTTTATCCCTAAATGTATCAATATAAATGTAGAACGAAAAGTTACATAAGCTATTTATTTAGCCGTTATAGCTCTCGGTATGTAAACTCATAGTGATAATTTTCTTTTATATTAACTTTTCGACTATTTAGAGTATCAAAATATAATGTAAATAATCTCCCGCAATATACATTGCATGTATATAGGTGAAGAAATATATATAGACTTACTGGTAATTCTACGTAGTCCCATGTAGAGAATATAGATGAAGTTCGAACTGACCTGACCGAAAAGTGCGAACTGATTTGGTGCTATAACATCCTAGGCGCAAATGAATCCATCCTGAGATATCTTAAATTTTAGTTCTTTTTTAGGAACAGCTGATTTTTGCATTTAAGCATTAATTTTAAAAAAATATTGAACAAAATATCGTTTTTTTGATGTTACTATTTAGGAGACATATCAATTATAATTTAACAATTATTAGGTAGGAAGCATCTGCAAAAGTTTGGAAATAAGAGCCTGCTATAATGTAGAGAAAGATTAAAATTTATTTCCTTATCCCTTTCCATCTATTTTATCTAAAATTATAAGGAAGTATATAAACATAAAACTAAATTCAGAGTTCTAAGAACTGTCTATAAGCAAGAGAAATCTTTTTAAAATTTAAGGATGTGTGAAACTATTATTTTCTTCATATCAGATCACTGCGCCATATATTTTTTTTATACTAGTGTAGTCAGTCCTTGGCTCGCATTGGTCTTTAAGCTGGCTTGATACCAATTTCTTCAAATAAGGAAAACATCTGTCCACCGTTGGGCCTACAATATGTAGCCCGCGTCTCGAGCAGTATTTTATGATACAACTATTCCGCTACAATTAAACCTTTCAGGCTATTTTATAGTAAATATTTGCGCGCTACATAAAAATATAGGGAATAGAAAAGCCCTTTACGGTTCATACTAAATGTACATGATGATGTACCTCATATACAAACTTGAGCTTATATATATATATATATATATATATATATATATATATATATATATATATATATATATATATATATATATATATATATTATATACATATATATATTATATATATATATATATATATATATATATATATATATATATATATATATATATATATATATATATATATATATATATATATATATATATATATATATATATATATATATATATATATATATATATATATATATATATATATATATATATATATATATATATATATATATATATATATATATTATATAATACTTATATATTTTATTTGTTAGTATATGTAAGATTGCAGCTTCTATTAATGGATTCGGCGCTGCTTTTTCAATAATATTTTTTTTGTAGAATCTGAGGCCACGCCGCTGGCACGGGCTTGAGACCTCCAGACACAAGGAAGTTGTCATAATTCTCTTCTTTAATGCCGCCTAATAAATATACTAAAAAAAATCTAGAGAAAGCTCAGTTAAAAATTTTAACAATAAAAACATTTTTTTATTGCTACAATTTTTTACACTTTGTAGTCCTCTTTAAGGATAATTGTTACTAATATCTTATTTTAAAATTTTCCTCTCACAAGCATCTTTGCACGTGGTGCTTGTCGTTACATACCTATGTATATAATATATATAGTTTATTTTTATTACAATGTTAATGCGTAATTTTTCTTTATCACGTTGTACGGTACTCAAGTAGTAAATAAAATAAACCAATTACAAAATCAATATATTTTTTCTTGATTAGGCCATTACAAGCACTTGTGAATAAATTATCAAATTACATTCATATTGTTCAAAGGGCATCTATGTTTTGGTACAGTGTTAATTTGAAGAAGATTTTATAAATATTATTATGCTTCTTATAATAATATGTAAAATTATTATTATGTGGTAGAATTATGCAATGCAATTCAATTAATGACTAATAATTATGGCCTAAGCTTTTAAAGCTTTCAATCTTTTGTGCAAGGAAGGCGACCCAATTAACGGGCATAAAATTCAAAAGCTCTTAATATCACTTGATAATATATTTTCTATACATATGTGTATATTATGCTTTTATATTCATATCTCCAACTATGACTAATGTCAGATATGGAGACTCTAACGTTAGTACTTCAAAATTTAAGTTAAATATAAAATCTCAAAAAATATGTGATCATATTATTCATATGGTCGTTTTTTTTATTATATTTATATTATTTTTGATTCTTAATTATAGAAATGTAAATTATCCATTACCAAACATCTGTTCTTTACACATAGTATCTACAATATGAAGCGAAATCGCTTTACTCCGATGCACTTTTAAATTTTATAAATTACGCAACATGTTTTAATGCAGTTTTCTTCTATATTTGTATTAGATTGAATTTGTGCGTTTATTTACCATAATGGGTAATAATGAAACATCCATTATGGCGTAAACCACGGGTAAAGCCTCGTGCAGACCGCTACTAATATAATATTTCACTTAGCATGTACTGTAATTCTACACTTTCATTATAAGCTAAATTAATTAATCTAAATATGTAATTATGTATGTAAATGAAAAGCAACTTGACAACAAATCGATATAGTATAGGAAAAAAAAGAGAAAAGAAAAAGAAAAATACTTTAAAAGGTAGTACCTAATCATTACAAGCGGATTAAGTATAATTTATTCAAAGCTCGTCGTTTGGGTTTTTCAGGATGAAGTAACTCGGGACCATTAGTAATGACGCTTTTCTAGCACGTTTTCTTTCATAAATAAATTATAAATAATGTATATATATATATATATATATATATATATATATATATATATATATATATATATATATATATATATATATATATCTAATATCAATTCATATAGATGCCTGAATGCATGCAGTAATTAGTTTTACTTTGACGCATCTGAGTAACCCGGAGATGGCGGCCATAGGATAGGTTAATACATTGGAACATCCGCAATTATGATTTGCAAATATTAGTGCGAACAAATACATAATAACTTAACATAAAACAAAATCAGATTTATATGTTAGATTTAAGTTTTGTAGTTCTTAAGTTATGCTCATTCCTTCATCTGAAGTTAATTCAATTCCTCTTTTGGTTTTGTAAAGTTTCTTTTGTACGATTGTTTTTGTATCGGTTATCTCACAAAGTGCTTAGATTATTCTACTATTCAATTTTTAAATGAATATGCTAAGTTGTATGTTTAAGTTTAATCGACAGGGTGAAATTGTGTAACAATAAAAGAGTAAATAAAAAATATATGAAATGCGGTAAGGCAGCGGGAGCAGCTGGAGTTGCCAGCGAGACCGTAATCATATATACTGGGCCCCGCGTCATGTACTCGTTCTGGCTTCTATGGAACTTATTGTTGAGACGCAGTCATTGTGCTTTTCTATAAAGACAAATTTTTATAGATAGACTGTGCAAACTAGGTTATCAAGTTTATTAGCTTAGGTGGTAAAGCTCATGAACAAAAAATTACCAGAATGTAAAATAGATTGGATAAAATAGATGTAGGAGGCCCAAGGACGCTTTAAAACAAAAAGGGGGTGCATAGATCTCATTGTTTCCCTCTGCATGTTCACGAAAACATTTTTGGACATGAACATATGAACATGAACATGTGAATACGAACATGTGAACATGAACAATGCGTTTAACGTTAAAAATTATGAAAGACACTGCGGACTTTTGCTTTATAGAGATCAAACAGTCCCGTGTGTGAGTAGGAGGTAACATGTCGCCTTGGTTTGAAATTCAAATGGTACAAACCATGTCAATATGCTGTTCAATTTGAAATTAGTTGACTGTCTTCAAAGAGAGCAAGCAAAATGAAAGCTGTAACAAAATGAGAGTATAGGAGTGAAGTGAGTGAGTGCTCATCATCAGAATGCGAGTTGTAGGTATTGGTCACTATTTTTAAAGATGGAAATGAAAATAATGGCCTACTTCTGTTATTTGAGGAATGAAGAAATAAAAGAATGCAAGATCGATATAAATGAAAAGATATAATAAGAACAAGTTAATGAACTGCGATATCTAGGAAGTACATATGTTTCATAAAGACGAGAGAGTATTGCTGGCAATATCATTAACGGCGGATATATTGTAGCGAAACGTGGGTATTAGTTATTCCAGAAGAAGAAGGAAAGAAAGATGAATTCCGTAGAAACGCGACCTCTTTGTAAGATATTTGAAGTCAGTTAAGATGACCAAATCCGCAATAAAGAGATACATATAATGGCAGGTACTAGCGAGAAAGTCACTCTAATAATTAGAAAGAAGGTGATCTAGGCCACTTGGGTTTGGACACGTCGAAAGAATAAGTTTGTAGACGGACGGACATCTTTGGGAATTTGAGAAGAATTTATTTTATACAACTGTTAAGCATGATAATGTTATAGGGTAGATTTAATTTATTTTAAGGAATAAAATATAATAGACCAAATTTTGTATAGAAATGACAAAATTATTCAGCTTGACCAGGATTTTTGATCATATACATAAATTCCGTTCACTTAATTTATATAAATAGTATATGAAAATAAAATGGCAAGCGTCATTAAATAAAATAAAATAAAATAAGCCTTTATTGCTGTAACTTATAAAACATGCATCATTAAATTGTAAGTATATAAAGTATGTAAAATATCTCAAGTTTTGTTAGTTGTATTATTAACTATTTTTCCTTTTACAGCTTGTCCTTCGACAAAGGCCTCCTCTAAAGCTTTCCATTACGTTCTTCGTTTTGCAACACTTGTCCATTGCGGGCCAGCAACTTTTTTGATATCATCTTCCCAGCGTTTATGTTGTTTTCCTTGACTTCTTTTGCTGTCACGTGGGTACCACTCTGTCACTATTCTGGTCCACTTCTCTTTTTCTTCTCTTAGCATGTGCATTTACAACCAAAAGGTTTTTTTCTTCAAACTTTTTTTCAATATTTTAACCAAAACAATAATAAACTTTACAATTATTCTGGTTTTATTTTAATAATTTAGCAAATATAAGAGATAAAGTATAGGTACTAGGCGAAATATTTCGTCGCGTAACATTTCAGACGAGTGGCTTGTTTGCATGTCGCCGCCAAGGTCGTGTTCAGTCGCTCTTTTGTAATGACTTTTATAATGACACTGAAACACTGACAAAGCAACATCAGCTCATTGCGGACGCACAAATAAACTTAGGAATATTTCAGTAACAGTTTTATTTGTTTATCTTCCTACACGATGTAAAAATAATTATGTATTATGAATGTATGTCGCGCCTACATCGTAGAATTGACTATTTCATGATATCATCGAGCATTTCATGTTGTATATAAAAAAGCTTGTTAAGCATTTCTTCATTTTTCATAAAACTTCTTCCGTTCGGAATCCAAGAAACGAATGCCAACTAAATTGAGTACACATATTTGGTGTTGTAGTCATATTTCTATAACACCCAACCAAAATTCAGTTAAACCCTAGATAGATAGTTGCGTAGTAGTGGTAGTGTTGCTGAATTTTGATTCGGAAAAGCTACGACGTACGCTCACGATTCAATCGTCACCTCTCGAAATCTACGGACTATATATGAAAAATTAGTGTTAAATTTTAACTGTGAATATAATGTGTTGAGATAAGATAAGTAAAATGAAAAATACATGATAAATACATACATAATGTCGCCGTACATACGTAGAATAGCCAAATCCAAAAACAGGGATCCCATACAGTTGGAAAGGACTTCTCAAGAGCGATAGAATGGTACCAATAAACCCAATCAATTGAAACATTTGCCACCGTAATCGGAGGACTTCTTAGTGTTCAAACATGACTGTGATCTAAATGACAATATTTTATACAGAAAATATTACCCGTAACGAGACTTATTTACGTACCTACAACACACGCCCGTGTCCATGACATAGTCGCACCCCGAATTTTAAACATATTAAAATCGTATAATTAATATCGCAGACGTAGTATTATGTCAGTTTGTTTCTCAGCGGCTTATTTACCGACACTTCAAAAGGTTATAGAGATATCTAATTTCCATAACATAATTGGACATATCTAATTGGAATGTTCTAGATATACATGTTTTGTTGCAAGGGTAACACAGCATTGTTAGTATATAAATTACTTTGCCGCAATTTATTATGTATTAACTTACGTACTTTTAGTTTAATATTTAACTTTTCATGTTATTTTCCAGCCACGCCAACTTACGTGAGCCGGTTCTCTAAATTAAAAATGCCTAGATAGCCTGTAGCAGAAATTTCACAAAATATAATAAAAAATATTATTAAATTTAATATAGTTAATTATTTAACTTTATACTGACAAGCATTTTAACAAGAACAGAAAAAAAGTAACTCGAAAATACATTCAATATGTTTCAACCCTGAGTTGTTTATTTTACCATCATAATATGCTACGAGTACCTACGCTCTAAAATAATCAGTTCCGTGTATATTGTTGGAGACACTTCTCTTTTATTAATATTAGGAGCTCAGTAATAGTGTGAACGTGTACGTGCTTATCGTAAAAATACATTTTACAGGGATGTAAGGTAGCTGATGAATACAGATGTACTGAAATATTTACATTTTTATGTCTACTACCGAATAATTTTGGCTTTTTTTTTATATCGGTCAATTGTGAGTAGTACTCGCACACTGAGGTTTCAGTACCATTTCGTGATTGTAGGTCAATTTCATTACTCTAGGTCAACAGGAAGTACACAATAGGTTTTGATTACGCGGCTATTTTCATACAAGATGCAAAAAAATTAAGCATAGCATAGTACTCGCACACTGAGGTTTCAGTACCATTTCGTGATTGTAGGTCAATTTCATTACTCTAGGTCTATAGGAAGTACACAATAGGTTTTGATTACGCGGCTATTTTCATACAAGATGCAAAAAAATTAAGCATAAACGCTCATATTTTGATTGTGTTGAAATAGAAGTTTGATTTTTTCCATGCATGAAGAGTTTTGATATTTAATATAAATTTCAGGTCGAATGAAAAGGTAGCATTTTTTATAAAAATCATTTTACAGTAATTTCTTTTTTTATCATGATGATAGAAACTTTATACTTAAAATAAGAGTTACAAATTGTAATTTATATATTTTTCATATAGCTTTCAAAAATCGTTACTTAAGTTAGTCTATGCCCAACACAATTTATTTAATCACACTATCATTACATGAAAAAATATTTTATTTAAAAAGGATTTGATTCCTACTACCACCAGTAGGCAGACAAGGTGTGCACGCAATGTCCCAAAAATAAGGCAGAAATAAAGAACGGGAAGCCTTAACTAGAAGACTAGGTTCCCTATGCTCAAATTTTAATAAAATAATTATAGGATTAAAAGGCATTAAGAAACGACTTTTCCGTTTGCATTCACTTTTCATTTCAATTTTCTGTTCCTTTATATAATGCTACAATATTAATACACTTTGATTGTATACACATGGAGGACGTAGGGTAATGGGAGCCGTCAGGAAATTGGAGCGACAGTGATATGACAAAACTATGCACATTCGAGTGTTTTGAAATACGTTTCTGTTAACTGTCGACAAAGTGATATTGACGAGCACGATTCGTGAGTCATAGACAGACAGACAGTTGTGTCTCTTATAAAAAAACCATAGAATGTTAGCTTCCAGGTAATCAAGAATATATGTTATTATTACGTTTATGGCCATTGCATGTTCAGTATTATTATTTTTCTAGTCCTATTAGTGAAATTGTACGAAGTCGATTACGATTTTATGGTGCTATTTTGTGAATTTTGTCAAATGTAGAAAATGGAACCCATACAGGATTATATACTTCACCGTCTATCTGCTTCTATGTCGCAAAAGAGTTTAAGAGCTTTGTTTTGTTGAAATTGGTATAAAAATCTCAGCGTGATCAATACCGATAGGGTACTTGTACTTTCCGTGGACCAAAAATTTTGGAATTAACTATATAATTATTTTTTTTGAAAAATTGAAAATGTATAGATATATTGCATAGTAAGAATAACAAATTTATACATAATCTTTTGTTCATGTCATTCAAAATGAGTGTATACGACCGTAAATCTTTGTAAAATCTTAACAATCATGAAATTGGTGTGAAACCCTTGGTGCACAAGTCCAAGTCGCATAACTTACATTTTTTTTATAATTACGTGGTAATTGATGCCCTCGTACCTGTAATTACACAATTTCGTTGTATAATATTTTGTATTCGTTTTTATGTTCTTCATATGTCCCTTAAAAGAAACAGTAAAGCTAGAAAAGATGTTAGAGAAATTAAAGGAATCTATTTTTTTACGAGTAAATATAGTATTTTTTGATAATTTCATATATATTTCTTGTTTTGTTGCAAAAGTTGATTTTTATATTATATTAAGGTTTTGAAGAATTAGATTCTATTAAGCTTATAGCTAAGTTAGAAATTTTCGTTATATAAAAAAGTATTTTTGAAACGATGAGATATAGCTTTTATTTTTCGAATTCGAAATTTATCTATATAATATAATCGAATTTTAACTATATTAAATATATTATATATTAGTACATATACAATGGATATAATGCAATATTATTAATATTGTTATACAACAATATTATTAATATTGTTATCTCGTGATTACCTAGTATTTAATAATCTATACTTTTTTATAAGGGAAGACTCTGTCACCCGTAAGTCAACGAGGGTAACTACAAACTGTGCATATCTGGCAAACTTTGTCGATGGTTAACTGACAATACACACTACACCACTACACCACCCTACACATATGAAAAATATACGAACATTTGAGATTTTAATATTTATTGCGTAATTTAATAATGCCAACATTTATTATGCACTATAAATATGGCGATATATATTTAAATTAAATGAAGATAGCAGAATTTTCGTAATTAAGAATTGGTAACTTTAGTCTCCAACGATTTATTTAGAAGCCAAGTTTCTTTAATTAATTTTCAAGAATAAGAACGATTTCGATTTAAAGACACAAAGTTATCAAAAAAGATATCTTTACAATTTGCAAGACTTCTTCACTGGATATTTGAGCCTTAAATTAATTAAGTAATGAAAATGATACTTGCCTCGGAAGATCCGATCGTTGATCGCTTTAATAGCTTTTGCCTCCTTCTTTCAGTCGTTGTAAGCTTCGATATTAAGCAAGTACTCAACACTGACAAAGCTATACTTGGCACAAGTTTCAAAATAACGCTGTAAATCCACATGATTGCGGTAACCAATTCCTTGTTTTTAGACATTTCTAACACATACACGGTCCTATTTTGCGGCAAGGACAAATCCTCCGCAAATTGCGTATTGTTATGTGGAGTCACTTCACTGGGCACTATATTCATCGCAAAGTATATCGGAAGACACAAGAAAGGGCAAATGATATATGCGCTAACGATAGCCAAGGTTGTATTTTTTTTGCTACACCAAGTTCTGTTTCTCTGCGGAAACGCAATTGCCACGTATCGCCAAACTGCTAATGTGACGGCCAGCCAGATTGATATCGTATGAAACGTTTGACTAAAAATGGAATGGAAATAAACGAAAACGGCCCAGGCGTATGTATTTTTGTTCACCTGAGGACCGATTTTGATATTCATATGCAAAGCGTACGGTATATACTCTAACATTACAAGAAGGTCCGCCACTGCTAAACCTGTGAGAATTGAATTTGTGGAACTGATCATTTCTCGCCGACTAAGTACTGCTATATTTATTGAGTTAGTGGCGGATCCAATAATACATATCACTATAGCGATATATCCATGTAGTCGACTGTAGGCTTTATTGAAATTGGTGGCGCCAGGGATACAATACGCATCAGTCGCGTTTGCCATAATCGCGATTCATCTGTTGTAGACTCTGTCATATGGGCTAAGCATCTTCCTATTTTCTTTGTTTTCTTATTTTATCTTGCAACTGTATAATCTGTAACAAAAAAAAACAAATTTAAAATGATCATTCGGTTTTTTCGGTGTCTTCGAGGTCGTGTAGGCGTGTGGAAATGAATATTTATCGTTTAGACGGAAAATTAAAATGTTGTAATATTAAAAAATATCTTATAATAGCGTCAAGGTCTTCAATATATGTACAAAGTTACCTCGACAGTAAATACGCAATACCATATTTACCACATGCCTTACACATGCTTTTAAATCACATACCTTCACGAAGCGGTCCAACATGTGTAAGGAGTTTATTTTAAGCTTAAACAATAAGAACCACAAATAACCATTACTCAGTTGTTATTGTTAATACGTAATCGTAATTCTAAAGCTATATGTATAAGTGTATAAGCACTGCGATTGAGTAAAAATTCACTAAAAGAAAGTTTTAGTGGAAGATAAATAATTTGCACATACACAAATATAACTTTTCAACAGTAAATAGTATTGCCATTGGAATAACTAAACTCATTAAGCCATCTGAAAATGGATTTACTTTATTGAAAGAAATAAATTGCCAAATGAGTGGATTATGGAATCAATAGGTACTACGCAGCGCAGTTTGACAACGCCTGACTGCCTGACAAACGGTACCGTTGTGAGTTGAATTTCTACTCGAGGTATGAATTATTTTCATTTTCCCAACATATACTATCTTAAATTCGGACGTCAAGAGGAGAACGAAGTGGCTCTGGGCTCTGGAGAATAAAACTTAAAAGTGTACAAAAATTATAGTAGATAGCTATAGCATAAGTATGTACATATTTATATAAAACTTCCATTTTTTTTGGTTGTGCAGATTATGCTTGACAGCGACACCGGTTGGGTAGGAAAGAGGGTACTCGATCCCTGGGAAGTATTAAGCACTATCATGGCTGCTTGAGAGGAGTCATCGGCGGCAAGGGTGTGCCCTGCGGGACTGGAACCTCGGTTTGCGGGTTTTTATTAAATAATTCATTTTGTAAGAATATAATGTAGTATGAAAGTGATATTTATTTTGTCATTTTAGATGATGACATTCAGATGGTACGATTAGTATTATTAGATTCTCATTCTAATCTTTGCCCGCGTTCTAAAAAATGCAGTGATTTAAGTTTATTACTATAAAATTTATAATTTAGAGATACATTTACCGATGTTAAAAGCTCTTTGAAACTTAATATATGAAATTAGTAACTCAAGCGATGCAAATATGCATATTTCATAAGATACAATGAAATAATAGCAAATGAATTCGAAATAAGTAAATTGTTTAATGATTAAACGACATACATACATATAAGAACAATATTATACAAATTGTTGATCTAAAATAAATATTAAATAATGGTATGTAAATAAGTTGAATTGAATTTTTGCTTAACAATACATTTAACATCTAACCAAATAAATTTATCTGATAGTATAATTTATAATGCAGCACACCACACAAACTTTACCGTCACCTTAAAATAGTATTTCTGAGGAAGTCTGCTAAATGTCAACAACTTTACAGACTACCTTTGAAACCGAAACACGGTAATGTGAATATTACATAATTAAACTTGCAAACTTAATACAAGCTGTATAATATAGCTGTAAGTAAAGTTATTGTGGGTTATATGTTAATGATGGGTTTGTTATAACGTAACCTATATCTTACGCGTTATTAAGATATACCAACGTCTAGATGTTTATAACTATTTAATATTTCAACAAATATTTTTAATGTATTATTTTATATTTTTTTAGGTTGGTAGGTAGATGAAATTTTTGACACACTCTTTTCCTCATGTTTCATCTTAATTTCGATACAGTGGGTTTCTTGCCGTCACGCCTCTACTATACCGCTGGCCTCTACTAAAATTAAAATATTATTAAATTCATAAGTTTGTTTATATATACTTTATTAGACGTTATGGCGCAGCAACATCACGTATAACTAACTATAAGCGTGACGGTTACAGGTTCGATTGTCACTCAGGCAAAAGAAGCAAAATTATTCTTTTAATTTCCGCGCTCTAGTAACACAGTAAAGTGCGGCGTTGATTTCTGACACACAACACACATCGATTTCGAGTATTGGGTAGAAAGTGAAGGACGGAGTGTCTTAATACTACAGTCTCTCTGTGTACCTTTGATACAACGTGAAATTGTTTATTATTTATTTTATTTAGCTTTTTAAATAAAACTAGGCCTACATGATTATATAGACATGATTTCTCCTTATCAGTCCAGTTATGAGTTAGAGTTGTCAATTTGATTATGCTAATACAATCTAAAATATATATAATTATATAATTAAATTAACTTCATTTAGCTTAATTCTGTTATGGTCATTAATTGGTTACACAAAATGTATACGGAATACCTTACATACTTATTTAAAGATACATATGTATATATTAAAGTACTGTTTGGAGGTAGAATTTGTGATTAAGAAAATGAGGACGTGGGTAATATGCCAACTTATTTGTGAATCTGAGCATTTATTATTCGAAATTATGTCGATCATAGAAAGGTATTGTTGTTGTTATTTTTCCTTTCTTTCCCAAATACTACACACATTAAAAACTAGTTTAGAATTGTAAAAGGTATTTCAGTTTATAATTTTTGTTGGTATACCATATATGATTATATTACTGTATATAATGTTGCTTCAACAAACAATCTACTTTTATTAACGTGTCATGTAAAAATTTTCTACGCGGCTGTTTATTTACTGTAAATATTTTTTTATTTACAAAGGCTATTTATTGGAAATAAAGGAAAAATATATGAGATTTGTAATATATTATTTAATGTTAAGATCTATATATATTATGCTTTTTAAAGCACCCATACATACTATAAACAATGAAAGTCTCGTGATTAAAGTAAGTATTTATGTATTCCTCGACATGTAAATAAAAATCAAAATATTCATTAGGCCGTTACATGCCCTTTTAAATCGTCAATATACTCGTACATTGAAGTGTCAATAGTGTTAGTCATGAAGCTTTTATCGGCTCGAAAGACAATTTCTGCTGGGAAGAGCCGGGGGGGGGGGGGGAACTCAACGGTTGTTCCTTTTAAATATTATATAACAAAAGATTTAGATTAACCACAAGGTTGTCGAAGGAGCATCAACAGCATTTGATTCGACTCAATCTGGAGGAAATTAATCAAATCCGCACAATCATACGCTGTGACGCTTTTTATATTTTTGTGAATTAATTTATAATTTAATTAATTCTATATGCTATATTATTTAACTATGAAATAAATACCATTATGTCGCTGTGTACGATTCGCTGCGTACGGATGTTGTGGATTTAATCTCTTCTAGGAGGAATGGTTATATTTGCTATGTACATTATGTAACACATTACATAAAAGTTTAATACAGATTTATTTATAATAAACAAAGTAGTCCAGGCAACATGTCCAAAGAATAAAATATTACATACTTATACGAATAAAAAATTATCTACTTTAAACAATTTAAGAAAGAAAAAACGTATTTAACTTTGTAAAATTATTATAATAGAACATTATGGGATTTTAATTTATAGAGGTAAATTGTCGTATAAATTAATACATTTTAAAGATACATATTGATAATAATTTTAATATACAAATTGTAGGGATCTTTAACATGTCTTGTATATTTTAATAATCTTAGATATACTTATAATATGATATAATCCCAAATTAGTATTTTGTATGGACTTCTCTCTTTTTTGTGAATCAGTTTGTCTATTGCTTTGTCCAAAGAAGAAATATCTGCAAATTAAAATTTTGTGCTTCGCATAAATAACGTAAAACTAACAAGTGTCAACTATAACTAATTCTTATAAGCTTAACTCTTGATTTAAGCTCTAGGTTATATAAAACTATATACCCAATAAAAGTTTTTGTATAACAAACAGAGATGAGACTACTGGAAGTTTTTCATTGGTTGATATAGTACCAGTTAGTTACTTATCGATTCCTTAAATGATGTAGGCAATTAATATTAATATAATGTAGGGCATCAAAATAAATCGCCATAATATTTAAAGTACCATCGTACCATCATTATAGTACCACAATTCTATTGGTCTTAATCGATTTTGGCAGTCATAGTTTCTTTCACTATTGTGAGAAATGGAATTTGATAATCTTATATCAGGTTTATTCTGTTATTTTACTATTGGAGTAGCGTGAGAATACAAATTGATACATGTCTGTTAAATAAACGCTGCCAAATAACCCTCGTTATCTTAATATTATACGCACTTTTGGTTTTGTTACTACTGTATCGTGTTACCTAATCAATCGAACGGTAATGGGACTTCGATACTGAGATACTGGCATCGGGTGACAGTTTGAGAAGTTTTCACAATATTAGGGATCAAAATCGACGAATAACAAATTTTGAGTTCGATGTCGTCCCTGGAAACAATATTTCATTTCCACGAGAGGTCCCGATTGGCTGTTCAAACAATTTAAATCATAATATTATTTGGATAAATCAAAATGTAATATCAAAGTGTCAATTAAGTTTCAGCAAATATCGTCTTCAAATAAGTTATTCAATGTACTAAAATCTATTAATTTACTTTATTTTGTAAATCAACTGCTTGCGGTGTAATGAATTGTTACTTATTTATTTATCACTTACCATATCAGTATAGTGACAATTGGACCACAAATAAAATCTTTATGTCATCAGATCTCAGGATCTTTAAGCATTTACATTTATAGGTGTTTTATTTATTTATTTTATTCTTTATTGTACAACATAATAAAAAAAAATATTCACAACAGGCGAGCATATTGCTAAAGAGTATCTTATCCCAGCCAACCCGGTTATGTGGGTAACGTGTACAAAAAACAAAAAACGTTATATAGATATACAATATAAAAAAAAATGCTATAATATACTAAAATAAAGTATCAATAAACCTACAAAAAAAATTAATAGTACATAAAACATAATAATGTGCTGATGATGATAGTAGACACAACTCTTCACTATATAACATATTTATTGGGACGACCCCAGTCCTCATTGTAGCCTGATGCATGGAGTAGTAGTAGTATTGGTATAAAAAATACACAGCACGGCGCAGTTATTCAAGCCACCATCAGTTCAACAAACAACTAGGAGCATTGGGAGGCACCAAATATACAATGGGTGAACGGTGTGTTCAAAAATTTTATTCTTGATAGTGATCTTATAGTGACTACAACTACTAAGGTGGCAGAGGATCTCAGGAGTAAGATCACTTTAAATTGTAAAAGGAACACAGAGACCCCCGATCGCCTTAGTTTTGGTAAATGATGTCGGGGCCATTATGGGGCGATCATAATAACGACTATACTATCAACTCATCGGGGATATCATCCAACTGCTCTCCATCGACAAGTTAAACTTATTCTAAATGCACTATATTGGTCCAAACTTCGTGACAATAATCAGTCTAGAGCTAGCAAGATCCTATAGATGTCCAATGGACGTATATATAATCCAACAGACGACTCCTCCCTAAGAAGGTCACGTATCAATACAAGTGGTTGCATCTATATGTCCTCCCCAACACTATTTACTTAGTTCATACGCAAACAGAGAAACCTTATCTTAGAAAGAGATAATATTCGCGCACTCTGGCAATCAATGAATCTCAGAGATTAACAGGCGAGTCGGTAGTGATCATCTAGATTAAGATAGTCAGAAACACTTTACACGACAGCATGTCTCACGCTGTCGTGGAATTGACGGGACCACTAAACGATGATACAACGATACTCTGACGCTGAGGAAGACATTCAGTTTCCGGGAAAGTGAGAGTTTCTTGACTAATGTAGTGGAACACCATATAAAAACAGCTAGTTCCTTTAGAGACGAGGATGCAAGTAGAAAGCTAGCGCAACAACTGTTATGAATAAATAAAAAAAATTGATGGTTAAATAAAATTGTAATATTTTTGTGCACCTAATAAACATAATTAGCGTATTAATCAAGCAAATAAAATGAATAATACGAAAGCTTCACGCTTTGTCTCGCCTATAGCGGGATAGGCAAAGACAACTTAGTCCTCACGACATTCCGATCTCCATTTCCCATCGAACTTCGCGTTGATAGGCGAAAATGAACCCCGCACTTTCGTATCCAAGCGACGAAATTAGAAGAATTCATTTCCTCTGCGATGTATTAGTATTTTTATTATAACAACTATTCCGCGTCAAGCAAAAAAACAATCACGGTAATCGGTTTAGAAATCTTGGCATAATCGGTGTAAAAAAATACAACCGAATTGAGAAAAGTCTCTTTTTGGTAAATAAATGTTTTAATTACTTTGATTGATATAATGACTTTTATTGATAAAATACTGCAATAATATAGGTAGTTATATAGTGAACTAAGACAAAGAACCCAAAGCAATAAATTAGTTCCTATAATTATAATAATTTAGTATCATGTTGAATATATGTATTTCTAGTATTTTTTTTCTTGGTAAAAAATTATGTTCTCATAATTAAGTTACTCATATAAAATAAGACTAAGATTCTTCATATATAGACTATAAACTTGTACATCACATACTTTAATGACATCTGATTCGGTAATTTACTGTATAGATCTGTGAAATACATATTTACGGTTATAATTTAATAAGCACGTATATAATATTTTTATTTCAATATATGTTTGTCTAGCAATAACAATAAAATAATAAAGATAACACACTATTATCTACACGTATAAAATACATAGTTATAGAATAAAAACCATTAGCGATAATATTGAGTATTAGAACAATTAAGTTATGTCACACAAATACTCTTATATTATGAACTGAGTTCTGTCTTAACAGTAAGGGCACACAGGGCGTGTGCCCAGGGCCCTCGGTCATACGAGTCTCCGAATGGCCTGTAAACAAGAACAGTATAATCTGTTTCGTTCTGTTTTAATGTACAAAGAGGCCTAAAATTTTTGTGATGACCCCGACATGCCCTAAGACGGCACTATGTATAATATAAATTGTAGAGTAACATATTGTTTTGAATATATCTATTTTTGTGGTTTACCTAAACTTAATCATTATACGTTCAAATATAAATTATAGAGACACGAACATGAAAGATAGTAAAATTGAAATTAAATCGAGAGAATGGTTTATGGAAATTCTTCTACATCGAAATTATATATATTTTATTACAAGGGTATATAAAATGCTGGAGGCGATAACGCAAACAAAAGGTTACTTTAGATCTTCACGAAATTCTGTTCTTTTAATGACTCTATAATAAAAATTGTACAGACAAAAGAGGACTATTTTCATGTAATCGCTTGTAATCGTTTCAATAAAAGCTTGAAGTATCTTGAAGCCATTAGAATTATGTAGATGTTCTATATTCGGTATGTAGATAGCTGTATTGTTTAGATTCAGTATAAAATATATGATAATAGATATTAATTATATTACACTTAAATTATTTTATAAAACTACACTTAAATTGTTCTATGTAATATTATTATTAATAAATGGAAACTACATATTATAGACGGCACGAGGCACTACTTTCGAGTATAATTGTGGCCCACACAAATCCACATTATTTCAAAATATTGTTACGATTTCTTGTAAATAGTATCAAAAATTTAATTATCTAAGTATTTATGAAAAAAAAATCAGTCATAAATATAATAAAATGATTACTCAAGCCAAAATTATCTTTAATATAATTTTCGTGTAGCATGTAAATTTTAAACTTATATTTTCTAAAAGACTACGAGTATTATATATGAGACTTACCACTTGTTCCAACATGATTAATGTTCTTGTCAAAGATTAAATAGGTGTATATCTTGGAGAACGGTGGCATCACTTGAATTTTCGTGTTTTGAACGCGACGGAAGACGCGACGAAACGTGCGACTCTATCGGCGACAAAGTCCGTACTGCTGCACTTGATCTCCAGACCTTGCCGCTCCTCCTGTTGGGAACCCAGGTGGCCAATATTCATGTTTAATACTATATACTACTTTTTCTCTTGATAATAATGTATAATACTTCAAATAAAAACTAATAATAGAAAAAGTTTACGAGAACTTATGAATTAATCATACATCCGTTTTAACTAAAAAAACACCCGACTTAGAACAGTTTAAATATTAACTTGTGTAAGTCAACCTGATCATTTCCTTACGACTTACCAATAACCGAATTGCGTCTTGGAAATTTATATCGTAACAATATCTTAGTTTAGTATAAATACAAAATTATCAACGGCAACCAATAAATTGTAGACATAATAAATCTGTTAACGCAAGTTTAGTGGATATCGAAAAATTTATTACATTTTATATTTATATTTTTCAAAATTTAATCATGATTCATCGATGTAGAAAATAGAGCTTGCTATAAATATTAAAGTTATAGCAAACGCAGTAAACAATTTGCGAGGCGTTTTGTAGGATTTATAAATCATAATTCTCGGCAGTATTTTTAAAATGAGCCCATCTTCAATCACAATCAATCATCAATTGATGTTGAGAACCCAACGAGAATGCGAGCAGAGTTTTCTATTTCAAGAATCTGAATTTACAAGATCCATACCACATCCAATTAATCAGAATAATTAGTTTAACTTGACCCATTAAATTTATAACGAATGGTAAAATTTAAAAAAAATAAAAATTAAATATATAACGGTCTACGAGTATACATATTATGAATATGTGATAGTTAGACTGTGATTATATTTTTTAAAACTAGCTTTATATATCATCTAGTAATATTTTAAATTTACACTGAAGAGGAAATTAAATTAAATATAAATAAATAGCTTCACGCTGTGTTCCGCATACAGCAGGATGGGCAGAGGCAACAGGCAGAGGAATTATGAACATTTAAAACATAAAATGGAATGTATACAACATAAAATAGGTTAATATTTTTACAAACCAGTACTCATTAAGCATAAAGATATGAATTAGACGACGTAAATTGTATACAGCGTGTGTACTGTACTCGTACCTGGATTTATAAACAGTTTAGATACTTAGATAACTATATATATTACATATAAATTATTAATTTGAAATAATACGTTAAGCTTAAATACAAGTGCCAATAAACAAAAACTATAAATAAGCAAATATAAGAAAAATATAGTATATTTGACCAGGAAAATTAAATTAATTTTGTTTTTCATTTTGTACGCTATATAAATAAAGTACGTCAGTGTTTATTAAAATATTTCTTAATGTTTTTTCACATACTTTGCTGTAGGTACACTAAATTGAACTGCATAATTTATTATTCATCAAAACGTATCATAAAAAATTTCAAAGCAAGTGGACCATATTTGTTTTGATATATTTTAACTTTTCCCGCGAACTGAGGCTAAGTAGATATTCTTGTCCCATTACTTTCTTTTACTTTACCTATATTACGTATATGTTGGTGAATTAGATAGTAAAATGTCAGTGCTATGTCAATATCACGGTCTCATGTAAAACGTTGTAAATATCAGCAGCAAAGTTATAATTTGGAAAAATAAAATATAAGCTAAGCTAGGTAATAAATATTGGTCAGATGACGGATTAGCTTTTTAGTAAGCAAACAATGTACTAAGTATATATCAGGGGCACCCGCATGCTGGCAATTGCCCGTTATAAAACATTTGATCGATTCACTAGATCGATTGATCCGGCAGAGGTATTGTAATATATGTTAGTATATTAAAAATAGTTTTTTTTGTTTCACTAATATTCTATAATTTGCTGGTAATTAGAAATAGAGTTGAATTCTCTTCAAATATGGACGTTTCGTAAAATAGCAGTTAGAATCCGCAGTCCCATATGTTTTTCGTCACGATCTCGTTAATTTTCATTTTAAATTTTAATCAAATTGATATTAAATTTTAATCAAATTTCATATTAAAATTTAAACCTAATCTACCTAACCTCATCTAAAAACTTACTGGCAGGTAACGAATTTATTATATAAGAATACAAAAACAATTAAAAACAAATAAGAACAAAACAAGGCCAACTAGAACTTGTAAAGTATGCTCTTGGACAGGAAAATGCAGTGAAACGAGATATGTCTGTAAAACCTTTTATTTATCATTACACTTAGTAGATTGTAATACTACGAACTTATAATACCAACAAAAATATTAAATAATTTAAAAAATGTTCCTTTTCTTAAATTTTATTTAATTCAGTATAAATAAAATATATAAGTACTCCTATATATAAGTACTCTTATATATAAAGTATATAGAAATTGAATAATTTTATAAAAGGCTTATTTTATATCTTTTTTATAAAGTTATTGAATAGCAGGACTCCTTGAATTCCCGACAAGTTGTATATATACTGCCCTTTTAAACGTTAGAAGTTGGACGAAAAATGCTCATTACGCGGAACAAATTTCGCCGAGGAGCTGTAACCTTATTTCTTATAGAAGGCATATATATTCTTATAAACTGAAAGTAATTAATTATTAGAAGAACAACTTCATACGCGTAAGTATTATTAATACTTGCACGTACAAAAAGACGGCGGATAGGTAAAGGAATTATTTAATTCCATATTATATTATAAATATTAATTAATAAAATTAAATGCCGGTGACGCCACGTAGTTGTGTGCTTTTGCTTATTACAGTATTATACAAACCGAAACTTGTATTTTATTTAGAATAGTATGTAAATTATCTAGGTACTTTGATATGATATTGAACCAAGATATATATTTTCGAGATTTCATAAAACTGTCAATAATGGAACAAATATTACAATTATACATAACAAAATAAAAAGTATTAGTAAAAGTTATACATTTTTCATTAAAAAAAGATTAATGTGTTAAGTATTTTTGTTAAAATTTTTTTGTAGCTAAACTCACCACGTCTAACAATCCTAATAGTACTATGTTCGATTTTTTTAATTCAGCATTTTATTATTTTTTCCTTTAGTAGAAACAACGACGACCGAGCCGACGAACGATTATACAACAAACAACACGGGAATTGCATTAAATAAAAGTTTTCAAATTCACTGTTAAATTTTCAGAGCCACATATTATTTAATGATCCCAAATCCCATTTCGCTCCCAATCCGTTGTCACTGGAATCTATATACACCCTATCTCCCTTACTGTGTGTTGTTCAACCAAAAAACGACAACTTATTTAAGGGAAACATTTGAATTATTAGTTTTACATACAAACAGATTGAGATCCTCCGAGAATTTAAGCCTAAAAATACCGAGGCACTCAACTAAATTCCATGAGCACTCATTTACTGTGCATGCCACTAAATTATGGAAAGGTCTGCCTCTGAAAATTAAGTGCTTAAAATCTTTAAACTTATTTAAAAAATATATTAAAAACTACTATTTAAACAATTGCTTATTTTAAATAGCATTATAATAGGTATTAGTATATAATGCTATTTAAAATAAGTGTATCTTATTTAGATATATGCGTACTATGTAGCATTATATACATACATATATATATATATATATATATATATATATATATATATATATATATATATATATATATATATATATATATATATATATATATATATATATATATATATATATATATATATATATATATGCCAACGTCCATGCCACGTTGAACACACCGGTTCTCGTCCGATCACCGAAGTTAAGCAACGTCGGGCGCGTTCAGTACTTGGATGGGTGACCGCCTGGGAACACCGCGTGGCGTTGGCATCTCAGAGGGTGTCTAGCCAATTATCTGTCCGATATTTGGTTACGCGTGATTTTGGTTACGCATACGGGTACGCGACCCCGGGACCTCGAGCCACCACTTTCATAACCCGATCCAATCCATGTAAGTGGTGTCCCTCCCCTATATTCCAAGTCTTTCTGCCTCTTATTCCCTTTCCTTTCCTGGTTTCTCCCAGTAATGGGTTTGGAGGTCAGATGGCAATCGCTCCACAAAAAAACCACTTCGCCACTCATATGGACCGATTGGTCTTAGTCGGAAGGCAGACCCTGGCAAAAAGCCGGGACTAATGCCAGGAAGAAGAAGATATATATATATATATATATATATATATATATATATATATATATATATATATATATATATATATATATATATATATATATATATATATATATATATATATAATTGGTTGGGGAAAAAGAAATCCATTATTTTCTCGGTAGGTGGCTTTAGTGATGAATATCTCGGAAAGCATCTATCAAACAATTTCAAATTTATGCTCGTTGTCAAGGTGATCTTCACACTAAAAACATCTTCAATTATTTTCCGCTTGTTCCATTCTGTCGTGAATTACAGGCCGTTAAAAATGGAAACCAACAAAGAGAAAATTCGGTATATTTTACAGTTTTTCTTTGACAAAGGTGAAAATGCAAAGCAGGCTGCTGAAATTGTGAATGGTGAATTTATGGTGCTGATACAGTAACAGCTAATTATGTGCAATTTTGGTTTCGTCGGTTCCGTTCAGGCAATTTTGATGTTAAAGATGCACCTCGCAAAGGCACGTCCGTAGTCGAAAAGATGGATACAAAAAAAAGCTCGATGTTTGGGTGCTGCACGAATTAACACCAAAAAACATTTTGGATCGAATTTCCATTTGCGAAGCCTTGATTAAGCGGAATGAAATCGACCCATTTCTTAAACGGATGGTGACTGGGGATGAAAAATGGATGATATACGACAATATCGTGCGAAAACGATTGTAGTCAAAGCGTGGTGAAGCAGCTCAAACGGTTGCCAAACCAGGACTAACAGCCAGGAAGGTTCTACTGTGTATTTGGTGAGATTTTAAAGGAATCATTCATTATGACTTGCTTCCGTATGGCCAAACACTAAATTAAAATCTGTACTGACAACAACTGGACCGTTTGAAACTAGTGATTGACCAGAAACGGCCAGAATTGGCCAACAGAAGAGGTGTCTGTATCTGCTCCATCAGGACAACGCACGGCCCTATACATCTGTAGTGACTCGCAAGAAACTTCGGGAGCTTGGTTGGGACGTTTTAATGTATCCACCATATAGTCCGGACCTGGCACCAAGCGATTACCACCTTTTTCTCGCATTGCAAAACTTCCTGAGCGATAAGAAATTAGGATCAAGAGAAGATTGTAAAAATCGATTATTAGAGTTATCGCCAACAAGGACCAAGGCTTCTACGAAAGAGGCATTATGAAATTACCTTTAAAATGGCGACAAATTGTAGCAAAAAACGGCGCTTATTTGACTCAAATCGGACAATCCGAAGCATCTTAAATAGTGTCTCGAATTTCACGAATTTTTTATATATATATATATATATATATATATATATATATATATATATATATATATATATATATATATATATATATATATATATATATATATATATATATATATATATATATAAATATATATATATATATATATATATATATATATATATATATGTATATATATTCTGATATCATGATAGAATTTCTGATATCTATCTGATAGATATCATCTAGCTGGATATGAATATGAAAATTGAACTGACCCACACAATATGAAACCCACAACAGGCAGACTCTATTTAACCGCATCATAATGGTCTCCATTAACTCTCTTATCTATTTATTTCGTTTATTCAATTTATGGATAAATAGCAAAAATTGTGTAAGTACTCTGCATACTTTTTATTTGTCCAGAACAAAGAAACAAGCGATGACGTAATTTATAAACGTAACACAAATTTTATGGAATTACAGTTGTTACTGTCGATTTTAATAGTTCTTTGTTAAAGAAAAATAATTGTTATTTTCTTTGAACTCACTTTAAGTTTTTGAACAACGACTTCTTCACTATATTTGATAAAATATAAAAAAAATATATTACTTCATGTCCTTATAATAAATTAATAATATATACAGATTTAATATTTCATGATTGGCAAGAATAAAATTCATAGAATATTAAAAGTGGTTTATTCCAATATCATATAATGATTACGACGATATATTTCATTAAATATAAAAGTACTTATTAAAATTACTTGGGAATTCATGTTTTGTATTGTACACCCAAGGTGAAGCCTTGGTCACCAGCCAACTGTGAAGCAAAAGAAAAAATATAAAAAGTAAATATAAATATAAAACATAAAATAAGACTTATATAAAATATATAATAAGACTAAGAGATTTGAAAAAAGTAATAAAAGTGAAAAAAAACTACAAATGTTTTAAGCTATACTCATATATAGATCTATGCATACATACACATATTCATGTACATACATTCATACATTCGCATATATAAAAACACAAGCATGAACTTTCTTTATAAGCGTCCCGGTTTAAAGTCTATTATATAAAAGGGAGTTGCTAGGACTTTTTTTAAATAAGATTCAACCCGCTCAAAAATTCAAAACATAGAGAGGAGAAATTGTATTGAACACAATATAATAAATAAGATAATGTATGTGATTATTTCTGCAAAGACCACTCACATGCATATGCATTGGAAGCCACTTGAGCTTTTACAAAAGTCAAAAATGTTAAATTAATAGAAGATCCTCGATTCACAATTTAAAAGTAGATTATCATAGGAAGATAATGATTAATCTATGAAATCTATCACAAATCAAATCTTGGACGTATCTAACCGACTTCGGTGGTAATCATATATTCGTTTCTAATAAAATGAAATATCTATATCATAAATTAGTTATATATTTTTATAGAATAGTTACAGTTGTATAAAGCACAGCGTTAGATTCCGCAATTCATTAAATACATATATCTAAAAAGAATTTTCTCAATATAAAAATACATATTATATTTAACACTGTCAGTGTCTATAGACAATATTTTTATAGCGTTGGTAATAAAATTTATTATATAGCCTATTATTTCTGGTCTTTAGGGGTTAAATGTTGGCAATAATTGTACTTAATAGCCACTCAAGGTAGTGGAGATCAACTCAAATGTATCACGAAGGTGACCTTCACCTTTTTAATAAAGCGAAAAGTCTTAATTAAAGACGGTTAGATAAAATATATCTGTATGTATCATATGAATATATATATATATATATATATATATATATATATATATATATATATATATATATATATATATATATATATATATATATATATATATATATATATATATATATATATATATATATATATATATATATATATATATATATATATATATATATATATATATATATATATATATATATATATATATATATATACATATATATATATATATATATATATATATATATATATATATATATATATATATATATATATATATATATATATATATATATATATATATATGTTAAATATTTATACTTATCGGTACATATTTTACTACTATTTTGTTTATAAAAATTGCTTAAGGTTATAATAAAAATTATGAAAACACTACAAAATAATTTTATAAAATATTTTTTTCCTTGTCCTGGTCTTCCTCGTAAGGATGTCAGGATGTCAGGTTAAATATATAATATTGTCATCTGATCCGAACAAGTGTTACATATTTTCAAACGTAAAAGCTCACATTAGTTTGCTTAAATTAAATATACTTTTTTCAGTAAGTAATATATATTATATGTAATACACGCCATAAGCAAAATAAATATTTTACATCTTTTTGGGCCTTTTTTGCTATCTAATGAAGTAAATATAATTTATATAAATTGACTTATTTCTATACTAACGACCTGCTTGCAGCTTCGCCCGCTTATGTAAACTGAATTGCATTGTAATGCGTAATGTGATGTACATTTACTTTGCATCACAGAGCACTGGATGACAAATTCTTTAAAAATTCCTAACATAGAAAATTTTAAAGTGTCAAATTCGACCGCCAGAGAGAATGCCATCCGCGGTGGATTAGGGAACCAGAAATGACTTAATCTGTAAGTCACGACAGGATATAGTGGCTCTCTCTGTCGAACTTTCTTTTGAATTGTCTCAATAATGAAATTCTTAATTTCACTGACTCTGCAGGATTATTAGAAATAACTCTGGATTCGAGACTTCAATGGGGCACCCACATGTCTTCCGTTGCGAGTAGACTGAGCTCTGCTGCTTACGCTGTTAAGAAACTAAAACAGCTTACAGACAATATTACTGCTCGAATTGTTTATTTTAGTTATTTTCATAGCATCTTATAAAATCATCGTATAAATTTAAGGAGTAAAATTAAGCTGATTACACCTAGTTTTCGCCTTCAGAAGGTAAATAAATAAAGTGTTCGCATGTATAATAAAATTCCAGAAATACTTAGACCCCAACCCTCGAACAATTTCAAGTCAAGCTTAAAAACATATTATTAGAAAAAATTATATTATATTATTCAATCCAAGAATATTATACGGATGTTAGTGTGTGGAGTTAAGTACTGTTGCTCATTCATGATGCTCATTCGCGAGGCTAACCATAGTTGTAAATATATTGTAAATTTACATTTAAAAAAAGCAACTGTTGGGATTCTCGCCAAATTCTCTCAGCAGAACTGCCATCCGAGTTAGTGGTAGCTTCTAGTAGGAGTCACAATATTGACACATGTTAATTGACGATTTGCCGGCGGCGGCGACGGCTTGTAATAGCCTATTTGAATAAAGAATATTTTGCTTTTGATTCGCAGCTCTTGAAATCATTCTGTCTATTATTGAACAACGTATACAGAATATATATGTTTCTTGCGCGATTTTTTCTGTATTTATGTTTTTTATAATAAATGTATGTAATAATATACCAAAATTATTTATTTATTTATAAGCCATGCGATTACAAACATATTATTTATTTAAATACATGAGCTATACAGTTACAAAAATATTTCTGCCGGTGCATAAATTAGGTTTACCCTGTGCTATAAGCACCGGTTACCTTCCAGTGTCACAGTAAAGTGTTTGAACGTGGACAGGCTGACAGATCGCGAGGTTAGAGAGAAATGTGCCGAAGCCTTAACAAAAAAGGCTTCAAGCCACTCATTGTACACGCCATTGTCATACATATACGAACAAGACGCGCAAGGCAACTATCATGTTGATACTATACATGGTGCCTTGTCTATAAGGGTCGATCTTCCAGGAGTCAAACGAGACTTCGTACATTTTCATATTTTAATGCTAAATTCTAAAAAAGGTTTTAAATTGGTTATTTCTTACAAAAATTAAAATAAAAATATCCCAGGATATAATCAAGACCTCATCTATATATCCTCTTCATCGGAAAACGTCGATTTACCAATAAGTCTGTATATAGAGATTATTTCTTATAACACGACCGGACGGATGTTGTTCACATCCGAACAAAACGAAACAGTTAAGTCAGCTATTTATTAAAATAATTTAATAAAAATTTAGAGATTTAATAAGGCTTTCCTTATTAAATATTTTTTCAAAGACTTTTCATATATTATTTCTGAACAAGTTTGTCGTCGTCATCGTTTATTCGCTTGATCTATACAAAAGCGATATTATTATGTATCCTTTTTTAAGCAAATGTCGTATATACAAAGTCTTTTTCAGTGTTCAATAGCGTATCAAACTTTTTTAATATCGGTAAGAGGGTGATTTTTAGGATATTTGCTGTAAAGTTAGTTGAATAAGGTTTTATATATTTGTATAAAGTATAAGGAATTTTATATATATATATATATATATATATATATATATATATATATATATATATATATATATATATATATTTTTACTGCATAAACATTTGTTGGCTTCAAGTTCCCATTTACTATAACTTTTATCTCCAAAAGCTGGATAGGCAGAGAGAACGCAGTGTCAATGCTTTTCTTAAATTTTCTTACAAATCAAAACATAGTGTTTTCATACACAAAGGATTTTACGAAAAGTAACTAAAAAGAAAACTATAAAATAAGAATAAATATTTTTATGTTTTCATTTTATAAAATTGATTCAAAAATTCAAGAAGAGTTTCATGCTTAAACATATTTTTAACACCCTAAACAATAATTGTCCCTAGCTTTTTGCAGCATATTGTATTCGTATAGTAAATTTGCTCAACAAAAAAATATCAGCTTCTTTTTCAGGAATTTCATTTTTTATTGTAATTGTTATGACGCCTACGATTTTATTGGTACTTATCCTGGCGTATAAGTAATAGACATTGTTGTTTATTTGAATTCCACAGGGTCAGCCTACCCTACTGAGATATATATATATATATAACAGTCGTACAAATATGATTCAATTCTATTGTATTAAAGTTAATTTGATACTAAATATTTCAAGATAAGTAAATAATAATTTAAATTCTTCAGCATCACACGAGGAGAGTACCTTGTATCGATTCACTCCTTTGTTAGCTTTCGATGGTTTTGATTTGGAAATCAAAAACATTGACTGGTTGGAATCAACGCCGCGCTTTGCCTTTTCAGGGCGTGTAAACAAAAATTATTTTCCCTAATTTGGAATTAAACCCACACATCATGCTTACGGTCAAACGCT
This sequence comes from Dione juno, assembly GCA_037127375.1. NCBI lineage: Eukaryota > Metazoa > Arthropoda > Insecta > Lepidoptera > Nymphalidae > Dione > Dione juno. The sequence goes on along the minus strand of JAXRJS010000041.1, from coordinate 6,053,370 downwards.
GTGATATTGACACGATGGCCCCGTTTGATAATAGTCAAATCATTAACAACAAGAAAATTAAGATATAAACACAAAATTATGTGAAATGTAATAAAACATAGTATATAAATAAAACATAAAATAAAACAACACTGTTTTATGTCGGTGTGTGCTTATTATACCTCAATATTTACGAGTTCGTCTCTAACATAATATGCTACTGATTGCTGTAGCCCTTTATCAACAATATTTGGCTTTATCAGGATTTAACAATATTTTAGGTATAGTAATCACTAATCACTGTATATTTCTTTGTAAATTTAATAAAATTGTTGCGCGCACTCCATGTTTCAGTTAGTTTAATTAAAACATAATGGTTCTTAATATTATACTTATTCTTGATAAGATATTATATTATTTATTCAAGCAAAATTACAAAATTGAATAATGAAGTCAGACATTTTTCCTTAAAACTGTTCTTGCTTCTACAATCAACCTCTATATTTGTGACGTATAAATGTATTCTTTTTAAGGGTTCCATACCTCAAAAGAAAAAAATGGAACCCTCATGGAATATATCCCTTTTTTATCTGTCTCTGTCCGTCTATTTAGACCAGATATCGTTTAACGTTATGTGGAGATACCAAACTAAAACTAAAATCACATATCCCTGGTTAACAGTCTCATAGAGCACAGAAAATAATTGAACTTATAAGTCAACGCAGTCAAGAGACGTAACCGTTTGGTATTGGCAAATAATGATTTTGGTAAGAAATGAGAACTTTTAGTACAAACAAAGGAAAATACCGAAAATATAATTTTTTATGTTTATACTTTTATTAGTCCAAAAATAATCTGAACTCTGACCGTCTGCGGCTTACTGCTTATTTACCAATGAAGAAAAGTATAATTTTTATAAAGAAGCCGGCGTTGAATATATACATAATTTTTTTTTATTTGGATAATATAATAACTGAGATTAAGTTTACCAAGTCTATTTATTCAGCAATATTTTTTGCATGAAATAAAGTGGAATTTTTGCTAGTAAATTATTAAATGTTACTTTCTGTTTATTAATTTATTTATGAAGATTTACAAAGGGTCCGAGTCCGATGGGAATTGTGTTATATGGACACTTCGCCACTCGTATTTACATAACATATTTTTGCCAACTTGTAAATAAAGTTTATTTTATTTATTTTCAGTGAAAGCGAATGATCTTGAAAGCTTGTACAAAAAAATAATTTAAATCGCGGTAGCTAAATTTATATATAAGGATAACATTCCTTGCTTGCTTAAATGAATATGAAAAAGCTTTTACAAATTGCAAAAAATATTCAAAACATGCGAACATATAGTAGTGAAATATCATTAATAAATATTACTTACTATTAATTACTTACAACGGAGCGCCAAGCGCTATGGTCCCTCCGTACATCTATCACCCCGCCCATTGTAATTAACATCTTTGTACATGCCCTCCAGAGGGTCCTCATGATTTTTGCGTATCTTCAACACTATATTCTTGAAGGTCAATCGAGGTCTCCCCTACCCCTCTTACAACTGGAACTCATTATTTTCACGTGCCCAAACTACCAGAAAACGTTCTTATTCAATGTTACTGTGATAAGAATACATTGAAATACATAGAACTCCATATATCTCTTCAATACAAATTCGGTAAGTTAGACTAACTCTCCTCTTATATCTTACAGAGAGATCGCATGTTCAACAGGCAATTTACCTTCAAGTCACCTTTTTTAATATTATCTATGCAGGATCTCAGGAGGTACCATCAGCTTTAGTTGCAAAAAGGACGCAAAGATTACAGTCCGGACGATCGTTTTAATTTTAGTACATGGTGTCGCAGAAACGCCCACAAGACTTATCGTTGATGAAGCCTTAATTAAACAATTTGGAGCGATTATAATGACGGCCATACTATCAAAGGCCAATACGCTCTACACACCAGCATATCACACGCTGTCGTCGCACTAACGAGACTTTGAAGGATGTATCTAATACGCTGACGCCGAAGAAGACGCATTTGGCAAGTTCATTCGCCGGGCAAGTGAAAGTTCCGTGACTGACATAGCGCAATATTAAAACGGCTATTTCTTTGAGGGCATTAGCAAACTAATTACAACGATACCGTAAAGGGACGAGATCGACTACAACTGTCGACCAATCCGAACAATGAGAAAAACAAACAAATGAGAAATTATTCTTACCGATAAAGCTTTCAAATTTTCAGAAAATCACAAGAGATAAAAAGATAAAAATAAGGCAAAGGCAAAAATACAAAAGTCTACGGTGTAGAACAACTAAAAAGAAAAAAATATATTACCTAACATTAATTTTCCATGGTCAAAATTATTATTTCGTATTTCCGCCGAATTCAAAGTCGCAATCTTCTTACAATAGGAAAACATTTCCCGAGTTTGGATCGAACCTACAACCATGCCACACCACTGAACGCCACGATGTGTTTAATGTGATATTAACGTAATTCTTTAACCTATTAAATTTTTTCAAGAGACTCTTTAAAAATTAAAATGGGTCCCAACTCATCTGCAAAAAAGTTTCGATTTGTCCCAGTGTGTATCTATTATAATATTATTTCAATGGTGTCATTTCAATATTACTCTTCATGAAATTCTGACTATTGAGCTTGTTATTTTTCGATTCTTGTTTTTCTGTCAAACAAATATTCACGAAATAAGTACAAAACTAGACATCTACATCAAAATATTCAGGATTTATTCCATTTGTTTACCTTATCTAAATTGCGCTGTCACATTTGTCGGTTGACAGTAACAAATTGGATCGACCGTGGTTCTAGATAGGAGTAAACCATATTTAAAAATTCATAAATGTTCTGTAACCAATTCACTTGTAATTAAAAAGTTTTAACATAAAAATAAATTCTTAATAATTCAAAGTGTATCCTAGCTGTATCCATAGCTAGCTAGCGGTATCCTGCATATAGCAGGATGTGAAGAAATGATTTTGTGTTAAAATATTTATGATTCACGCCTCTCAACTTAACGCATTAATTAACTTCTTTAATGTTGGTAAAAGAGTTTATAAATAATTTACTTATTCCTAGCATGTAAATTCCGTTAAAGAGGGGAAGATTAAATATTTTTAGCTAATTAAATAACTTGATTGACATTTTGTTTATTACGCATATATGTATTTGTTGAATGATGTATTAACTGACATGCATTTAAAAGGTTATTGTGATAAAGTGATTACTGCGTTTTCGAGTAGCTGTATATTTGTTGCGTGGTTCGAGATATCCCATATAGCACAATGGGCAGTGAGAAGTGTTAAAATACTCCGATATAAGCTCTTCGCTTATTTTAGGGACATTGCGCATAAGTTGGCGAAGCAAGACGCAGCACTTTATCGAGCTAGAAAATAACTGTAAATACATGTATAAATATTTACTCAAGTAAATATCGAACCCACAATCAATGTCTAAAATAAATATTTAACAATTGGATTACGATGACATTGTTTACAATTCTTTGGTTTTATAAATTATATTGTTTTCGGAAATGTGTGAAGATATTTCTTTGCTTAGTTCGTTAAAAAATTTATAGCTTTACAACTGGTACAGTCAAGTCATATATTTATTTAGGCTTCACGCTGTATCTCGCACATAGCAGGGTAGCCCTAACCGTAGGCAGAAGGAACCTTGTGTTAAGACACTCCGTTTCCCGATTACCGCCTTTTACTGAAGTAGCTGAAATTTCAACTTCTCATGTTGTCTTCTCATGTCGGGTGCAGCAAGTCAGCAATAATTTCAAATATTATACAAACCCTAATGCTTTAAACAGTTCAAGTAATTGCGTTACTGATAAATAGAAATAATCGTAATTACTATCTTTCTATAGGAGATAAAATGTACGCTACGATTAGATACGAATAAATGACAAACGTCCACTTGTAAATATATGTTTTGAATATAGAATAAATAAAAATGCAAAAAGGTTACAGTACTAATTTGTCAAGTTAGTAATAATATTAACAAAACGTACCTATATAATATAGATATTTAGCAATATATATATATCTATATAATACAGGTATTTATTCACTTAGAATATAAACGCTGAGCTATATACATTTAATGCAAAAACAAAAGGTTAGAGCGGTCTGTTGATATTAATATCTCAATTTGAAATACATGAATTTATCAAAACTTCTATCAAGTCTCCATATATCATTTAATTATAAATCATTAACAATCCCGCTATATCCTTTAATAAAGGACCGACTTTTGAGTAACTTTGCCAATTACAAAATTATATAGAAACACGTGAAAGTTAAGACAGAACAAAGGAGAATAAAGAAATATAAACATTATTATTTATAGCGTTATTTAAAGTAGCGCCATTAAATCAAAGTATCCTAAGCAGTAAGATGTTTCATTATAAATAAAGAAAATATATTGTATATTTTATGTTCGATGTGGCGGAAATCGTATGTTAGTATATTCAGTTATTTTATAAATGCCATTTGCTTTGAATACTTCTATTATTATTTAAGTGAAAATTATTATTATGGTGATCATGTTATTTTCGTTCAAATAATTATAAAATGATTACCATACTATTGTGTAATAAAAATAATTGTTATTGTGGCATAGGTTAGGTAGGTATTATTATAAAATATAATACTATAGCTCTATTCATAAATTGTAGTCAAATTAAATATTAAATTTATATAAGTCATGCTTTGAACAGTTTTTGTGTTTAGTTTGTGTATAATCTGTTTAATGTGGACATGAATTTTCAATTTGATATGTTCCGCATAATTTCTGCACCATTTGCAAAATCTGCTGCTTGTACGTGCCATGATGGCGCCTGATTGCACTCGTCGCAGGGAATCTGGTATTTCGTTTGTGAATATTCGTAAACATTTTAAGTTTACTAGTAAATCGTAGAAATTTTCTATTAATATCATTGTACTTTATCTTATTAATTTGTAAACTGTATGATTAAATTAGGACTCATCAGTATGAACCTTATATAACCCACTAAAACACATCGGAAACATAACCAATACGGAAACATAATGGAAACGCCCGATGGAAGGGTGGACCTTTGCAGGATGAGATTATGGCAGACCAGTTTGTCGCACTATCCAGCATTGCCACCTACACCTGCATAGTGAAAAGTACAGCAAGTGCACCTGCATAGTGAAAAGTACAGCCATCAATGCGTGATGTTGTGGAGCCCAAGTGCGGGTTTAGACCAGGGTATAATAAGCCGATTTGAGCATCACACTCGTGACGCACTGGTGACATCTTGCGCAGTGCAATCTAAGCTAGATATTTACCGACGCAACTATGTCCTTCAAAAATCTGGCCCTCATACATTCGGGGCAGCAGTCTGCTGAAGGCCCCGACAACGTTTACAAGCTTCGTTGCAAGCTAAACGAAGTGCAAGATAAACGAACATTGGCCATCCAGGGTTCAGGAGTTCCATATGGAGGTCCAGATCTAGATATTTCATCTGGGTCCGCACCTCCACGTCCTGCCTCTGAAAGTAAACTCAAATTTAAGCTGGTTGGGTATTTTCTTCAAACAAAAAGTTTTCTTTTCTAAGAAGTTTGTTTCGTTTATAACATAACAAATGGAACTTACCTAAAGTAATATATTAACGTGTATGATACACGAAATACTTTACCAAGCAAATAAGGCACCTAATAATCTTATATATATATATATATATATATATATATATATATATATATATATATATATATATATATATATATATATATATATATATATATATATATATATATATATATATATATATATATATATATATATATATATATAATAAGTTTTTAGAATAACGTAATTTTTGTTAAAACTACATTTACAACAAACGAAGTTTCGCTTTTATGGTAAAAATATCGTTCTAGAAATTGCAATATAGGGTAATTTTAACAACGCATTCACTGGACAGGTTTTGTTGTACATTCGCCCGGAAACACAACCTAGTGACGGGGTAAGCAGTAAGTACCGTAAGTATCGATATATGGCAAGTCCGATATTTTAGTTCGGCCGATTGACGATATCAAGCTATTCACGTGTGTTTTAGATGATTTATAAAATTTTATATATATGTTCTCTTAATGTAGGATAGTTAATTTTCCTATTTAAATGAATTATGTTTGTTTTAAATGGCGTATTAGGGCTTTATTTTGGATAATTTCAAGAAAATTATAATTGGTGAGACAAGTACTACTCCATACAGGACAAGCATACGTAATGGTTGGTCGTACTAGAATGGAATAAATATATAGTTTTGTACGTGGGCTGAGGTTACACTTTCCATTAAGTACTTGACCGAGTAAGCCAAGTGACTGTATTCTTTTATTTCTCAGATGGGCTATTTGTTTCGTCCCAGTAAGTTTCTTATCCAGTAACAGTTTTTTTTAAATATTTCATCCTAATATTGCCATTACTTTAAATTATTATATGCAAAAATAATTTCCTTTTTTATACAATCGGTACATTTGTCAATTTACTAACGGCCGGTCTCAATAACTTATCAACATTTAACAATCTGTTAAATTAGCTACCGTCAGTAGCTGAAATTTCAAATTTGCGTCTCAATATTGAAAGATAAATCGGAATTTAAATCTTTAACTTAAATCTATCTTTGGAAGTGCCAACTGCTTACCGGTGATAGATAGATCCATACAAATTAAACGTATAGCGTTTCAATAACGTTCTGGCAGTTAACATTAGCAGTTTGTTTTAAATACCATCTGTCAACAAATTTATATCGTTAGAATTCGGGCGATTATATTCTTAAATCTATATATTATAAAATAATGACTTTATTTAGTGATGAAGGTGATAATGAGATGCCGGTATATTTGATTCTGCAGCAAATACAGAATCTGCGAAAAATGGATAGTATTCATCGCATTCATTCAATTTTCAGACGCTGAATTTACATTCAGATTCATACTAAATAAAACTAGTGTTGATGATTTCTTAACATAAGTACTATCATATTTGAGAGTAAGATCCTTTCGGTAAGTAAAAAGTTCTATTACTTACTTAACATTATGTCTGTTATGTTATTATAACCCTAAGCGTGTCTCCTACCTAATCATTGTATATAAATTATTGCAAGTATTTTGGTATATCCAACTTGATTTTTAAAAATTTTAAGTGAGACAACATTTGGTAAACAATTACTTTAATTGGTATGAACTGCACAGCTAAAACATCCATAATATAATATATTAACTAATCAACGACTTCTTTTTCGAATATAAGAGAATGTATACCAAATCACTATACAAATTGAAATTGTGAAAACGATATATAATATCAAGTGAATATTGTAATTTATGGATATATTATAAAACAAAGATCATACATGAAGTTCCTTTTTTCATACACAAACGTAAATACAAAATAATTATAATTAAAATTTATACCGTTGCTCACAGTAAATTTTCTGTTTTAATATTTTAATTCTAATTCTAATTTTAAGCATTTTAAATCTATTTTTTTATTTTGTAATTCTGTTTGTTTACTTTCAAGCACATGAAATTGACAACAAAAATTAAAATCAATATATAATAGGAAATACTTACTAGATCAGCCATCTTCTATGCTAAATTCTATTTATATTTGATATTCTAATTTATATCCGTTAACAGCAACTTTTAAATACACTATACGCCACGGTCATTTGCTGTAAAGCAAATGGCAAAGGTCAATGTGCATTTTTTTTAATAAGAATTCGTATTTTAACATGATTTAACTTACTAAATCAACATCTTTATGCAAAATGTTGTAAATATATATGTTAAAGAACAATAATATAACTTTTACATAAATCTTCATATTAAAAAGTAATTAAAAAATTAATGATATTTTTCATACAGCCGTATTGTTAGATGCATAAAAGGAACGCTTCGGAGGGATTTTTAGGACTTTTGCTATCGAAACGGCGGCAACAGATAGATTAAATTTTTACAAAAACTCTGGTATATATCTCAATTTAACTTTTAGTATGTTATTGAGGTCGGCCGTTAGACTTACTATTAGCCTTCTAAGACTTAACAGTGTAAAAAATATACAGAGTAACAATATAAAAAGAATCCCATGTGGCTACCTTTTGTAAAATCTTAAGAAATAAATGATAAAAAATAATAAATGATAAAAAATAATAAATAACAATTCTTTATTATTTAAAGAATAACGTTAGTTAATTATTGTTAAATAATCCCACTATACATTTGCTGAGTAAATAAACTTCGTAAACTAAACACAATGTTTATCCTGACTGACCTTTATAAAAAGTACACTTTTCCCCACTGAGACTTGATAAACTTAATGTGTTAATAATGACTAGAAAATATATTTACTAAGTAAATATAATTAGTATATTTATTATAACGTTAACTTTAAAAGTACGACACATTACGTTTACTATAAACAAATACTAACCGAACACACTGACGATATTAACGAAATGAAGACTTCAACAATAGTTAATTATCCGCCATTGATACAATAACGAATGAGCCAAACGTTGCAAATATAGAAATCCAGTTGCAATAAAGAAGAAACAAAAAATTTCGGACGTATGGTTGTTCCATTTTCACGCAAAAATAGTTGTACAAACAAATAAAACTTTGCACTAATATAGCTTATACATCAGACTAACATATGGACTACAAATACGCTATTAAATAAATGAAAACGTGGTTCAAGCGGACGAAGCCGCTGGCGGGTCGCTAGTTTTATATAACAAAATTGGCGAAATAACGTTATTTTATTCCCTTAGATAACATTTATTTACGATAATATCCACGACGCGAGAAATTTCGAAATTCATTTTAACCGCTTTTTAACTACAAGTTATATCAAAACACGAAAGCAACACAAAGAGACGTTTTAATTATATAATCAAGAGAAAATTATTCCTCCCAGTGGCATAATAATATTTTATTCGTACTTTAGAATGTTTGAAATACTAATCCCTGAGGTAAAGATAAATATAAGTTCAAACGTGTAAAGCTCTGCCTCAGGTATATTGAAATATTCATTCACACAAAGCAGTGCCACGCTTATGTAGAAACTTGATTTGCTTTGCTAAATAATTTTTGAACATTACATAAATTAAATCGAGTTTAATTTAGACTTAGGGGTGTTTTTGGATTTATTTCGTATAAAACAAATGCTTTATTTACTTGAACACAGAAGAATTGGATTGGATGGCAGAATCTGACGTCGTGCTATATCTTTATATATGCATTTCATGGATTCACCGTACGGATGTATTAACACTCACTTTCACTGTCCGGGGTCCTCCCACTACCTAACCAAATTCGAAATGATTGATGATGAGTAGTACTAGAATTTAATTAATAATAGTTATAGACAGGCCGTGATCCTTTAGCAAACTATAGAGAGATTTCGCTGTTACACCTATCTCTCCTACTTCAACCGCATACAAATTAGCAAAAATCTATTCCTGGTCAGTTTGTTAGGAAATCGGAGTACTTGTTAAATTTAAAGTTATGATTTTTATGGATTTTTGTTTTCCACGGAACTGTCAATTCTACCAGTTTTAGGCTTCGATAATAAAAGAGGATATTGAATCTAGATGACGAAACACCAATATCCTCAGGGACTGGAACGCAGCGGAATTTGAACCCGGCCTCATCAAACCGTCCAAGTATATTTTCTATCCTTAGTCTGGATGAACATTTTAAAAATCGTCAGTATATTTAATACTCTTTCTCTTACGTGTCCATCATAAGAGTCCAGTCAGGAACTTGATCTAAAATTGAGATAGGCTTTTATGTGGGTTTTTTATAAGAGCCTTTTTTCTCAAACTCTATTGATCGTTTGCTGGTTTTAACAGTGCTGGAGACCAGTCGAGGGTGCACCATTTTAAAGGGCTAAAGGGATTCAGAATTCTCCTATAGTCAGCCACTTGTTTTGCAATTTTCGAAGCCCATTACGTGCACCTTATATTTACCATTCTCGTCTAGCCGAATTTATTACGTATGTACTAGATTTTATTACGTCTATGTCTTGAACTTTCCTTTTCGATCCTAACCCTACTCTACTTTTTGGAATTGTAATTTTCTCTCGAGCTCTGGGGCACTTTTGTCTTTTGGAAGTGAAGTAACAACATCATCATGTAATGTTCCATATGTATTTTGGTGATTCTTAGATATTTATAGAGATCCCATGGCTCCGAGCTTTCTTTAATCTTAACAAAAAACTATTTTGTCTCTAAACAGGGTTGAGGTGTCTGCCGAATGCGCTACCCTAGCCAAAGCTTCAATATTTTTATGACACTTGCATCTAGCTACGAGGGTAAGTAGGTAAGAGGATATTAATAATATAGTATACGAGGAAAACCCAATTTAGACATGATGTTAGAAAATTGTCGTAAACCTATCTTGGTTGATGGTCTACATTTTCAAAATCCTTCAAAAAGCTCTTGACTAGTACTTTTTAAGATGGAGTGCGGCCTTTGTAATCAATTTTTATAGAGATATATAAAAGGTGCCGCTTTGGAGATCACAGCAACAGTTTTACCACCAATTCTAAATCTTGGTTCGTATTAGGTATATTTGATATTTCATCTTCTCAGAAATAGACAGTGACACTTACTAGGTTTTGTCTTCATTTGTTTCATCCACGTACAGAACTCGTCTACTACATTTAATAGTAGCTGACAATTCTTGTGCCCCGTGTCCACAAATACCTCCATCCTGGTATATCCGTGTATTTATTATTAAACTATAATAGGTAACATGGAGTTACCTTTTTTCTCGTGGCTAATTAGATTAACAACTCTCAAAAAACCTACATTTAAAAACTTAAAGGTTTTGATTGACATAAAAATAGACGTAAAATATAAAGGTTTGTCTAGCTATTCGATTTGAGAGAACAAAAATGTTTTAATATTAAAATATTTCTACGGGAAATAACTCATTCCCCCGAGTAGGAATTGAACTAATAACCATCACGTTTGCAGTTAAACGATGTGTTTAATGTTTTTATTACATAAATTGTTTTTGTTTATGTTGCTATTGTTCTGTAAGCCTCAGCCTTTTTTTTCTTATATTCTTAACGTATATTGCAAATGAAAATTTTCGTTCAGTATTGATTTAGCGATTTGACTCGTTTCAAGAACCAAAGAGCCTCTTGGATAGGAGTGCTCTCTAAATGGAATGCAAACCCTACTCAGTTGAACTTCTTATTTATTTTGTTTCAAAGCCTAAAGAAATCCTTGTTAAAGGTTGATCCGTTTTCTAAATTTCAGCATTATTTGTTGTAACACATAATAACGACAAGCAAAATTTTATTTACTGTAAGCTTGTAGCAATTTTGGACTTATATTTGTAAGTAAGCGTACTTTGTACAAGATAGTATTTGTACCAGATTTATAGTGTTTATCTGTTGGCAAAAAACAGTCAAGTCAAATGTTGAGGTTTATTTACATTCTGAATGAATATAGATCTTGGCACCAATATGAATCGCAATTAATATGTCAAAGAAGTTAAGATCGATGCATTCATTAATATAATCTTTTTTCTTTATTTGCCTTTTTGCCATAGCTGAGTAAATAAAAATATTTCGTTTTACCGGAGTGAAAATCGAGCCCACAAACTGTCACGTTTACCGGCAGAGGCTGTGCCTCTGCGCCACGACGGTCAAATTGTTATTAATAGTCTACGTAGGAAACGTTACCAATGCGTTGCTTTTTTTTCACGTGTTAAATTTTCTTCTATAATTATTTGGTCTAAGTTAGGATGGTATAACATGCAAGCGAAACATTTATTATTCACCTTTCATTATTTTAAAATCTTCTCTCTACAAAGAAAAATGATAATATTTGCTCAATTATATTATATATTTATAATTATTACAATTTATCATTTTTATATTAAAAATAATAAAATGTCCAGAGACGTGCACACAGTTTATCATGCATGAATTACACTACTTTACACCGTCCCAATACGTCTTCTTTTACTAAGCATTATCTCGGCCTATTGCCAGGGTCTGCTTTCCTACTTAATCGATTCCACTTAGCACGGTCTTGAGCATCCTCAGTGGTTAGTCCATTGGCTCTCATATCCTAAATCACGACGTCCAGCCATCGCTTCTTTGGGCGTCCGGGGGGTCTTACTCCAGGGACAGATATATCAAGGCATTTTCTTCCGACGTAGTTCTTGGGCCGGCGCAAAACGTGGCCATTTCATCTCAGACGACGCTCTTGAAGCTTATTTGCTACGTCACGGACCCCAAGATTACCTCGAATGAATGTGTTGCGTATGTGGTCAGCCCGAGTTATACCACAGATCCACCTCAGCATCTTCATCTCCGTGATGTGAAGCTCTTGATTGTGCCGAGATTAGCACTAGCTCGCCAACATTCGCTGCCGTATAAAAGAACTGGTCCGATAATGCTCTTGTATATCAGCCCCTTGAGCTTTAGCCCCGTGAGTTTTTTTTACACTAGTGACCTCCTACCATTTGGTCCAAGCAGCGCTAACCCGGGCGTGGACATCACGTGCTTCCAGACTCGTGCATAATGGATTCAAGGTACATGTACTTCTCCCCGATGTGGATGGTGCTCGAGTCCGGGTTCCCGCAAGCCATATACTCGGTCTTCGACACATTCAGTTTGAGACCACCGTTCTCAAGCGCACCCTTCCAGGCGTTCACTTTACGCTCCAGCATCAGTCGGTTCTCGTCGATGAGTACTATGTCATCGGCATACATCATCAGCCACGGAGGCTGGCATTGGATGTGAGCCGTGACAGTATCTAGCACTAAATTAAACAAAAGTGGACTAAGAACTGAGTCTTGGTGAACCCCTTCTGTAATTGGGAAGGGCTTGGTATCGCCAACAGTGGTCCACAGTGGAAACAGAGTCGTTGTACATGTCTCTGATAACAGCAACATAGGATTCAGGGATCCCTTTGGATCACAGTGCACACTATATACACTGGCGTGGCACACAGTCAAAGGCTTTCTGCAGGTCTAAGAATGTCACACGCAGAGCTCTCCTCTTTTCCCTGTATGCCTCCATCATAGTTCTGAGGGTAAAAATAGCGTCCATAGTGCCTGATCCTGGCTGAAATCCATATTGACACTCAGAGACAGTACACTCTCGGCGGAGCGGCTTCATGGTGTGGCTCATAATCTTAATGCCCGTATAACTACCGCAATCTTGAATACTGCCCTTTTCTGTGTAAATAGGAGTAATAAAATTGTGCCGTCACTGATGTGGCATTGTCTCAGTATTCAAAATACGGTTAAAAAGGTCAGTAAGCATGAGCACACCACGAAAGCCCAACGATTTCCACGCTTCGATCGGGATATCGTCAGGTCCCACCGCCTTACCGTTCTTCATGCGTCAAAGACAATTCCGCGTTTCATCAAGGGTTATTGGAGCAATAAGTCTGAGGCTAAGACGTAGTTCAGACGGAAAACTACACGGGTGCTGAATATTCAGCAGCTCTATGAAGTAACTTTTCCACCTCTCCTTCGCAGAAGCATGACTACAAAGCAGCTTGCCCTAGGAATCTCTGATGAAAAGACATTTTGTGATATCTTGCGTTGCTTTAGCCTGAACACGTGCCAATTTGTAGATGAGCATCTGCTCCTCCACAGTTTCAAGTTTATCATGCAGAGGTAATAAACTTTCAATGCAGGCTCTGGCTACAACTCTTTTGCTGGCACGTTTCACTGCTATATACTCCAGTCTGTCTTCAGGAGAGTTGGAACGCTGCTACTCCTTAAATGCAGTCTTCTTATCATGAATCACTTCCTGTACCTTTTCATTTCACCACCATGTCTCCATGTCGATAAAACGTCCTTTCCTAGAAAAGCCAAGAACATGTTTACCAGCTGTAATGATTGCTAACTGAGCTCGATCCCAAGCATCCTGAGCAATTTCGTTATTAGTTGATAAATTTTGACTGTTAACCTTTGCTAGAAAGTCGGTCTGCATCAGTCCATTCAGCAACCACCACTTGATCTTAGACTTAAGTACGTGTCTCGGCTAATTTCTTTATCGGGGCAACGACATAATCCATGATAAAAAGACGATGTCGGGCCATGATGCTTTCACCAGGAATGACTTTACAGTTAGTTACCTTCCCAACATGACACCGCCTGGTCTTGCCTGCCTGACTTCAGAGGACCTTCACCTTGGCCCCACAACAGTGCCACAAACCAGCAGGCTAGAGACTGCGATCAAGGCCTTCTTTGGAACCCAACACCAAAGGGAACCGCGAGAAAGAAACCGCGGTGGCATGCTAAGGCACAGCAGGAGCAAAATAATACCACCCGAATTTAAACTAGCAAAAAGCCCACGTAAACATGCGATCAACGCATACATCGAGTTGCAAGGGCGATCGAGGGCAACACAATTACCTGCAAAAAGATCCTGCAGACCTTCCAGAGAGGCAACACCAGCCTGCTGGAAGTGGAACTCGATGAAGCCGACGCCGCCATCTACGACAACAACAGCTGTCGGGTGTTACATGGCAGTAATACAGCAGTCCAAGCCTGAGTTTAAACATCACGAGCGAGCTGCCTTGCACGCACCGGAGCCCCATGGACGTCGCTTATGCCATGTCTGGAGTCTACAAGACCATTTACACCTCAAGCCCCATCGTCCAATCCCTCAAAGCCCTTGGATACACTGGCGCGCGAATACCGACCGGCAATGACGGAACCCTATGCCTGGTTCACACGCAGAAGGAGAAAAAGCTCGTGAGGGACCAGGGATATGGCACTGGATCTGGTTCACGCGTCATGACTATCCTATCCACGAGGCTCAGGGACAAACATACGAAGCGGTGATCATTGTCCGAACCAGAAGCGCAAGGCTCCGTATCCATGAGAACGTTTCTCATGCGGTAGCCGCAGTAACTAGGCACACAAACACCTGTGTCTATTACTCCGACGACAATGGTGACGCTATCAGCAACTTCATCAGCCGAGCGGTGGGGGCTACTCACAGGGAGATTTTGGAGGCAAACTTAAAAGGAGCCATGTCTAACAGAGACGAGAAGGTGATGGAGACACTTCTCCAAAAACTCAAGTCAGGAGGGTTGCGACAGCTCGATATTTAAGTGAAAATCGGAAACGAACACAAAATATTCATTCTTTTCACTTCCATCCCATGCAAACTATATAATTAAGATAGTCGTAAGATAGTTAGAAACAATAGCATAGAAATGTAACAAGATATAATATTACTAACACTTAGAATAACATAGCTCTCTTATAACTAATTAAAATGTAACAAAACATAATCCCTATTTATAATATATTTATAAAAAAAAAAAAAAAAACCTGTCAGTAGGGGCGAACACCCCGCCTTAGAGATCTTAAGGTAGTTTAAGTAGATGTTTAAGTAGTATAAATAAAAAAAAGGCACGGGCCATATATACCCGTGGATGTCTTTTACTAATAAAAAAAAACCACCCTGAGGAGCGTAAGCACTGAATAAGTTGATGAAAGCCCCCTTAACCAGTAAATTTACCCGTATCAGACGATCGCTTCGGCGGTCAACTACTGCTAGACCAATTTTGCCGGAAGATAACCCAGTGTATATGAGCTGGTAACCCTGTCCGGGACGTTACGGATGTTACAGGACTTATTGCCCTCGCAGCGCGTTTCCTGAAGGAAAGCACACTGTCCCACTACGTCATGATGGCAAAAATTCAATATTGAACATTTAAAAAAAATTGGATTCCATGTCAACGGGAAATACCCTACATAAGTTTTGATTAGGTAGCGGGTCTTATACAATATGCGGAAAAAACGATTGCGTAGATTTAGAAATCAATTTTTTTCTGTGCTCTAATGGACTGTCGACCTGGATGCTTGATGGATGCCTTTTCACCGCATGCAGGTGGAAAGGTGAAATCAACAGAGAAAGGTCCTTCTGCAAAATGATCGTGGGAGACGGGTCTATCCGTCACAATGAAGTGAGTGATACTATAAAACTTTCATTTTTACTTATTAGAAAGCTAAAGAAATCATACATTCTCTTATATTTAAAAATACATTTAAATTGACAGTTACTTTCCGTTTAAATACTTTTTTAAGTTGATTGATAGTAAATTTGAAAACTTGAAATATTTAAACAAGGTTTTATAAAACTTTACTAGTACTGTTTTAAAATTTATTGCATTTGGAGTTATCTGTAATGCTTGAAATACACGAATATTTATCAAGTTAACAGAATTGCTTCCGTTTTCAATTTTTATGACATCACATTGAGCATTGTCGATGTCTCATATTTACTTTTATATCTATAATATTAATATATTGTACATATACAAATATGTACAGATAACTGAAATAACGAACCTGCGTTATTTAATTAAGCATTACCATATGTCTTGGTAACGCCTAATATATTTCAATAATAAAAGATAACCACAACGAATCGTAGGAAAGGCACCGTGTGTCCTACATCTACCTTCAAAACCATTTTTTCTCACAGATTCAATTGTTTCCTTGATAATTTTCTTTATAACAAGTTAAATGCAAAATAGTTATTTCATAACTACTCTAAATTAAAAAGAAAGAAGGTCTCACCAAATGGCTCTTAGATATGTCATATGAATCCACTAAAAAATTACTTTGTTTTAACAGCATAATTCGGTAGTCAGTATGCCATACGTTTAATATACTTTGGAGTTATAATAATAAAAATATGCTTTCATGCTCACATAGATACACCATCACGCAGCACTTAATCACACACACTTACACACATACATACATACATACATACATACATACATACATACACAATATACATATTGCATTCTTGTATTTTTATGTTGTATTATTTCTCTATCACTTCGTAAATAGCCACTGCGTCAAGTATCGTGGGTCTAATGTGGATGGACTATCTTTTAATCTTTTTCGTGAGTAACTAGTAACTACTAACACAGGCTTAGAGCTTAGTACAAGTGTCAGTCTCACAACTGTAAACTAAATTTAAAACTTAACTTTAATTTAAAAACCTATTTTTGGTTATGTTTGTTGTTTTGTGTTAATTATGTTGAAAAATAAAATGATTTTATTACTATTATTATATTATCAACGACATTATGAATATATAATTCACATCTGCTTGTTATTTTAAATATACATATCTTCCCTTCATTATTTTTTTTAAACATCTCGGAAAGATGAAATATTTTCTAAGATTGACTTTTGAAGTATTTACTTGAATTAAATTTGAACATAGTTTAGTGGAACGTGGAATATTTTAAGCCGTAAATAGCTCACAGAATTTATTTCATTTTGAA
This sequence comes from Dione juno, assembly GCA_037127375.1. NCBI lineage: Eukaryota > Metazoa > Arthropoda > Insecta > Lepidoptera > Nymphalidae > Dione > Dione juno. Next base: position 6,036,028 of record JAXRJS010000041.1, on the reverse strand, counting down.
TTATTATGTTTCACCTATTTTAGTTGGCAAAGCAAATAGAATTATTCACAGTCGCTACTGTGTCCAGCAGGCTGCGCGGCGTTTGCTTACACCGTGTATGTAATTTCTTTAAAATGACTTAACACTAAATTATTTATGACTCTTTGGCTAAATTCGAAAGATGATATTAATTGATTCATCAAATTTATAATAATTATAGCGTATAAGGATTATACAATAGCGATGATTACTCGTATAGTACTAGCAAATAAAGTGATTAAAGTATGAAATAGTTATCCTATGAAAGTAGAAGTATAAAAGTTTCAATAGATATTATAACGTAAATTTTACTAAAATTGTAAAATTCTAGAAGAGTTGAGCAGTTTTCGTTGTGGTTGTATTACAATGAAGGCTTAAGGAACAAAAAATATCATATTAACAATTATTAACATCGTACAATAACAAACATAGCATATATTTTAAATTAATTTAAAATATATGCTATGTTCATTAAATATCTCTAAACAACGTACACGTTCAACACCTCCGTCCACCGTTTAACGCCAGCAAAGTCAACGGGCAAAGAAAAGCGGGCAACAGCTAGTTATGTATAATTATTAACTGCAGATACAGCAAAACGTCTGCAGCTGGAACTGTAGCGATCTAAAATTATCGTACATTCATTCAAAAATAATAATATTTATACTAAAAATATTTCCTAATTATCAAATTGTTGATATACATTTATGAATAATAGTGGACTTAAATTTATTATAATCTATCGTAACATTATATCCGTACCGTAACATGATATAAAAAAAGTTGTTGCAAAACATTATTCTGCTATCGCAATTATTATTTTTTTTTTAATTAAAAAAAATCTATTTAAATTTGAATAAATTTAAAGCGAAATGTATAATTGATGTTAACAAGTAATATTTAAAACCAGTGTTAATATCAAACAATATTATTATTAAAGTATTAGCGATAATAAAACTCAATCTAAAACAAAATAATCAAGTTCAATGATAACTTAGTGATAACGAGTAATTGTATTTCTTGAACGAATTAAACGGGACGCGACTGAACTGAGAGGGTACCAGCCTATTTGCCTTCAATCATCTCACTACCAACAAGATATTCCTACTCTATCTCCAACGTGAAGATAATAAAGTTTGTTCCAATCAGTGCTTTTTGTTGATTTTCTCTTAAAGTAGATTTTTAATTAAAAATTTATTCATAGAGTGTTTTAATTTATTAAACTCTCCCGTCCTGTGCAATTTAGAGTAATGAAAAATTTTATAGAAGATATATTACCTTATGAATATTAAATTTTTGAATTAGTGAATTTTTAACCAAAATATAACAAAGCTATACTACCGCTTGGAACACTTTCTATTCTAGCGAGTTGTAGCCCGTAACTTTGTTTACGTGGACGTTTAAACCCGTTTATTCCCGCTCTAGTGAAGTGTAAATTTACACTCCCTCAGGAGCTTTCAGTTTCTTGCGCTGTGTCATTTTGGCATGTAGTCGGTCAGTCAGTCACTTACACAGTATTGGAAGAGTTTTAAATATATTTATGAAACATTTATTTATGATAAAACAATAGATATATTCAATGATTAGTTTAGTATGTAGCCTTAATAAAATAAATATATATCTTAATATTCATAGTACAATTTGATAACTCCACAACAGTATGCACATTAACAATACGATTAAGCGTTGTTTGGATGGAAAGGAAACAATACAGCTTTAAACTAATGGCATTGAGTATGCAATATATCTTGTCCTCAGTTTTCATTGTTCTAAAACTTGTTTTTCAAGACAAAACTGTATAAGTAAGTATTTTTCAGTTATTTAGTTCAATAACATATTAAAATGTCTTGATTTATTTACAGTTTTAATATTTTTACAAATTTTTCACAGTCGACATCAAGACGATCCGCTTTCCATCCGGATTTTAAAACTAGCTTGTTGCAAGACAAAATTGACTGCACCTACCAATTAAATTGGAAATTGAATCTATATCCATCGTGTTCCATACGGACACCGTCTCACTGTAGCGGCCTAATTTCAATGATAATTTTATATAATATCTTTATACAAAAAAAAAAGACTTGTCATTTTTTATATTTATGTTATTTCAATCAAATAAATAAATGAAAATAATGTAATCCCTATAATTTAATTACACCACTAAATTGTTATATTTTAATACGTTTACATTTGAATAACAAATTGTATGTGTACTTCGTACTTCCGCTAAACATGCTAAAAGCTTACTAATCTCACGGGAAATCTAAAATTGTAAGCCTGGACTAATAGCTTACTTAAACAATAATAATAAATTATGGTATATATAAAGACCTTCAAAAATATACCATTAATTTTGATTGTGATTTGATTTGTGTACCTATAACGGGACTCTCATAGAATCTCTGTCTGTTTGTCTGTCTGTCTGTCGTCTGTCTGTCAGAATCATTTTTGCAAGTCAACGCAATCCAAAGATATGAACGTTTATGTGTTACAGTATAAACAAATCAGAAATTTCGGAATTTATAAGTCTATCACAGAAATAAATCATTGCAAACTTTTATCTGTAGTTCATTTCATACAAATAACTGCATAAGACCGCAAGTTAAATTTGTCAATTTTTATAAATAAAAAATAAATATTTATTGATAGCGATGCAGCGAGAAAATTCTGCCAGCATCTTGGGTTCATTACCACATGAGCCATATATTTCTGATACTTATTATATTTTAGATTAGGTTTTGTTTTTATAAATTGTATTTTCCGGTAACCTACAATCACAAAATTGGTACGGAACCTACTACTTGCACTTACCCGATATTTATTTTATTTGTAGATATATATATATATATATATATATATATATATATATATATATATATATATATATATATATATATATATATATATATATATATAAATATATATATATATATATATATATATATATATATATATATATATATATATATATATATATATATATATATATATATATATATATATATATATATATATATATATATGTATATATATATATATATATAGAGCTTTATTATCCCTATTTACAAAAGAAGATAGAAGAAGAAGATATATTTAGAAATGAAGCTCTTCGAGCGCATGATCGGCCTCACGCTCCGCCAAGAATGTACTGTCCCTGAGTCTCAGTATGGGTTTCAACCAGGATCAGGCACTATGGACGCCATTTTTGCCCTCAGAACTTTGATGGAGGCTTACAGGGAAAAAAGGAGAGCTCTGCATGTGGCCTTTTTGGACTTGCAGAAGGCTTTTGACTGTGTGCCACGTCAGTGTATCTGGTGGGCATTGCGATCCAAGGGGATCCCTGAATCCTATATTGAGGTTATCAGAGATATGTACAACGACTCCAATTCAGTGGTTAGGACCGCTGTTGGCGACACCAAGCCCTTCCCGATTACAGAAGGGGTTCACCAGGGCTCAGCTCTTAGTCCGTTCTTATTCAATGTAGTGCTGGATACTGTCTCGGCTCACATCCAATGCCAGCCCCCGTGGCTGATGATGTATGCCGATGACATAGTACTCATCGACAAGAACCGACTGATGCTGGAGCGTAAAGTGAACGCCTGGAAGGGCGCGCTTGAGAACGGTGGTCTCAAACTGAATGTGTCGAAGACCGAGTACATGGCTTGCGGGAACCCGGACTCGAGCACCATCCATATCGGGCCTGAGCCAGCCGTTAAGTCGGAGAAGTTCAGGTACCTTGGAGCCGTTATGCATGAGTCTGGAGGCATCGACCACGACATCCATGCCTGTATAAACGCTGCCTGGGCCAAATGGCGGGAGGTCACTGGTGTGGTCTGCGATAGCAGAATGCCTCCCAAGCTCAAGGGACTGATATACAAGAGCATTATCCGACCGGTTCTTTTATACGGCAGCGAATGTTGGCAAACATTATCTCGGCACACTCAGGAGCTTCACGTCACGGAGATGAAGATGCTGAGATGGATGTGTGGCGTTACGCGGTCCGACCGCATACGCAACACATTCATTCGAGGTAGTCTTGGGGTCCGTGACGTAGCGGATAAGCTCCAAGAGCGTCACCTGAAATGGTATGGCCATATTTTGCGCCGATCTGAGAACTATGTCGGAAGGAAGTGCCTTGACATGTCTGTCCCTGGAGTTAGACCACCCGGACGCCCAAGGAAGCGATGGCTGGATGACGTGACACAAGACATGAGAGCCAATAGATTGTCCACTGAGGATGTTAAAGACCGTGCAAAGTGGAGTAGGCTTAGTTGGAAGGCAGACCCTGGCAAAAGCCGGGACTAATGCCAATATATATATATATATATATATATATATATATATATATATATATATATATATATATGTATATATATATATATATATATATATATATATATATATATATATATATATATATATATATATATATATATATATATATATATATGCGCTTTATCCCGAGTACAGTAGCGTAGACATGACATGCTTGTGTCAAGACACTTCGTACTCGCCGTCTCGCAAGAGCTGCAAATTGAAAAAAAAAGTTATTCCCGTAAAACCATAACAATCGAATTCACATTCAGTCGCTAGCCTCAAACCTTATTTAATTTTGACTAAAATATTTAATCGAAATACTTATACATTAACGCGAGTGATGCAACTCGAGAACATTCTTGTAAGGGATGCCGGTGTCAAGTATTTAAGCTATAAACATGAAAAGTACATGTCCAAAGTTCTATCTTTACGTCCATATACCAAATTTTGTTATTTGTATTTGTTTTATTTAAATATTTCGTGTGTTATCATGTTTTGTCTGGAACAGTTATCCGATATTAACTATTGTCATTACCGACGTTCATTTATTTTTTTATAAAACTTAATTATTTTTTAGAAAACAAATATGAACTTGCTGGATGCAAGCCAACAATTAAAAATATTATTAAAAAAAAACTAATTTTTGATAGCAATGACCATAAACTGTTAAAGCAATATAAATATAAATATCTATTTTAAAATTAATAATGTTCCATACCAACAAAGCTTTTTTAAAGCTCAACAAGTATTTATTTTGTATGAGTATGAAATTTTGTAACACTAATTGCATTTTGAGTAGCTTTATATAATTTAAAGCGAATAAAACAAACAAAATTGTTAAAAGCATAAATGTTTACGTTCTGGAAATGGAGTAGACGTAAGCAGGCATTCCTGTGCGTCTATAACAACAATTGCTCACTTTGTCAGTGGCTGGATATAACCGCGAGTAAATTGTGTGAAAATAAATCCAAGTAAAACAAACAATAATCTTAATCAACTATATCAATAATGTACATGCGTTCGGAAAAATGATTTTTTTTAAAGACCAATCCATATTTTTTCCAGATTCTCGTTGCGTTCCGCATTGTAGGCAGGGAGAACTTGGTGACATGACGAAACACCGACCTCTACTTTCTGTCCGAATTTGAGACTACCTTTATTGGTCAGTAATAATATTTATTATGTAGCTGAATTGTATTTATTTGGTTCCACCTCTTGTCATACAAAGGCATTGATGAATATATATATATATATATATATATATATATATATATATATATATATATATATATATATATATATATATATATATATATATATATATATACATATACGTATACATACATATACATGTGCTAGCCACAATATAAGGCATCGCACAATGGTGACACAAAGCAATTAAGCTCGTCTAATTAATCATTGTCAAGCAAAGACTTAGCTTCACTTCATTTTCAAACCACTCCATTAAAGGCATTTACTGTATTTAAGTTTACTGTGGTGCAGTAGAACACTGTGAACACGGTGGCCATGGGTTTGATCCTCACTTGGAGGAATAAATTTTTGCCACTCATATAAGACCCACATGTTACGCCACCCAAGCCGCAATGTTTTGAAGGTGGACGAAAAGTGTATAGCGAAGTGTCTTGACAATATGCTCTAGAAGCAAAAAAGCCTATACCATAATTTTTTTACACAAACATTAGTAATAATAAAACATTTACACATGGCGCGTTCCAAGTCTTATGTCTTTTTTTCTAGAATTTAGCTAGATACGCGTATCTTGATATGTTTTGAAATATTGTAAAACCCACTAATCGACCTAAAGCAATGTTAGATTATTCTAGCACCAGTAGCAGGTAGGTAGGTAATATGATGTCAACAGCAATACTTATTAAAAAAAATACCGAAAAAATAAACTTAACTTTAATATATGTGTTACAAAACTTAATTATAAAACTTTTGCTACCTTAGTAAGTAATTTTGTCACCGTTGTAATGTGCCTGAATTTGAAAATTGTGAGCTAAAAGAAATAATATAGAACAAAGTGTATTAACATAAGGTTCTTTCCACCAACCATATAAAACACGGATGTTGTTGTTTAAATAGGTCCGTGCACTTTTTCGCCGACTTTAGTATAAAAGCCCTATAACCAAAAGTTACACTTCTGTGACCGTCAGCAAATTAATTGTGAACAATAATTTGTCTAATTAAAATTGTATACGTTGATAATTAACATTTTAAATTGCTCTTTATATTATTAAAGATTTTAATTTAAGCCAAGAATGAAGGAAAGTGAAGAATTTCACTAGTTTCTTTAATATAGGTAATACTTTAAATAAATACTAATACTTTAGATAAAGGTAAAACTTTAAAATCAATTAAATTTTTCATAATAGAAATATGAAGTTAAAAAGCTTCAATATAAAATTGTATAACTTCTAAAAGCTAGGCAAATAAAAGTAGCTTTAATATAAACATCTTGTAAGCGGATTGTGGAAGAGTAGTTTTTAAAGCTTTCTTTTAGAACATTTTAAATTGGAATACTCTAAACAATTTCAAAAAGACACATTTATCTGATATATCAAAAGAGGCTAATATAAATTTAAAAATCTCTGCGTCTAACTGTAATATGGATATAGCTTTGGATTCAAATCGCCGCTCGGGGGAACTTATTGATTTTGATTTGTACGCTCTAGTACAACAAAGCGTAGCATCGAATTCCGCCACTCAGCACATAATGACTGATATTCAAGTGGAGAGAGAACTGATACTAGATTCTCTTGTTGAATGAGATAACGTGTGAAGTTAAAATAAAAATAAATAAAATTATTTCTATTACAAATAAACACTGACTCTTTTAAAAGAAGCCTTCAGCGTTAAGTGTATGTGTTTTCAGGACAAAGTTTTATATATGTACAATATATATGTTAATCAATGTTCATTTATTATAGTTTATTTTTATGATCAATAAGAATAAATTATGATGACATTGTACATTGTACATGAAAATTTTGAAAGAAATAGATTACACAGTGTTAACGGATATTTAAATGGGCACGTAGAACAACCCTTCGGAGAATATTCATGAATGACGACTGTTTTTACTCTAGGCATAAATTCATACTTTTTTTTCGCTCTACGTGTAATTCGGAATTTGCATTTAAAGTTTGTGTAATCAAAGTCTGGTGGTAAATCTCTCTGTTCCGAATAAAAGTGGAAAACGGTGAGTCTTGATATAGAATTCTTTTCTGTTTTTGCTATGAGAGGAATGAGGATTACAAAATGCAGTTCAATTTATTGCACTCTTTTTAGAATCAAATTCTATCGTAGCCACGTAACACTGCAAATAACCACAAAATGCCTTTCATCCTGTTAAAGCCACTAAGGCTGACAGATAACCTTTAAATACAAAAAAGGAAGACTTCAAGATTGAGCTTAAGTACTATTGATAGTCTCAGCATTTTTACCACAGACATTCGACGAGCTTTTGCCAAAGGTGAGTATTTAGTTGGTGTTTTTCTGGATGTTGCATCTGCATATGACAATGTTCTTCTTCCGGTACTCAGGCAGAAACTGCATCAGCTGAGTATTCCGCCGAGGATGATTCACTACATATGCAATTTGCTGACCGGTAGAACGGTATCTGTGAAACATCCGCTTCTTACTATACCTCCCAGACTTGTCTGGAAAGGTCTGCCTCAAGGCTCAGCTCTTAGTCCTCTGTTGTATAATATATACACACATGACCTGGAATTGTCTGTTAATAATTTTTGCAACATTCTACAGTACGCTGATGACATCGTCCTCTATTATAGTTCAAATTCAGTAGAGGACATTACTTATCGTTTGAACACTGCTTTGCACTATCTTAACCAGTGGCTCTATGAACACGGCCTGGCATTATCTCTGGATAAGTGTCAAGTGGTAGTGTTTACTAAAAAGAGAGTAGTTCCAAATCTCCAAATTGTAAGTGAGAATATTCCCATACGGATAACACAAAATGTTAAATTCTTAGGCATGTTACTCGACAAAAGACTGAACGGAATTGCTCATGCTGAATATATCAGCCAGAAATGTGAAAAAGGCATTAATGCTCTAAGAGCTGTGTCTGGTGTGTGGTGGGGTGCACATCCTTACTCTCAAAAACTGCTGTACAATGCTATAATCCGTAGCCATATTGACTACGGGCTATTTGTTTTGGACCCCTTTAATAAAGTAGCTACAGAAAAAATTAATCGTATACAACATAAATGTCTACGGATTATTATAGGTGCAATGAGGTCTACTCCTACTAATGCACTACAAGTGGAGTGTGTGGACCCACCTTTCCCTATCCGTCGACAATTTCTTGCCGATAAATTTGTATGTAAAATGTTACAGCTGTCTTCCCATCCATTGAGGTCTAAGTTATATAAATTAGCCGATCTTATTCCACGTGCCAAGCCTTTACCCTACTTGCTAGATAGCTTCCTTAGACTAACCTCCCTCCCCCACCCCTTGTCCTCATTCCCATCAAACCCATTATTCCGTACACCTTATAATGCTCTTGTTCATTGCCCTCGTGTCATTACAAATATTGGCCTAACTAAGGGAGATCCTAGCATCAACACAAAATTTCAAGAGCTGGTCAATGAAAAATGGTTAAACTATGTCCTCATCTTCACAGATGCTTCAAAGCTTTCGAAGGAAAGCTGTGTTGGTGCAGATTGTTGGATCCCAAAATTCAAAATTATTTTACAATTTAAATGTCCTCCCGAATCATCAGTGTTTACAGGTGAGGCTGTTGCTTTGCTAGAAGCAATCCTGTTTACACTCTCCCACAACTTTAAACAGACGGTTATTTTTACGGACTCGTTAAGCTGCTTAATGGCGTAAAAGGGAAACCCGTTCCATAGTAGATTGAGATCTTCAATTGTTTTAAGGATTCGTGAAGAATTGTACTCATGTCACCTAAGAGGCTTGGACGTTACTTTGGTATGGATTCCAGGTCACTCTGGAATTAGTGGGAATGAATCTGCAGACTCTTGCGCCAAATTAGCCATCCAGTGTGGTACTTCTGATCACTTTTTTAATTCAGCCCAGGATCTGCTGACCCTGGCAGATATTCATCTGTATAAGACCTGGAGTAATTTCTGGGATAAGTCAAAATCAATCAAAGGTAAGTACTATGCCTTAATTCAACCTAATATCCCGAAGCGACCGTGGTTTTTTTCTCAAAAACATATTGAACGGAGGATTATATCAACAATCTGCCGCTTACGCCTTGGACATGCATGTACGCCTGTGCATTTGGCTAAGATCAGGGTCAGGGACCATTCACTATGTGAATGTGGCCTGGACGATGGTTCCCCTTCTCACATCCTTTTCTCTTGTGCTAAATTAACCCGTCCCTTGTATGATGTTCTTCCCAATAAAGTTCCTCGTCCTCTTAATGTTCAGTGTTTGTTAATGTTTGTGTTTAGTCCCTTATGTAAATTTCTATGTAAATACATTAAGTATAATAATATTCGATTATAAACTAACACCCGTATAAAATACTATTTAGTACTAACCCACTTTATTGTGTGTATATATTGTAATTAGTATGTGTTTAATTTGTTGTAGGTGAAGGAAGAATTTTTATTGGATCTCTTTTTTTACATGCATTGTATTATTATGTAAAGTTAGTTATCTTTTCACCGTACATTCTCCTTCGTGTATTCTCCATACAACGTGACATTGGCGAAGTGAATTGTGCTCAACTGGCACGCTCGAAACGCCATTACTGCAGTACAGAACAAAACAGACTTCAAGATTTAAACGTAACGCTACACTGCTAGATTTATTTTGTTCTTATTTGAATCCCTTCTGTAATATACAGTTACATAATTTATTTCTTAATTAATACATTGTAACTAACATCAAATTGAGCAACTAACGTCATCTCTGTCCCTGTCAGGTAACCGCAATTGGCACTATTAGCGCCCTCTTCACAATATCAACCAAACTAAATCCTAACACCACATAAACATTTTATGTTGTAGCAGACCCTCGTAAATTTCACCCTAGCTGTCTTTACGGTAGCATGATTAATTAATATTAACTATATAATAAACAGGATTAAGTAGCTATTAAGAATTGAATACATATTTTATTAGTTCCAATCAAATAACCTATAAAATAATTTTGAACAAATATAAATTATAGTTTTACTAAAAATGTTACCAATTTGATGTCTTTTCGAATAAGTTCAAATCGCACTTAAAGTGATATGTATCTTTTTGGGGTCCTGGATAGATTCCGTCATAATAAAATGTTAAAATTGGAGAACAGGGAATAACAACCACATTTTACTTATTTCACAAAAATTACAAGATATGTAGTGAGAAAAAGAATAAAAATCTTACATGTTATAAAAGTAAAAAGCTTCAGAATGCTGTAAGAGTGCAACTATTAAAATACGAGACGGATTCTATTGCGGTATTCCATAATACACTGAGTGATTCGAGAGGAACGTTTATTTGTATATTATATTCTAGTAAAGCCGACAATATCGTAAAAATTTTTACTGTGCGCTTTTATTATACTCGCTGACTAAACTTTTACGATATATATTAAAATAATATACTATGTAGTGTATGGCTAGCGTTTGATGAGGCAAAAAGTCCGCAATGACATAAATAAATCGTCTAATAATCTTATCTTTTACCAATTGAAAAAATCAGTTATTTATAGGAGCTATTTTAAGCAATATAATATTTATACTTATACTAGTGCACTTTATATAGATTAAATTCTAAGATCTCACATTTTTTAAATAAGGGCCCACAGAAGTCTTCGCGTCGTAGGCCGTACTAGTGGCGGGTGACAGCGGGTGGCGGTCGAGGCACGTACTTATAATACTTAAGATCTACACTAATGTGCTAATACTATAAAGCCTGCTAATCTCAGTAACCACTGGTTCGAATAGAAAAAATATTTTTGTATTAGATGGTCCATCTATCAAGAAAGACTATGACCGTTGGGTGCCCCATTACAGGTTCTATATAAAAATGTACGACAATATATGTCTATCTCCTAAGAATAAACGACGGAATATTTTTTTAAGATAGATATTAATGTAGTCTTTTATCTTCTTTTTCCAATAGTATGCTACGTATGCTTTCAAATTTGAGTAATTAATTTGAACATTATTATTTTAAGGTTGTATTTTTATATTTTATTTAATTAAAATTACTGATGAGGGGTCTTACAATAATGTAACTCAAGGTATTTTCTCATTAAAAGTTACTAACTGTTCTGCAAACATATATTGTAAAAATATATTGTGTCCAAGCGGGTGAAGGCTAGCATGTTACTAATAGATATTTACATATATGGTGCATCTATATATATAAAGTAACAAATAAAAATTGCTATAGCTATATTTAAGTGGAGTATAGAAAAATCTCCTTTGCAACCTTTCTGATAATTCATTATGACTGAACGTTTGAGTTCTAAACTTTATTTCTATTATAAATGTACAAGGCGAGCCGTCGTACTAATAATTGATAATCGCAGAATCATTAAGAAAATTCACAAAGTATAGTAATACTACAAGAATTAGTGGATATTACAAAGAAGTTAATTGATATAATTAGTAATAATGCTTACATGTATGTGTAATTTATCTACACTAAAGGCCCATGCCATAATTGCCATAGCAACGTGTGTGTCACTTTATACAAAAGTTATATTGTTAAACATATGGTAGTGTGTGTAATGTTTTATTTAATGATTTAATATAGTTTATAAGCATTATTATTGAATATTAGCGTTCTGCACTTCTACACATAAACTATACGTGTGCCAAATTTCGTACTCCGTCCGCACAGTTTTCGTAAAAAGGGGTCCAAAGATATTGCTTCACGTATTAATATGTAGATAATTAAGGCATATACAAGTAATGTCAACTCTCTATGGTTAGTAAAATTATTTTGTAATATTTAGTATATTATTTTATAGTCTTCAGTTTCAAGGTATATGAATTCAGTACACTACTAAAATATATAGAACGATAAAAATTACCCTACAAACATAGAAACTTGTTCTTTTTTTAAGTCAGTTAAAATCGAATAAGATAACGTGTTTGCAATGTAATTATCTAAGAACTAAAAAAAGATTTAAAGGGAGGTAGTATATAATTGAAATTAATAAACAAAAAAAAAATAGATACATAAACAGATTTTTCAATTCAAATTCAATTCTCAAAACTAGTAGTTCTAATATTCTTAGTCATGCCAAAAAATAAAACATTTTTTAAAACGTAACATTTATGACTATAACAGTATGTTAATTTAATATTTTAATGTAAAATCATAAAAAATATATAAAGCTTATTCGAAATGGTCTCCATTGGCTGCAATATAGTCCTTCAAACGTTGAGGCCAGTTATCAATAGCAGCACGGACTCTTCCTGTGGGAAAATTCTTCACTGCCAATCGTATGGATTGTTTTAGGGACTTCAAATTATCATGGCGTTAAAAGTAAGCTTTACTCTCTAAAACTGATTATAAATCATAATCCAATGGATTAAGATGATGACTAGATGACAGCCAGTCTTCAGCTCTGATGAAGTCCGGAAGAACGGTCCGGACTATCCCTAACCAAGATTGGGTGGATCGAGCTTTATAACCCGACGCCGAGTCTTGCTGAAAGGACCATTCTTGGTTATTGAATGTTGTTGTTAAGGGACTTAACTACCTTCTTAAGAATCGTATCTTGATACTCTAGTTCGGATATTTTGATACATTTGTCAAAAAAAATATGACTGCTTCATAACGTAGCCCCACAAAACCATCACTGATCGGATAATGCCCACTCTGTACTCTGTCTGACTAACTGGGAAGCTTCTTAAGAGCTTCGGATAGGATTTCTTCGAATTCTTTGCTTTACTACTTTGATTGCCTTTTTAGTACGAACACTATTGATGGCCAGATACTTTTCTGTCATAAACAGAGAAGGTTTTGTACCCGATAGCCCAGCACACAAACATTTGACTGAGTATATTCGGCTCTATACCTACTTTATGTAATGCAATCAGATCGATTCAGCTCTGTTTATCACCCCACTCCATTTTAATATGACAAAATATTTAACATCATATTAGCGCTAAGATAGCAAAATACAATAAGCAATTGTATAAAAATGGCAGAAATTTTGTTTTTTTTAGTTGTAATAGTATCTATAGCCAGACTAAGTAGCTTAATTTTCATTATTTACAGCATTATTTTCTGCATTACTCCTAACAATCCACATTTTGTATTATATGCTAATATAATATATATATTGCTAATCAACTAAAATTTACGTTTTTCCCAAGACTGTACATACATACTGTTGCACGTATGATCGATATCACGTATAATCCGGGCTCAGTGCAAGCATTGTCACGTTTTATGGCTTAGACAGCTTGTTCAATCAAAAAACTTTTATTTTAAATGTTTTAGCCGGTACTTTTATTTATTTTTTATTATTTATTAATTATTTATAACTTATATTCTATACTCAATCATATTTTGTTTTCAGTTTCACCCTTAATATCGCTTTTTTTATTGTGAGTTTAATGCTGTTAGCCCTATTGGCTTTGACAGCGAAACCGGTTGGGGAGGGAAGAGGGTACTCTGTCCCTGAGAAGTAGCAAGCACTACCTGCTGCTGCTGCGTCGGCGGCAAGCGCGTCCCCTTGGCGCGGGACTCGAGCCTCGGCTTGCGGCCGACGAGCGAGCTGGGGGATGTTCCCTATTTTTAACAAACTAGCCGTGACCAGAAGACGCGACTGGAGAAACTTAGACTAATATACAGGAACCTAGCAGTCCCTAACCGCTGGGCCCGGCCACGCCAATACGCGGTCGGTCCGTCAAAAATGCTGGACTTCGTCGTCGTTTCGGTCGACGGCGGTGTAAGTGTCATGTATGTGTTTTGTGCTTCGTATGGGTCATTAGCAACTGTAATGGGGTCATCTGGGTCTAATAGAACGCTACGCGGGCGTCTAAGCTTTATTTTAGCGTACGGAGTCACACGCCTGTACGATAAGGGGGTTCGTGTGAGTAGCTGCGCGCTCGAAGTAGCGCCTGGATAGGCTTTTGCATTACTCTTGAATCGATTCCAGTTCGAAGTCTCTATGTAGGTCGACGTTGTGAACGAACCAGGGGCAACCTGACGCGATTTTAAGAATATACGCAAGAATTTATTCTGAACTATTTGAAGGGCATTCAGCTTAGTGTGTGCGAACAGGACACTAGCATAAGTGAGGACAGGTCTTACACAAGTTTTGTATAGTGTACCTTAACTAGAAGCGAAGTCGACAACCACGCATGTTCTTAATATCAACTGCAATACTACTTTTAGTTGTGTGAGTTTATTTTTGTTTAAGCTATTAAAATCAAATAATACCAAAAAGTATATTAAAATCTTATATAAAATTTAAAAACCAACGAAGATTCGGGAATCTTGAATGAAGCTTATTTAGGCTACCGATTACCAAACAATTTCAAACTTTGAAGAAATTCTTAAAACACCTTTTAAATCCAATTCCAAATCAGACTCATCATTGTTACAATTTTCCCTAAAAAGCTTTACCGACGCCCTTTTTGTTCTTATTTTGATTGGTATAAAATATTCGTTAAAAGTTTTTATTTGCACTTAGTATGATTAGAACAACAAGCTTTCATTTTCTAAATAAAATTAATGACACCATTTAAAATATCACGCCTCCAATCCATTAGAGCTACTAGTTGCTGATTTCATGTAAACATTTTAATTTATTTTCAATAAACATGTAGATTTAGTTTTATAAGTCCCAAAGCGTTTCTTTTTGGTTTTTAATACAAGAGAGTGCTACTACAAATCGTAGTCGTGTACTCTCTTAAATATATATTCCGAAGTTTACAAAATAATTTAACAGATTTTGGCAGTACTATAATAATCATATATCTTTATTAATTGCAAATTCTAAATTACTTCTGCCTGTCTGTTACGCTTCAACGCCTAAACTATACGATAATTCATTAAATAAATTAAATTGCGTTATTGTGTTTGCAGCTTGATCTACATTATCGTAATTTCCATAGGGATTTTATTTGTTGTTAATTAAAAATGTAACCTATGTGTTTACTTGATATTTATAGCCAATTCAATAGAACAATAATTATTAAATAGTAATTTTGTCGAACAAAGTACTATAAATTGTGACAACTTTTACATTTATTAACCGATTGAAATGAAACAAACATTAAGTGTTAAGAGAAGTTGACCATAATACAATAGTAAACTGCGTTTAAATCGATTAAGCAGTTACTGAGATAAGCGTGAACAATCGCACATACATTTTTTAAAATTATTGTTTTGATCATTGTTCTATCACATTGGTAAATGTCTGTAATATCAATTTTTTTTAATACAGCTTCCATCAGTTCACTGATCGGACATTTCGGATCGGTTTTTATTATCGGATACATACATACATAATATATTAGAGTGAAGTATACTTCAAAACATAAAAACAGTTCAGAACATAAAAAAGTCTGCAATTGCATGTCTCCTAATATAAACCACGGTAACCAGTTTATCTTTCACATATTACAAAGAAATGATTGATGAATAACGAATATTTTTGAAAATATACGAATTACGAAATAATTAAATTACGAAACTTTATTTAACCGACCTTTAAAAATGAGGAAAAAGGTTCTATGTTGAAGGTTCTGTTGATACATATTTTTTTCTCAATCATTTGTCAACCGATTTGAATCATTATTTTTTTAAATAGAAGACCGTATTTCAGAGGTAGTCCCATTGTCCCAGGAAAATTGACAGAAATATCTTATAGTCATATCAATATGATGGTATTAATGAGCTGATGATGAAAGGATGAAGCATAAATACTATGGGCACATACAGAAGTCTAGTTGTGTACTATTGGATTATTCAGGACAATTCATCAAATCCTAATTTTTGCTTGCTCATATTAACAAAAGATTAATAAAACTTTATAGCTAGTCAGCTTGAAGCAAGAAGTAAATAGATAACAAATACCAACGAACAAAAAGCAAATAAATTACTCATTTTGTATGAAATGAACTACAGATATGACTCTTTTCTCTATTATATTTACAAATTACCAATTTTACCGATTTATTTTATGATTTTTACAAAATTGTAAAAAGCTGCCTAAAAAATATGTTTACTTATGCAAATTAAGTCCACGAAACAACATTAGGTAATTTTATATTATACACATAATCTAACCAAATTTTTACATTAGAGGTAGAAGCCACTTTAAGTGTGTGTGCACTTTTAACATATATAAGAAACACAGACACAATTCAGCTTATTAAATTAATAATCTTGTAGTTTAGGTGGGTTATGCCGCGGGTGGCTCACATATATTTGGTTAGAATATTATAAAATATGTAGGTTTATCTTAAATGTAAATAAAATATTCCACGCGTGTACCTTTCATCTAAATCCATCCAGATGGTCTTTCTTGGGAACTGTATATCAGATTATAAGGGGCCGTAATGTGTATAAAATAACCTGTAATCATATTTATCTATAAAATGAAGATAAAATTACTTATCAAAAACATATTGGTTTATATAAAATAAACATTACCTATATATAACTAATAAACCCCAGTACCATCACAGGTATTACACAGGTATTTTAACGTGCCCTACTCAACTAAGCCTGCCTCAGTCTAGTCGTTAAATAAGAGAACTTAGAGGAGATAAGTATATATATATATATATATATATATATATATATATATATATATATATATATATATATATATATATATATATATATATATATATATATATATATATATATATATATATATATATATATATATATATATATATATATATATATATATATAAATATATATATATATATATATATATATATATATATATATATATATATATATATATATATATATATATATATATATATATATATATATATATATATATATATATATATATATATATATATATATATATAAATATATATAATTTAAGACTCATATTTAATTAATATAAGATGGTGTTCATTGTTCTAAAGTTTAATTTCAATTAAATAATAAATATACCTTCATAGTACACATTATTAAAACAAATAAAATATACATTACAATTGTAATTAAGGGTTGTATTCTATTTAAATCGTAAAAGATGTTGTATAGACTTACTTAATGAAGATGGATTCTCCTATTAATTACTTGGGGCATTGAGAGAATAACAAATACCTAATGATGACCTATTTCTTGGGCCTACAGAAATTGTTGAAAATCTTACCATATTAGTATTAACTTATTGCTATCTAAGTCACATTTTGAAGATTTCTCTAGTAACACAATAAGATAAATTTATTGATTATAAACTAAATTGGTAAAATATAAAAATCTTTATCATTAGTTTTTTTTTTACATTTTCTACAAGCAAAGAAAGAATTTTCCGTGTCATATATATACCTACAAAGTTTGAAATAGCGTCCTTCAATGAAGCCATGGTAGACTGACACGTATTAACATTCATCATCATTCATTTAGTCCGTCTGTTTTTACAAAACAAATACTGCGGAAAGCATTTTCATAATACTAATTGCTTTTAATTTGAAATAACAAAAATTCATGCCAACCAAACAATTCCATTTCTAATTTATCAAAGTAAGCTAATTTACAGTATATTGTTGGTAAATAACACTTTGTGAATTACTTGTTACCCCTCTTTGTATACACTACATAATTAGCTCAATTGGATCTGAAACAGTCAGTAAACAAGAAAGTATTCTAAGGTTCTGATTTGCTTCTAAACCGTCAATACACTGATATGTTCTTATATCGAAATCTATATTGCTTAAAAATGTTGATGCTATTATAATAATTAAACAATTGGATTATTATTATCAGTCAAGTGCGAATTTCACTAGCGCATCGAGGGTTCCAACCTAATTACTTATACAAATTATAAAAATTGACGAAGCTAAATTTGTGAGCAAATTTTCCCGGTGAATTAGATATAAATTACGGCAAAGATGAAGCACAAACTTCGTATCTTTTGATTGTATTGATTTAGAAGCGTGATTTCTTCTGTGCTTCAAGAAACTATAGACCTGGATATTTCATATTAATTTCAGCTTGACACCTTCACGTAATCTCAAAATGCTCAGACAAACAGTCCGACATATAAACAGTCAGTCAGACAAGCGGACAGGAAAGTGATCCTGTAAGGGATCCGTTTTTCCTTTTGTACGGAACCCTAAAAACAATGTAATATTAAAATTACTTACGTCATAAATATAAATTCAGAACTTTCCGTTTTTTCTTAGAAAATAAATCACTGTGAAAACAAATATTGGGTCACTTTTGTCTGACAAACGCTTCAGATATGATCTATTTTTACGTACAATCCACGCTCATGGTCGTCAATTGGAATTTCAGATCAACCAATAAATTTCAACTAGAAAAAAACATTACAGATTATTTATTGCTATAGGGACATTGGATAAAATATTTATCCGTTTCTTATTTCTGGAAACATTTGCACATTTTCGCAATAATTATTAAAATAAAAGCATAAGTAGTATTCCGTTACCAATCTGATGTTATTATTCATATTCCTAAAAGATTTTTAATTTTATTTTAAGTAAATAAAAATGAAACAGAAATTATATTCTTTATCCTTCCGTACGGTTAGGATGTAAATAATGAAAATTGTGAAGCTACGTGCAGAAACCTAGAAACTGAGCAAACCTCTGTTAATTTATCACGAGAGTAAGTTATCTAACATAGATTCTCGTACGACTTTTAACGAACCTCTTTTATCAAGTTCATTAGTTTTTGATATTTTTCTATTATAAACTATAACTATACTGTAATATAACTTTGTATACTATATACTAATGATATATACTATAGTAAATAGGTACTTACATAGAACAGTGTTATGTGAAGCTAGTTGATATGTCAATGTGGGTGCGATGTGGCCTAATTTGGTATTCATTCATTAGCAATAGATGACTTTTAGTACTTTAATATACCTGGTCTTTTAGTGACTCTTCAACTATATTATATAGTACAAATCCACTAGCGCCTCATTTACCTCACTTGACCTTGTTATTATTTCGCCATACGTTGATGCATATATGTACATAGGTTATAGGTTAGGCATACTGCGCTAAGCAAAATTTTAATTGAACTTTTTATTTTAAAAATAAAATGTAAACCATCTAAAATAAATTTATAAAATAGTAGTAATATTGGTGTTTCTTCATATAAAAAAATATCAGAGATCATAAAAGCACACAATTATTTTTCTACTTTAATCTTTATTCAAGGAATTTTTTTTTCCAACAGACAAAGTAAGCAGCAGCTGGTTGAAAAGTTAATTTTGTGTCGAACAGACATTACATAACGTTAATCGCTTCTATGTAACACCTTATGCCTACGTAGGTCATTTAGGCTTAACAATAGCAAGTAATATAAGTACTGAAATCTGCTGCTGCTAGTTTCTAAATATACATTACTCTGTGGTAGAGGCAAATAATATACAGCGCTACAATTTGCAATTCTCGCAACAGTCTAGCAAAACATTTTTTTACTTTATTTGAAACAAAATATTTTCATAGTAGGTACACTTTTTTAAATATTTGTAATATAACTGAGATTGACGCCGTTTTTAACATAAACTACGATTGTTTAAAAAAACTAAAGCTTCAATATACTTATAGCCAACATAATGTGTACGATATATAATATAATTTATAACAGTTAACAAACCTATATTTGCGGTAGTATACAGTAACTTTGTATGAAATAGCCTACAGATATACCTAACTTTGTAATGGGTTTTTTTTGGAATATTGTGAATTTCTCCTTTATTTGTATTGTATATCTTCACAATTCTAGGTCAACGGGAAATACCCTAAAGATTTTGATTACGCGCTGAATTTAGTTTAAAATGCGGCAAAACGAAGCGTTTACTTTGACTATTTCGTATTAATTTCACCTTGTTACCAGAAAATCTTGAGAAAAAAGGTCTTAAGAGGCTGACAAACTGATATACAGACGAACAACAAACCCTATAAGAGTTATATTTTTTCCTTTTTATATACAGAAATTTAATTCATTGAAAGATAACGCGCTTTAGGTTTTGTGATAGAGTAATATATGACAAACACTATCTTTGTACATCTTTTGAGCGTTTATGGGAACATGATCAGTTTTTATGGCTATTCGTTATTTAATTAAGTGTAGCGAAATTAATATAAAATGAACAAAACATTTTAAATTACTTGTTCAGAACTTTCATCAAAATTATTGAGAAATTTTAACAAAATTTTAATTCTTAACGACATGTACAGTAAAATATACATGTTAGAATTATATGAAATGTTTAACCATAAAATATCAAATTGTCGTTTGACCTTTGACATACCTTTGCAGCCATAATTTTAATATTAAAATACATGGATGTGTGTGAACACACGTCTAGATGATGGATAAGCTCGTTAGTGGCTTGACACGTCGTCATTAACGGCAGCCTACTATATCCTTTATTTATAGCTCACAAATCATAAAAATTAAAACAAAACATACGTAAAAAACGTCGTAAAACTTTTATGTATGCTGTAAAAATCAATATTTATACTGTTGATATGACCTAAGCATATTAGTTGAATGCGTAAATTACATATTTTTTTCTTAATCATAATTTCTACCGCATGTTAGAATGTACAGGATTGTTGAATTGAATTTGGAAAAGCTAACGCTACTCCTATATAGATGTTAATAGTTAATGTTATTGATATGGATCTTGATTATATGGCCCTGAAAATACTTTTTTTATGGGGTTAATCTTTTGACATATTACAGGTCATTGTGACAGATGTGGTGCTATTCGGATTTGCCCGATGACACTATGATGTTAAAAGATTGTAGAAAATGTACCTATTTGTACAAAAACAAAATATTAAATTTACTTTATTCAGTTCGAGAATGGTTGACTGTGAGAAACGGAATATTGTATCTTTTATTGGGTTTTCTCTGCTTACACAGCAATTGTGAAAAACGTGTATGAATACAAATACAAGCACATATTGAGTTGCGATGGC
Organism: Dione juno; assembly: GCA_037127375.1. Classification (NCBI taxonomy): domain Eukaryota; kingdom Metazoa; phylum Arthropoda; class Insecta; order Lepidoptera; family Nymphalidae; genus Dione; species Dione juno. The sequence goes on along the minus strand of JAXRJS010000041.1, from coordinate 6,014,555 downwards.
TAAATATTACGTCGCACTGTTTCTAATAGAATGAAAAAAAAAAACATATTATGTATCGATATGTACTTTGGCACATACAAAAATAAAAGTGTGCTTTAAAAATATAATGGATATATATATATATATATATATATATATATATATATATATATATATATATATATATATATATATATATATATATATATATATATATATATATACATATATATATATACGTACGTTTAGAAAGCGTCAGAAACATATAAGATACATTAGTAAATAAAAGTTGAATTGAATTGAATGTGTAATGAACAAGAGTCGTTCATGAATAAAGTAATAGATAAACCATATCTGAATGCTTCAAAGCCCTTGATGGCACGATCTTATACGAGTAAATCTCTTAGAAGAGAAATTATATATAGGGGCGGATAGTGACACATATTATAGATCAAAGTAAGCTGTGACCAAAATCACAATATTATTACAATGTTGTATGTGTATACGTCGTTAGATAGAGCAAGCGATACAAAATGTTTTTTGCGACCGTCGGGCTTCGGCGGGCTAGGACTTGCTGAAAACTGATGTCGGTTACAGGACCCAATGTTGCTTAGCGTCGTTGAACTTAATACGTTTGGCTTAAGCAAACTGTTATAGTACCGTTAATCACTTTACTCCATTTTAATCTCACAAAATATTGTACAATATATTAGCGTGAAAATAAGAAATTTCATAGAAAAATCAATTACATAAATGTATAAAAATGAAACTAAGTATACATAATAAATGATTGCGAGTGAAATTTAAAGCAATTTGACATATACAGTCGGAAGATCTCGCCTTCGCTACTATACTTATTTAATGAGCTACAAAACAAAGCAAAGGTAATTGCTCTTATTGGATTGATACAATACAAAAATATTACTTATTTCTAATTTCTTGACACACAAAATGCTTTCTAAAATTCTCATAGCGTTATGAAATACTTTCATGTTTACGAATAGCTCTTTACTTACATTTTGTCAATTTCCAAATTTATTTACCAACGACGGATTTCCCGCATTGAAAGGGTCATTGCTATTTACATAAAACATACTCAAATGTATTAAGTAATTCCCTATGAAATTAAAGGTAGCTTTATTTGTTAGCCACGATAAGATAATTAATATAGTAAAAAACAAAATCACATACAACTGATGTACGATTTAATGCAAAAAAAATTTACTGCAATTTTCGCTAATAGACAGACTGAATAGAAAGACGTTCAGATTAAATTATAATTACATGACCATTTTAAAATTCAAAAATAATACATAGATAGCATAGCATAGTAACACAGAGGTACACAGATAGTATATTAATCATTTAAATAAAAAGGTCCGGCATTTTAACTAAAATGTATTTTAACTTTTATATAGCGGCCTATTTCACTGTGATAACAAAAGGGTTTAACAAAACAACGTGCAAAAACTGTTTTCGGAAAAATGCCTACAGGTATGCATGAAAATGAAAAATATATATATTCATAATTTTAAATACTGTCAGTATTAATATATTTTTTAATTCTTGCTATGATTTTAGTAGAAAAATAAATGATTTTTATAATTTGTAAGAAAATTGAACAGTTCTATTCATTTTTATTAGCTGGGCCCACAACTTAGTCTGCGTGGGTCTCGAAACTATTAATAGTAAACCATCATAGATTGTATGTCTAAAATATACTACGCTTTACTTACTTCTTTTGTTTTAAACAAAAGAAGAATTATGTTACATTTCCGTTTCTATGAAACGTTCTGTTTCAGGTAAGACAGTTATTTTATTACAATTTAGTCGATTCGTCGATGAATGACTATAATTTAGATTAAAAGTAATGTCAAACTTCTATATTTACGTACCAATTGAAATAAAACAAATACTTAATGTTAAGGGAAGCTCACCAAAATCCAATAGCGAATACTGTCTTTAAATCGTTTAAGCCGTTTCTGAGAAGACGAGACTAAAGACACGTGCTGAAACGCACAGACCAATTGATTTTAGTAAAAGTGATATATGTTTCATGTACAGACAACCAATTACATTTTTATTATTTGTACAGATTAGACTAATTTTATGCTAGATTTTTATTTTTTATTATAATATGCATAATAACTAAGTTATAAAACGAACACACCTTAATAAGCAAAATTGCCCATAGAACATAATGCATATAAAATAATACTAGCTCTAGTATAAATCCGATAGAAACTATAATCTCATAATTGTTCATCTCGTGTACAGAATTCTAGAATCGTATAAGCATGTTTCAAAATACAAGTAAAACTACATTGTTGATAGCAATAAATTAGTTAGTATACTGTGTGCAGTCTAGCTAGATAAAATTAAAATTTGTTTGTATTTGTTTGCTTTTTCCCGCATAGTGGAATAGGTTGAGTGACTCATGTCAAGACACTCTGTTCTTCACTTTCCACCTGATTTCCAGACATTGCATGTTCAATGGCTGAACTCAACGTGGTCGAAAATTACAACATCATCGTAAAAAACGTATATTTAAAAACGAATAACGAAAAACGTATATTTTTGTACAAAATTTGATTTCCGTTTTAAAATATTTTATAAAAAAATACTCTTATGTCAAATAACTCTTGTTTATGATTAATCAATATAGCGTAATCAATTACGTGTGTTTATCATGATCTCTCGCATTTTGCAGAATAAAGAGAGCGTTGAGCCACCACTCCTCTATTTTTTTTATATGAAGTCTTTATGTATAGCAAACGATTTCCATTACCAAAATATTTGATTGTTTTCTGGAAGATACTCCACACATGGTGCATATTCATACAATACAAATAATAAAAACAAAATAAAGGTCACAGAGATTGGCAATTAGCAATACGGCTGTAGGAAGGCTACTTCTCGTTTTTAGAAATAAAAAGAACAATTGAAAACAATTCGAAATAGAACTAGAAAAGAAAAAAATGAAATTCTTTTTACAAATTGCGTGGCCTCCAACGATAGCTCACAAATAGCACTTCTTGGTACTTCTTGATTCTTATAGTTCTTAAATCTACTTGTTTCTTGATAAATTCACTTAAACTTAATTATTACATATAATTTATATAATGTTTATATTTTTGATTATTTTATCTAATTACGAAACAATTCAATTGAATTAAATATAATAATTTTTTTGATATGAAAATCATGTTAATCAAAAACAATTAATAAATTTCAATAATATAATAATATAACTTTCTATTATATATCTTATTATACTTTCAATAATAACAAGCTTATACTTAATCTTTCTTTCTAATATATGCGACAATCTTATAATAAAATATCCAAGCGCTTTCACATCTTAAGTTTTCCTCCTGATCTATCGTAATCTGTGACTTTGTAAAAGCTATAAATAATATATTATATTTCATGAAAGATCATCGTAAAGATATTAATTAAAGTAGATTTTTGATTACGCACTTCAGACCTTTACTATTAAAACATCGACATCGATGTATATTAGACATTTTTTTTTATATTGATCCAAATAAGTAGTGCCTAGTTACATTATACATATGTGCATACGAGAACAAGTGTACTATGAGTTTTGTTAGCCACTTAGGATATGTTTATATTTCAATAAACGAAAAAGTTTAAATAATAAAAAAATAGGCTTAAAGTGAAGAACGAAATAATATATCACAAAATTCTCTCTGATATACTGTCATATGTCAACATAAGTTAGAGAGGAAGAAAGAATTCAATATTTATTTAAAGCTATATTCGAACTTTCGTTACCTGATTAGTACCACTGTTTAATTGTGACCGCCATTCATAACAAGTCTTTGAAATTACAAAAGAAAATTTTATAAATGAAAAATGCGTAAATGGATATTATATTATATTACATCAATATAATTTTACATTAAAGCGTACTTAATAAAATGTGAAATTAATTTTTCAATATTACTTCAGTATCTAATTTCAAATAAAAAAGTAAATTTAATATTTTACGTTGTAAGCATACCAACTCGGCATGAACAAATTGACAGGGAACTGGTATTAATCTAATTTAATATTACTTATTTCTCTATACAATAGCAAATTACTTTGTTCTGGCCCATAGTATTCTGGAAAGTTTTGAATTTTATCAATTTTAAAAAGCTTTAGAAACTTCAATACACAGTCTTTGAAGTGTGCCAAGGAATTTTTGTCAATCTTTTCTAAATCGTTGTGGATATTATCCCAATTTTTAAGAATATTAAACACTTCACGGTGATTTTGGCAAATCTCTGGGCTAACAGGCTCACTGTAGCTATCTCTCTTAATTCTTGGGCCACATGTGATTGTACTTCGACTCAAGCTGTGCACATGTGCACTTGTGGTTTTATCAACACAGGGAGACAATTTCTGGCTCTGAACAGAAATGTGACATTTACAAATTGGCTGACATACTTGAACGTACTTAGATGTAAATTTCTTAGTATCCAAATCGTATGAGCATGACGCTTCTTTATTGGGCACAACTTCTGATAGGAATATAGCTTTATCATTTACGTTGTTCTGTACCTCACTAGGATCAGTATTTAGTCCTATATCTTCTTTTGTTTTTTGTATTGATTTATGCCTTGTCTTGCTTGACAAACCCTGGCGGATCAAATTTAACACGTCACTCGAGGGATCGTTTACTAATTGAGCAACACCCCAAAGATATTCTGCCATTACAATTTTGTGTCCCTTTAGCTCATGTCGTTCATGATGACAACTGTCAAATATAACTTCAGTTTCGAAATGACTATTTCTGTATGTAGGTTTTTAATTCATAATTTGTAATTTCATGATATTACAATTTGAGTATAACTAGAAGATGTCCACAGCTTCGTTACTGTGGACTTTAGATTCTAAGAAAATTCCCAATAACTTGAAGTAAGAAAATTTTTGTTTATTTATTACACTTTAGTTTAACTTTTGTAGTTCTACATTAGGAGTTCCAAATTAACGACTTATATATATCAAAATATCAATAAAAAATGTCGATCATTTTCGTTATAACAACATTTCATTAAGGATAGAAAAATACTTAAAGAAGACATATACAAATTTGAACGCAGCGGGATTCAAGCCCGCGCCTCATGGAAACCGTAAAAGCGCTCTGACTATATTTATTAAATAATTTGATGATTTTTAAGGTGTTAATCCACACTAGGGATAGAAAAGTACTTAAATTTGTATGTTTTCTTTACCTATCTATTTTTTCTATCCCTATTTTTCTATCCTTAATGTGGATTAACACTTTAAAAATTATCAAAATAATAAATAAATATAGCTTTCTCTCTTGCCAAATGATTGTTCTTTGCAATAATCTTTGGGTAGCGGAAGTTTGTAAAAATCTCCCTACAGAAACGCTAACAGCGTAATAAGTTGTATAAAGCATATAAGAATTTCGACGCAGCGTGAGGAAGAACGCATGGCTTAGTGGTCGGAGCGCTTGGTGTCCGTGAGGTGCGGGTTCGAATCCCACTGCGTTCAAATTTGTATATGTTTTCTTTAAGTATTTTTCTATCTTTAGTGTGGATTAACGCTTTAAAAATCATCTAAATAACATTTCCTTATTTTTTATAGACTACTGTGGTTCTACAGTAGGTATGACAGTCGTCGAAATCAATTATAGCGTGAATTCTCCCCAGACCTTATAGCTATAAAACACAAAAAAAATCATTCAAATCTGTCGAGTAGATCCATAGATATTTACTTACTTTATCTGCCTATACAAACAGACAGATAAAGTTTTTAAGAATCTTAAATTCATATTCTATGAGAATTTTATTTTATTTATTTCAAAAATAATTAATGTACAGACACAATTTTTGTGTCACATAAAATTTCTTTGTGCGATGATGATGATTTTGTACAGGTGCGACGCAATGATGTGACACGAACGACGTGGGACGTTTTTGCAATGTCGAAGTGTCCATATAATTTTCATCGGGTTACTCTTCAATAATCTTATAAATATATTAATAAATACTAAATAACAATTAATTATTAACTAAAACCAACAATATATATATATATATTTATTATTATATAATATATAAATTTTCCACATTTTTATTATGATTAAATTCAATTAATTCCGAGAATATCTTTTACTTTTTACCTCAAAGTCTCGGAAATCTAAAGAATTAAGCCTCGAAAATTTAATAAATTATTTAATTGTAGTGATATAGCTATAGATAAGTTAATTTTATTATTAAATTTATCCTTTTAGAAAATAACTAATTTAATTCAATATTTTTTTTTTAGAAAGAAGATATTATCAAGCTAAACAAGATAAGTTTTAAACTGCTAAATATATGCTAATATAGATAAGTTTTAAACTTCTTACTGCTAAAAAGTTATATCAAATCATCAATTTAGAGCAACCATTACTTATAATTTTTAATTATAAATAAGACTTATACACCGGCAAGCCAGTGAGAAGGTCGGAGCAGTAATGGGACCCAAATGTTGGCTCCAGGAGCCCCTTTACAATGCATTAATACTCCATTACTCGAGCTCCTTTAACTAAGTTACAAATTAACATTTAACAAAATAAAACATTACAATCTTATGACATAGTGCCTTTTATATAGTTCTATTACTTATAAAATTATTTATTTTAAATTAGCAGAAAATATTTACTAAACTAAGTTTTAACTAGAGCCCCAACCATTATTCAAACTAATTGAACAGCAAAATTTATCATAATTGAACTCTTGACTCTTGTTGGAAAATTGATTATGTGGCAATTCAGTAAGCTTGTCGCAAATTTATCACACTCACAACAAAGAGTCCAATTATGTGAAAGAGATCTCTTGTCGAATTCAAGAACGTCATCTATGAAGTGATTGATGATCTGGTTAAGATTCAGGAAGCGGTAGTCACAAGTAGCGCAAGACCCTTGGCCTTGCCTATGCTTAGCAGTGGCCTTGCCTATGCGTATAAATAATGAAATAATCACGAAAAATAAATAAATAATTTTAACACTTGCAATGGACAATATTTATAGCATGGACCACTAAAATAACATGTAGATAGATGTTACTAAACTAACATGATATAATATTTCAAATCTCGTGACCTATATACATATGTGCATATTTAATGTATATGAAATGAGAATGTCCAAATATCAAATTGACACCTGTCACTATAAAATATTTTATATTCTACACACACTACAAAATATTTTATATTCTATGCTCTTTCAGGCGAGTAATAACCGTGACGGAAAGCCTAAAAGCTTCATAAATATACCAAAAACTTATGTGTGCACATATACAATGCGCACCAATACAATTAGTTATTTTTTTAATTAAAAATCGTCAGTAGTAGTACGAAAGAAAGATAAGATAACGTTAACGATATACATTATTATTATTATTTTATTGAAAAAACTGATCTACATGTTCAAATAGCTTGTTAAAGTATTCACTGTATATGTCGTGCATTGTATATGAAATATTTTCACGCACGTTATGCAGTTGCTTCAATTTCGCACGTACACAAAGGCAAACAAATGAAGAATCATTTGATTTATCTCCTCTGTCAAACGAGACGTGTATATAGTATGTATTCGTTAGGGAGCCCTACTCCTGTATTTTGTGAGAATATGTGCATTATTCATTCAAATGTTCTTCTTTCAGCATATGAGCTAGTAATTGATAGGTAGAATAAATATTTAAAACTTTTTCTTTATTATTAAATGTAACAGTAATTCTTATAGTTTACATCCTACAATTAATAAAGTTCTATAATATCTTTATTATAGATATGTACTTTATTTTTACAGTTACGTGTTCGAAAATTATAAATGTAAAATTTCACTTTTATTTTATTTTATTCATTTTATTTTATAATATTACAAGTTTTTACTGTCGACAAATAAAAAGACAGATTGGCAAACAAAAATAAAAATTTCTTATTTTTGAATCCATTGCTTTTTAAAATTGAGTATTGAATAAATTGAGTTTCCAAACATGTGTCAAAATAAAATGTACTTTAAATCAGTAACATTAAGGAGTATTGATATCAACTTCAATGCAAATTACCTCCAAAATAATATTCCACCCCTTTTTAACCCTGTTAGGCGACGAGTTTCAATAAAATACAAAACACGTCTTCCAACAATTCTGTTAAGGAATGTTTATGTAAAATATGAAGTAAATTGGACCAAGGTATCAAGTTGTCCCATACACACTTTGCCCCCGTTTTTCACCCCCTTAGGAGTAGAATTTTGGATATTTTTTCTTATCCGATGCCTACGTCATACAAAGAACACACTTTCTAATTCAAGGCTACAATCAGTGTTTTAGGCTCATTTAGCCCAAAATATTTTTTATGTATAGATAATTCAGTTTTCTGTAAATATAAATTAAGTTGTATATATAAATATATATTAACTAAGTTTCATAAATATATTTTATTTTTGAATATCAGAATTCTTAGAATCTCAGGAAAATTGTATAACGACAGAAGCAAATATCGTAAAATGATAGTCCTTTGTGTTGCAAGATGAAAGAAATTTAAAGCGTTTCGTTATCAACTCACAAGTTGGTTGAACTTGTAATGGTGATATTAAGTAATTTATAAGCTTATAATTTACTATTGTAGTCTATTTTGTGATAGCCACATTGTAAACTGATACAATTAAAATATGAAAATTATTATATATCAATTGAATAGGAAATTATTAGTCACAGCTATATTAGGTTCCGTACAAATATTAGTTCTATATAGTTTCTATGAATGATATAATTAAGATTACAGCGGCCAAGTTAGCTTAAAAAATAATGGTCAAATAATAAAAATATACTCAGAGCTGAAATTTTATATAAGCATTGTACGCCATATCTTTATGATACCAAAATTCTTTATCGAACAAAAATATTTCTGTTAGCTACTATTTTACTTTTTCCAGGTTTTTAAGCCCCTTTTAAACACTTGGGTCGCAAGTCTCAGACGCTATTCTGAGCCCCTCTTCCTACATCGCGATGAGCTCGGCCCCCGCACTGTGAATCCATGGAATCTAGTGTTAGCATAATTTTTCTAGTTGTTATAGTTGTTATAGTTGAATCTTGTGTTAGTAGTTTTTCTAGTGTTAGCATAAATTTTCTAGGATCTAGTGTTAGCATAATTTTGTCGTAATTATATTGAATGTTATTTGACACTAACGGCATTTATAGATGGCGTTGGTGAACTAAGAGTTGTTATTTGACTTCAGTAGTTCCCATTTATGGATATAGAGGGCGCTGTGTCTCAATAGTAACACAAGCAAAAGTCACAGCACTCTGGATTCACTTTTGGAAAAGCTGTCGGACGAGTGAAGTCTATCATTGGAGTGTTATACTGATACGAGTATGTATCTATGGATTGTATATAAAGTGAGGAATAACGGTATATGAAGCCCAGGCTACCACACCCTGCGCCTGGACGCTGAGGAAAACGCGTGGCGCGGCCTCCTCATCGCAGTCAGACGCAGCCTTCCTCACCTTCCTCTTCCTGACCTGGCTACGATGTCGTTCCAGTCCCTGGGGATCGAGGTAACGGTTGGCAGGCAACCTGTCAGGTTGTATGCCATCTACCGACCCCCCAACTCCACGCTAAGACTTAGCGAAGTGAAGCTTGTCCTTGGTAGTACAACCCCCACCATTGCGGCAGGGGACTGGAACGCCAAACACCAAGCGTGGCGCTGCCATATTGCGTGCACCACGGGTAGGAAGCTGTTCGAGGACACCGACAGGAATGGGTATGTAGTGGAAGGGCCTAACGAGCCCACCCACTACTCTCATAATAGCAACTTCCCCGGGACCACGATCGACCTGATCGTCCACAAAGGGGTCGATGCTAGCTCGGTGTCCCTCGAACAGCCGGAATCCCTACCTGATGCCTATAAGTCTGACCACCTCCCCGTCCTCTTTGCCGTACGGGGAACGCCAGCAATCGCAGTGCACCCCCCTTTACGTAGGGGACGAATCTGCTGGCCCCGCTTCGAGGCCCTCACTGCCCAGCTGACTCGGCCACGAGAGGAACCGCTTGATGATCCGCCTAGTGTCGATAGACTTGAGGCGTCGATCACAGCGACGATCCAGACTGCCCTCCGTGAGGCTACCGCCCCCGCCAGTCCGGTAAGACTTCCCCCAACTCCACGGCACATTGCTGACCTCATTGCGCGTAAGAGGAAGACGCGCAGTGAGTGGCAACAGACCCGCGAGCCCGCCACCAAGACGAAACTCAACGTCTTAGTGGAGCGTATTCGCGCAGCGCTCGCGGAGTCCAATGCTGAGAGTTGGGACGCGAGGATTCGTGACGCTACCGAGGACGAAGCGTCTCTCACGAAGCTGTGCCGGCAGCTTACCAAGAAGCCGCCCCCCATCCGACCTCTTCCAACCCGATGGCACGCTGTGCTACGACTCTCAAGGAAGGGCCGAAATCCTGGCAGACCACCTTGAGAGTCAGTTCGCACCCAATCCCAGCTTGCTACCGGAGCACCACGCACAGCTGGAGCAAGCGGTCACCGCCTTCCTATCGGACCCCCCTAGCCCGAGTCCTTCTCCGCCCTTCTTTTCCCCGTCGAGCGTGAAGAAGGCGATCGCGCGGCTCAAGCCTAGAAAAGCTCCGGGGATAGATGGTGTGCCTAACCTGGCACTACAGCATCTTCCCATGCGGACCATATCATCACTCACCAGGCTTTTCAACGCCATCCTACGGCTGGGATATTTCCCCCGAGCATGGAAGGAAGGCCTGGTAGTGATGATTCCGAAGCCAGGGAAGGACCAAAGGCGCCCCGACGGCTACCGACCCATTACCCTGCTGAACGCCTCATCCAAGCTGTTCGAGAGACTACTGCTCCCTCTCTTGGAGGCGCACTTCCAACCGCGCCCCGAGCAGTTTGGATTTCGCAGTGGTCATTCGACCACTTTGCAACTAGCACGCGTCCTCCACTTCGCAGCGGCCGCCATGAACAGGAAGGAGAAGGCAGCAGCGATCTTCCTGGACGTGTCGAAGGCGTTCGACAGGGTGTGGCACACCGGATTGCTCCACAAAGTGATCCGGGCGGGCACTCCCCATCACCTGGTGAGGGTTCAGGCCGAATTCCTCCGCGGCAGAACCTTTCGGGTTAGAGTGGACCACGCTCTATCCAGCAGCCATCCTATCGCAGCAGGGGTACCCCAGGGTAGTACCATCTCTCCTACCCTGTATTCCATGTACACCAATGACATCGCAGTTCACGACAATGTCACACTGGCCCTCTATGCCGATGACATTGCGTTCCTGGCTAAGTCCCTGAACCTCACCCACGCGGCTCTCAAACTCCAGCGTGCCCTCGACTTGCTACCGGACTGGTTTGCGGAGTGGAGGCTCACGATTAACGTGGCCAAGACCCAAGCGATTGTGTTTGGGCTCCACAAGCTGCCTCCTCCGCTTGTTCTCCAGGGTGAACAGGTCAAGTGGTCCCGCCAAGTCACCTACCTGGGCGTCTCCATAGAAAGGAAACTTTCTATGTCGGCCCAGGTAGCCAAAGCCAGGAACGCAGCGCGAGCTGCACTGGCCCTGCTGCGTCCCTTATTCCGATCCCGCCTTCCCCTCCGCACCAGGCTGGGGTTGTACAAAACGTACGTCAGACCCCATCTGACGTACGCGAGCTTGGTACTCCCTCACGAGTCCTAGTCTTCGGAAGGTCCTTGAGACGGTGCAAAATGTGGCTCTCCGACGAGTCGTCCAGGCTCCTAGATACGTGAGGAACGCTACCATTCAGCGCGACCTCCGTATCGAAAGCCTAGAGAGTCACATCACCCAGCTAGCTGCCCGCGTCTACCACGGAGCCGACGCCTCGGATCACCCTCACATCCGAGACATCGCTCCGTGGCACTCCCGTCCGCCGGACGCCCGAAGACCTACCTCGAGACATCCTTCCCCCTCCTTCTGATTCCTGAGCTGCTACCATGGTCGCTGGTCACCTAGGCTGAGCCTCCCCGGGATCACCCGAGGGTCTCATTCGGCCGGGCTGACCGCCCGGGTAGCGCATAGCTCACTCCTTTCGTCCAGTCCTTCTAAATCTTGTGCCTCTTAAGGACATTTTACGTCGGGCCAAACGCCCAACCCAAGGACCCGCCCATATTCATGGGCGGCGGAAGAGCCTAACGGCAAGAGGGCACTGCCCTGAAGCCGTTTTCCTCTCCCCCCTCGGGGGTCGAGAGAGAGAATACATCTACAATATGAAGCCAGTGTTAATTATAACTGGAAAGCTGAAATAAATCAATATTAAAACTGGATACTGTGTCTGATTTAGTAGCCTGCGCTTATAGTAGCTTCTTCTCTCTAAAACCTAACTCCTTTAAGTTTTAGTATTATATGAAAAAAGTATATTGACAATTTTATTAGATGATTTTGTGACCTATAACTTTTTATCGTTTATATATATATATATATATATATATATATATATATATATATATATATATATATATATATATATATATATATATATATATATATATATATATATATATATATATATATATATATATATATATATATATATTATATATATATATATATATATATATATATATATATATATGTATATGTATAATTGCCGTTTACGAGCAAAAAACAAAAAATAAAAAAAAAAATATCCTGCTGCATTGAATAACTTTTTAACTCTCACCTGAGTATTTACTTTTTAAAATTTTGTTTGTCATGCTGTTCCCAAAATCAATGCCGAATTTCAGTTCTATATGATATTTTATTAGTTGAAATGTTTATTTTGACCTGACTAACTGTACTTACCTAATACATAAGAATTTCCTTATTTTCATGAACATCGTATCAAATGGAGATTAAGGCCAATGTTGAAGTATAAACAGTTCAAATTATAAAAAAAATTCGTATGGTAATTCTACCTGTCACTCACGGGAAGCTTAGATGAAATGTGTGACAAGTGTCTGTCCAGACCACCACCCCAACGATCCGAGGACCCACATCAAACTTTCAACGGTGCGTCAAATTGTTCAATGATTAATTATCTTTTGTGTACTACGATTATTGTCGTTTTGATGTCCCTTAATATTTAATGTAATAAACTTTAATTATTTTAAGATAGAATACTCGTAATTTGCTTCATCGCTGCAGTAGATGGACGTGTTACGCGCTTGTTAAATAATTATTTGTAAATCCATATTACTTTATAACTTAGGTATTTAGATATCACGATGAATAATAGTTGGTGTAAAGCTTAGGATATAAAATACAGGGTTAGCGTCGAATAAGACAGTTAAAAATATATACATAACATCTCTTATTCGGCAAGAAGACAATGGACAATGGGCTTGGAAAAGCAAAACTAGTGGCTAACCATTGGAGAATTCTGTAGTGGAGAATTCTGTGTGGGGCGGATTAGAATCCGCTTTAAAATGGCGGATTCTTGTTAATAATTATTTTCCAGTACTGTTTATAATAATAATAGATAATACGTCAAAGGAGGCTTGTTATTAAGATTATTTCAGATTTGTTTAGGCAAAGAGACTAGTTTGAACAGAGTAGGCGAGCATTTATGCACATTTCAGCACAGTTCCCAATTAGGTCGATGGTGAATCCAAGAATTGCTAAGTAGCTTTGCTCTTCCTCTTTCCTAAAAATGACAAACGATACACATAAAATAAATCATTAAAATTATTATTTCGCAATTTTACAGTACTATTTATATAACGATTATTAGTAAAATGGATTGTCTTAACACGAATGAGAAACGAAAACAACACAACGTGACAATTTAATAAATCGCAATCAAGAATCCTCTTTATTTTTCTGCACATCTACAGTTGGAGCTCTTCATTGAGATGGTCTCAAATGATTTTTATCAGGTTTAGATAGCTAAAGCTAGCTATCGTACCATAATCGCGGGGACAAAAGTCAGCTTACACTATTAACATATAAGAATTGAAACAAGCTATTATAATTATCTACGTCAAATACTCGTATGTGATTACAAGAACTGATTAAATGTTAATGATATTCTCAACCAAGAAAGCTCTTCAAGCTTTCAAGAAACTTCAAGTTAATTGAAATAGAGTTCTATAACATAAATAATTAGTTTCTATAACATTTCCGGCTACTGTTACTAAATAAACATGTAACAATAACTACATATTATGTTTATCTCCTTTAAATTAACCCTTAATTACAATACGAGGAGAACGCATGTACCATAATATACGTTCTCCTCCTCGCATCTCTGTAAGAGTTGCAAGTCCTGTGCAGGACTCTATCTAACCTGGAAATATATATGTATAATAGGTTATATAATAGGTTTTTTAAAGCCATTCAAACTAATGGGTACCTCAAACTAACTGTATAGTAATAATTTTTATTGAATGTGAATCGTGCTGTTTATTTACTTTAAATCAATTGATTATGTAAGGATAGAAAATTCCAATATAAATATAGAATATCTTCATTGCATGTTAATTTTAAGGCCGATGAGTCCCCCTTGAGTCTACATGGAAATATGTCTAAATCATGAAATTTGAATGCTAACATAATTTTATATTCGAACTAATTCACTCAACTTTACTTGCACTTAATATAATAATAATTCAACGGTCTTTATCAATATAGTCATGCTTTCATGCTATTCTATACTTAGCAGAGTAGAAAGCGAACTTCTTCTCCGTCCGCTTTTCACCTGAAATTGAGACATATTTAGTGGCGGAACTCAACGCCACGTCTTGCCAGACAATGAAAATTATTAATTCCCCCAACCAATGCGTAGTCAGACACTGTACCACTGTGCCACGATGGCCTCTTATTATTAAGTATAAAATCTGTACCTCTCCATAAAAAATGACATGACATAAAGCTCTTTGTAATAAATCCCAAATATTTTTAACATATTTCATAATTTATTAATTGTAAACAACAACACTTTTATTTTATTACTATTGAAGCTCTTAAAATATACAATAACAAGATGGAAAGATGATTAATGACTTTCTTTTTGGTTATCATTTTCATCATAAAATTGTTCAATTGAAATTACTCTCAATATATTAACGTATGTTAACAGAAATAAAATTAGTAAATCTTCAATACAATGTATCTACGCGGGTATGTTGTAGAACGAAGACCTTACTACCTCAGATGAGATATTTCTTTAAAGTTAGTCTATTATTCAAATTCCATAAGTTATGTTTATTACAAAATTCTATTATTAAATTCCATAGTAAAAAGATCTTTGAATTTCGTAATATTGAAATATTTTTAATGAAGCTCTTAAGCCAAATTATTCAAAAACTTATATTTTGGTATTATACATTTTAATAGACAATTATAGTAAAACTGTTGTACGTCAAACACAGATTTTTAAACGTTTTTGCGTCCTTCCTTTCGTAAAGTATACTCCAGCCCTAATGGATTTTTTCTTACTTTCAATACGACGAAGAACACATATTGATATTCTATATAGTATACACATACACAGATCACACATATTTGTTATAAGGAAATGATAAACTAACTAAATGATAAATAAAGCTACTATATAAATACTCCCTATAACTCAGAATAAGGAAATGTATGTATATAAGCAACAGTACTATATCATATTATAAAAATAAAACAAAGACTTATAAATTAAAACCATAGCTTATTTACAGTAAAATAAATATTTATTGAAATTAAAATCAAAAAATTCGTTTCATGGTTCGTGTTTAAAAAATACATAAAAAAAATTGTCGACTAAACGCTGTGTAGCAAGTGATTTCAAAGAAATACGCCGTAGGCGTGACGAGATCAGTCTATTTCAATGCCAAAAAATATTTCTAATATATTTTTCTTTTAAAAGAAAATATTATTCCCGCCGAGTTTGTAACACCAGCTTTTACGGGTACTTGAGTATTGACTTTCAATAAGTACTTGTGTGAGATATAATGCTTCACCATATATATAAAGAAATTAAAATCGTTATCTGTGAAATAAAAAATCTTACTATGTGAAGTTGTATAATCGGTATTAACAAGAGGTAGTTTGATCTGAAATAAACATTTAAATATACTTTTTAAAGTATTTGAATATTTGAATTAAATACCATACGAGTAGGTCGTATGGTACAATATCTGCATATTTAAATATAACAGTAATTAGAAATATTTAATTATATAAACTTGAATAAACGTTGTCTTACTATGAACCTAGAACCTTATTTAGCCTGACAAACAATAAATATGTATAGAGGTACCTTTTTTCAGGGTTTTTAGGGTTCCGTAACTTTAAAGGAAAAAAATAGAACGAAAAACCTAAGATTATGAAATTTGACGAAAATTGAGAACTTACAGTACAAATCCAAGAAAAATCTGAAATTTCAGAATTTATATGTGCATGAAAAACCAACCAAAACCATTAAACTCTTATATCTATAGTTTATTTCAAGTACTTTCTGTTGACGGAATTCATGAAATTGTTGTTCTGTTCATGAATTGGTACGGAACTCTCTCACTCTACGCGATTACAACTCACACAGACTGATATTAATTACTACAATGTCATAATTGTGACAATAAAGATTATTTTCAAACAAACAGATACACATACATATTGTGCACATATATATCCATACTATCAACTATATAACATAATCTAATAATACATTTTTATAAGGAAAGTTTATATCATAAGCTGTGACATATGTGGCACGAAGCATAAATAAAAGATTTACAATGTCCCTTAAATTGATTATACAACTCTAGTGCTCCTTTATATCTACAAACCTGCCTAGCATAATAGACCGAGAGCCTTTCTAAAGTAATATCAAAATAAGTAACAATTTCATATTATATACATTAAATGGAAAATCACATAAGTAAAACTGAATTTTAATGAGTCCCATTTACATGACATCGATAAAAATATTAAAATATATGTATTATTAATTATAATTATCGGTACACGGAACCAAAATCACCAGCTGAATTTAAATTCTAGAGTAAACAAAGCTTTTTCTAGTTTCATGCGTTATCGTGGATATAACAGGGTATGCAGAGAGAAATAAGTGATAAAACATTCCATTCACCCCTTGGACCATTTTTTTATTATGCCAGAGCACCACGAGTTATCCAGTTGTTTGTTTTTATATTTCAAATACATAAAATCTGTAGAGAATAAAATGCTAATTTAGTAAGTACCAGTACTACTCGTACAAATCAAGTATTCGCTTGAAGGTTTTTTTTTTGTTTTTCATATTTTATGAAAGAAATTGTTCTTTATATTGAATAAAAAAATTCGGCTACCGTTTTGTTTGATCAATCCTTTCAACATTTCAACCGGAATTTTCCTCGAATGTAAAAGCACTGAATGTTTTTGATTAATCAATGGAAATAATTTGCCAAATAAAACAAGGGTTTCAGGATCTGGACTATATATCTAATAGTACTATCGTGGTGTGATAAAGGAGCTTACTTTAATCTAAGGCCGTGCTAGTATAGTCTGAGTTATCCACTTTTAAGCTTAAATCTTTATCTATATTCACTAACCTAAAACTTTACTTTATATTTTTGTGTTTATAAGTAGTAGATTTTTATAAGTAGATAGAAACAGTCGTCGTCGTCTTTCTATTCGAAACTGTTCGGTTGGTTGGTCAGCGGTAGCCAACGTAAGTACAACAAATATACTGAAATATACAACCAACTTTACAATGCTAAAGTCGTAAAATAAGAAGTAAATGTTCAACCGTAACATGAGACGATAAAAGTTTCAACTTTTATTCTCTGTGCTCCGAATGTTGACTATTACGGATAAACATACTATACAGACTAAGCAAATGCATCTTCTTTTATCACGCAATATCTCAATCCCAATCTAAAGACAAAGTATTAACTATGTAGATTTTTGTAACAAAATTAGAATATATTCCTATAATACGTGAATTCAATATGAGATAAAACCCAGTTATTCATGCCCTCTTAAACACCTATTTAATATTGTAAGAAGTCTGCCATAGTCTTATATATTTGTAAATATTGCTGTTTCTTGAGAACACTTCTATCGTTAATAACATCGGTGTTAGTCATACATGGAGTATTTTATGACCAATGACATATTGAAGAAGTCAACCCAATTTGGTTACAAGGGAACAGTTCACGCTCTTCGAATACTAAAGAAATACAAAATAGTATCGTTTGAGAAAAGAGCGAAAATTCATATGTAAATTCGATAGTTGCTCAGTAAGTGTTTATTATTAACATGCGTTTATTCGGTCTACATGTATATTGTTATTTGTACATAACAACAATATATAATAATATTATATTTTTTTATACAATATCACACGTTGCCGATGATTTCTCTCTTTAATTAAATAAAATAATAGATTAATTAAATCACTATTTTTTTATTATATTTACATGTTATCTCTACTAAATTGTGAAAAACATCTGAAATATATATAGTACTTTTCTTGTAGTGTTATTGTTTTTTAAATCAATTTTAGTAGACATCAATAGTACCTATTATAAGATCAAGCATCTTCTGCATATATGAGTGTAGGCAGTGAAAATCGAGCGTAAGTACACAATACTTTCCTCATTTAAAGATATCACCGAACAAGTAGCGGATCTCAGCCCTGGGTCCGACACTGTCCCTCCATGTCACGACGGCGTTTATTATCATTTAGTAATAATATCTCTCATAAAAGCTTTATAATTAATATTAAGCTCAGTCTTTATTCTTTCAATTAGTTCAAAATTATTAAGCTTTTACAAATTTTCATTAAAATAGCTTCTTTAATGGAATTTTACCATATAATTTAACTTAAAACATGCAATCTTTTAGCGGGTGAGTGGTGAACTAATTGACATATATTAAGTCGCACTTGGCCGATACTCGTATTTTTTTGAATACTTTAGTATTCGTTTTTTTTCGCTGACGGTTGTTTTGCTTGACACACGTATTAGTGAGAGTTTTTAATAAATTTAAAAATATTTTTCGTTTATTAATAGATATTTGAAGTTTAAGATCTGTATATAACTATATACTAACTCGATGATTGTTCTTTTTAGTGTTTGTTTTGTGTTGTCATATTAGTTAAGCAAGTTCCGGTAAGTATTTAGGTTATAAAAATGGATGCCGATCCCCCACCGGATCCTCCCGATCCTGGTGGTAGTAATTATAACCAAGTATCACGAAAACGCCAAGGGGATGATTCATTTCCAAATCATGTTTCGACAATTAAAAAAACTATTATAACTCCTTCCTCTGCAACTCCATCTATTCAAAACCTGTATGTGCATCGTTCCTTGTCTGATGGGGTTAAATGCTATACCAATTCTGATAAAGGCCCTTTTATTGTTTATGTTTCAAGGGAATCTCCTGATCCAGCTGCAGGAACTTCCATTAGACCTATTAAATTTGGCCAATTCCTTCATACCAATTAAATTAATGATATTGAGTCAGATCACGTCAAGTGGACCCCCCTTTTACCACTTGATGATAGAAAACTTATTAAAGTATAATTATCGAAAGTAGTTATACCTAAAAATCATCCCTCAAAACAATTTTTGAAAATTTTGAGTTTAACAACAATTTTTTTGACAATAAACATTTTCGCTACTTTAAATTAAAAAAATAATTTTAAAAAAAGCTAATGAACGTAACTTAACGAAATTTTCAGCGATTATAGTAAAATATCTACAATTCCAAATAAAATTATTTTGAAAATTTTATTTGGTTATTTTCATATTTTTTATTAATTTTTAAATAAACAAATTGAAATTTGAATGACTTCTCAGTACGATAATCGAATTTTTTTTTAGTAATACGCGATATACATTTAAGTTCTTGATTTAGAAATAAAATTTCACTGCCTGATGATATGAATTTTTATATGACGCAGCGACGAGCGATACAAGTGCTGCGCGCTACTGAGCTTAGCTGTTAAGGCTATAGATCGCTACAGATTACACAACTATTTAATAAATAATCTTTACAGTGTAATTTTTTTTATTTTAAATTTATTGTGCAAATGTTGTTAATAATATAAATAAAAATTTTACACATCCGCCTTACATTTAGCTACTGCCAAAACCACTGGTTTAGGTAATGTAAAGCAGTATTTAAGCGAAAAGTGTTTTCAAAAAAAAAGAGTGATTCCGAATGTTGATATTTATTGTGATGAGGAAATTATTACTCTTTCTGATAATGTAAAATTCTTAGGCATTATTCTTGATAAACGTCTGAACGGAATTGCTCATACTGATTATATCATTAACAAATGCGAAAAAGCTGTAAATGCCTTGCGAGCAATTTTTGGTGTTTTGTGGGGTACACACCCCTATTCTCAAAAACTATTGTACAATTCTTTAGTCCGCAGCCACATTGAATACGGCTTATTTGTATTAGACCCCTTTAATAAAGTAGCTACTGACAAATTGAATCGTATTCAATACAAATGTCTCAGAATAATATAAGGTGCAATGAGGTCTACTCCTATTAACGCACTACAAGTTGAATGTGTTGATTCTCCTCTCCCTATTCGTCGCCAATATCTGTCCGATCGTTTTGTAAGTAAATTGTTTCAGCTGTCATCCCATCCCCTTTTACATAAACTGTCCAAATTAGCCAATTTTTCCTCTCGTGATCAATCTGTTTCGTATTTATTTAATAGTTTCCTTAGATTTTCCAATCTCCCCCACCCCATAGCTCTCCTTATATTCCACTTTATTGTACTCCCTTCCAAGCGTTTGTTTACAATCCATCTATAATCACAGATTTCGGTCTGTCCAAGGAAGATCCAGGAGAACACACTAAATTTCAAGCTTTAATTAATATAAGTTGGCCGAATCATCTTCTCATCTTCACGGATGCTTCAAAACTTTCGAAAGAAGGCTGTTTTGGTGCAGCTTGCTGGATCTCAAAATTAAAAATTATTTTACAGTTCAAAAGTCCCCCCGAATCATCAGTGTTTACAAGCGAGGTTGTTGCTATATTGGAAGCAATCCTGTACACTCTTTCCCATGACATTCGACAGACTGCTATTTTGACAGACTCATTAGTTGCTTATTGGCTATTAAGCAAAAACCTTTTCATAGTAGGTCGGGATTTTCTATTATTTTGAGGATTTTGTTTGGTTTTGGTTTGGATGTATCACTAATTTGGATACTAGGTCACTCTGGATTCAATGGTAATGTTACCGCAGATTCTTATTTCTTGCGGGACACTGGTATTGTCTTGACTTGCAAAAACTCATATGGATAAGTCCTGGAAATGCTTCTGGGAATCGTCTCAACGTTTTAAAAGTAGACATTATGCAGTGATTCAAAGGTAATAGAATTAAATTATAGTCTAACTCAATGTGTAAAATATTCCTTGCTTATTATCTAATTTCATGTATAGTTTGTTAATAGGTTCTATATTGTGTTGTTTTGTTGTAGATGCAGACTTTTTACTGGATTTCATTAAAATAACATGCATTGTAATTTGTGTGTGTGAAATCATTCTTTTACCGTACAACCTCCTTCGTGTGTTTTCTATTCAACGTGACATTGGCAAAGTGATTTGTGTTCTACTGACACACTCGAAACGCCATACTTAAAGAACTGAACTAAACTTTATTATTCAAAAAAATATCGGCCAAGTGCGACTAGTACTCGCGCACCGATGGTTCCGTACCATCAACCAATCATGAGATGTAAATTTTACAAACATGAAAAATAGCAAATGTTATCCAAAATTTACCAAAATTACAGCGACAATTGAGCTCTCATTTACAATGTTCCTTGAATACTGATTAAATCAAAGCTTTAATTACAATTTAATATGCGAAACGATAATATTGCTTTATAATTAATCTTCACCAAGAACAATACTTAAATAATTGTATAATATACGATTAATTACAGTTTAGTACAGTCATATCACACGACAATCAATAAAACCATACCTAGGATAACATATATTGGCAATTGATACGCCAATCAAAGTGACACGAGGCTACGCTTTACGAACTTAGGTTTGCGGATTATTTTACAGCTTGGTCGAAATATGAAATTGTTTATGCACCGAAAATATGTACGAAAATTGTTTATGCACCAAAGTATATGTACCGAATTAGGTGGGGTTTGGTAAATAAAATGGAAAACTGATTCTTGGAACCCAATTTTTTCTTTGATGTTATGTTAAATTGAAATATTAAAATATCCCCTATTTTGGAGAATATATCTTTAATAATATTTAATGAAATGTAATATTTAATAAATGTACGAGAAATTTGGATAAAATAAACGGATAGCTTTGAATAAAATACATCCAATAGAAAACACATCATATAATGATCTTAGCATCAGGTGTTCACATTTTGAAACTGTTGCCAACCCTGCAACTATGTATACAAATAACTCTTGATCTCTATTTCATGCATAATTTATATAGAAATTTCATACCATTGTCGCCATTGTGGCGCAGTTGTGAGTTATAACTAAAGTGGGACAAACCCACAGACATATTTGAGGATCCTGAGTTAGTTACCCTTTCGGGGGGAAGTTAACGTTTAAATATATAAATATAATGTATTAACCTATTAAACAAACGAGCGGTGAGCGACGAGTTGTTTCTGAAATCTGAAAATCTTAAGCCTAGGTTCTCTATGCTTACTATCGATTAATATAAAAAAAATAAATGTGTGCCGTAATTAATAATTAATAAAAAATAAATTTTAATAAATTACACTTCCCCTAACCATGTCGTGGCGGCTTGTAACTAAAGCAGCACTAAGCCCATAGTTGTAAGACATGTTTGTAATATTAGAAACATAACCTAAGTGTATGTTTTGGAAGCTGTCCTTAATTAAATAAAATAAAAAAAATAAACCACTCTAGTATATGAAATATAATTGAGAAGATTATTAACGAAATCCTAAAGCTGTAATTAATATATAAATGTAATTCTTCTTCTCTTTAGTTATGACGTTTTGAACATCCTAGCTGAGCACAATTTACTTCGCTAATGTCACGTTAAATGGAGAACAGTATAAATTCAATACTTTGAATATCGTTAGTTATAGTTGGGCATGTAATAAATAGCAGCGACATGATATATAAATATGACATAATGATTTAAGTGGTCCTAAACAAAACTAAAGAGGGTAAATCACACCTTTAATATAACTCTATTACTATAATAGTAGCTATAAAGTGGAATGATCGTCATCAGTTATTTTATATATTATTGAAGATCGCTCGCTCTCTCAAACCCAGTAGTATCCACCGCTCTGTCGCTGTGTTATACTGCAGTATAAAAAAAATTCATTGAATTTTATTATAGGTGCTTTAGATACTTTCATCTCAAATGCTTATAAAAAAATTAACTAAAGTTTAGTTAAATAACAAAAGAATATGTTTTTTTTATTTTCTACTTGAATTATTTATAGGCAACGCGTAAAATTAAAATAATTTTTTCTTCAATTTTTTAGTAAATGTCATAATATTATACCTATACTTACATTTTTGAGGCTCTTATATGCTTTAAATAATGCAATTAGAATGCTTCAGGTGAATATTCTAAAACAATAAAGAATAATATAAAAAATTACACATTATTTATAAACTGACGGTTCTCGGTATTTATTTTCAAAAAGGGAAAGAACCTTCGGCAACATAGAAAATAATGCGAGGCATAAAATGTCTCACAGATGTTACACCCATTTATTAATTTATTTTATTTTACGCTAGTGGACGTAAGCGACTTCTTTTCCGTGGACTTTATGATCCTTGCCACCCTACGGACCGCTATCCCTTTTCATTGAGATTCATGAGATTGTTTTCGATTTGATTTTTACATAACAACGAAAAATGCTCAACGTGCTCAATAATTATTACTAAGGATACTTTTTCTTATATTTAGTTTAGCGATCTTTTTTGGTTCTACGTAAGGTGTGATAGATCCTTGATATTATATATATATATATATATATATATATATATATATATATATATATATATATATATATATATATATATATATATATATATATATATTACAATGTAAATAGAAAACTTTTGTTAAGGTGCCATTTACATATTTCATGTAGTGTAGCTTTGTCTTGTACTGTATGTAGTTTAGATTCTTTATGAGATGGAAATCCAAGATCTGAAACACAGATTTTCATATTCCTAGGAAAAATCTCATCACGCTAATGAACTTTTACTAAAGAACCATTTTTGATTTCTTATAATTTAGATGTTCTATTGTGGTTCTATATCAAGTGTTCCAGATCCTTGATTTTTGTCACTGAAAAATGCTTGTCACGTTATGGCAGCATGCATGGCTCTGCATCAGGTGTTCAAAATTCCAAAACAAATTATACCCTATATGTGGCCAAGGTTTATTAGCTATACAACAAAAAAATAATAACACAAACAAACAGACAATTTTTTTCATATTTTTTATCTTTTGCTTTTTTCCCTATAACCCTATTTGATATGTAAAGATACACTTTTTTACTGTTATATTATATGTATTGATTTCTGTTTATGTTTATAAAAGTATGAATGTTTTTATACGGGAAATGCTCGCTCAGAAGACATTTATATTATAACTATAAGAAATAATGGGCAATGAAAATATATTGACAATAGCAAGATGATACATATGTATATATGCAACGTGTTAAATTTTGTGTATGTGTGTGTGTGTGTGTGTTTTTCATTACTTAGTCGACTCGGTATAAACGTACAATGTGGTCACGATAAAAATAAGGTAGTTCGACACAATATCTCGACTTGAATTATTATCTCTATTGAATTATAGCTCAGTCTAGATTTTGCAAAACCCACCTAAAGCAAAACAGACAAAGGAAATAAAAATGTTTAAGTTTCTTTTATGGATGATACATACTATGAGTTGAGTGACAATATATTGCCGAAATTACTCAGCGTAGAAGCCTAGAAACCTGAAATTTTGTATGTAGGTTCCTTGGGGAGTAAGTGCGAGGAGGGAAGTAATATTAACAAGTAGATTTCCTGAAATTCCTATGGGAACATATTAAGATAAGTAACGAATGACGATAAGAAAAAGTATATATAAAAAGTATATATATATATATATATATATATAT
This sequence comes from Dione juno, assembly GCA_037127375.1. Taxonomy (NCBI): domain Eukaryota; kingdom Metazoa; phylum Arthropoda; class Insecta; order Lepidoptera; family Nymphalidae; genus Dione; species Dione juno. Next base: position 5,989,432 of record JAXRJS010000041.1, on the reverse strand, counting down.
ATATATATATATATATATATATATATATATATATATATATATATATATATATATATATATATATATATATATATATATATATATTATATATATATATATATATATATATATATATATATCATTAGCTCACATTCAAAAGGCGTATCTTCACACTACAGATTGCTAAAGCAAAAACGTGAAATTGCTCTGTGGTTTTCAAATAGGAGCAAAAGCAAGTGTTCCACTACGATGAAATTGAAAAAGGCTAGCTAGCTCAATCTGTGATTAAAGCTTAAGTATTATAAAATGTTAAAATATTTTATTCTTATATAATTTTTGGACGAAAAATTAATAAAAGATTGATATAAATCTAGAGGATAGCCTCTCAGTCGCAGTGGACATCTGATTGGAAACGCAAGGAACACTCTGGTGAGATAAAGCGTGACATTGGGTTACACCACTCATCGCTTTATTTACTCATATTGTTTAAGGTAATCTGATATGGAGGTATCAGTTCAGTGTTCTCCTTGTAGACTTGTGTTTGTTGATAAACTTGGAATGTTGAATTGACTGTTGTTTCACAATTTTCAATATTACAATTATATGTACCTATATTATTTCTGTTTTTGTTCGATAAAATAAAATATAGTTTGGATTTACGCCACATAACGTCTCATAATGGAACAATGGGAGAATGATGGAAACACGATTTTTAAAATCAATCAATAATTAAATTAAAGAATATCAAAAATTATTTTATTTTCTTATCCTACATCATTTATTTCGAGTTATTTTGGAAATATCTAATTTATCGATTTGGAGCTCTATTGAGGAAAGACTTTTGAGGAAAGGGTAACTTGAGCTTGTTCAGTGCGGAAAACTTTAGCGCTCAGGTACACAATGGCGCTTTCTACTACCCAAATACGAGCTAACTATCTTACTTAGTTTTAAACTGAACATATCGTATAGCTAGAACTCGGAAGCGTATTTTGGCAATTAGTCAAGTAGTTATTGGGCGAGTAATCGGGAAAGTAACTGGGAGAGCAGTACCACTAATAATTAGGTGAATAATCTGGACAGTAGTTGGGCAAGTAGTTTGTGAATAATCGAGAGGGTAGTTAGGCGAGTGCTTAGGAGAGTAATCTAAATAATAGTTAAACATGTACGATTTCTGAGAGAGATGGAAGGATTGGACTTTTTATAATTAAGTTGCAAAATAACAATATTATATAAAATATAGTAAACTAGATTGTTGCTCTTATTATATGTTTAGTACCTAATATTAATAAAATTGTTAACATAAAACAAACATAAGTTATGGATAATATAGGTATAGAGATATCATAAGTATTGAAAGAACGCAAAAATCGCGACCGAGGAAAGGGCAATAAGCGACAGAGTTAATATAAAAATATTTCATATTGAAGTCATATTACGAAGTTACTCTGAAAGAAATTTTAGATATTGTAAACATCGTGCCAAAAATTTGGTAAATAATGTTATCGTATGTCTAAATCAACTACCCTATATACCTATAATGTTATCGTATGTCTAAATCAACTACCCTATATACCTATATAAGAAAAAAAAGAAATGTACCAAAAACTTTTTTTATACATAATGCTTGAAGATTTCCACTTGCTCCAATTGCTCCGTGAAGATTTCCACATATACTTTGGCATATTAGAAAGCTTGGATTATTATTCAAGACGTTGGACCACAGTGCTTGTTACTAATCCTAAGATAACTTAAATTAATAATTATGATTTATTTTGCTACAATACGCTCACGCGTCTTTCTTCCTCTTCTTCTTCTTGGCTTGTATTGGTGACACAAGCTGGCACAAGCTCTCCCAATTTCTTTAAGGTTTTCAAGAGACAGCGCAGGGATTGATTCTCATGAAGTGCTGCCAAAATACATGAGATGCTTACACTCGGACGTACACTCCGAAGATTATGTATCAATTTCCTGATTAGTTGTCGAACTTATAAAAGTTAAAACACTTAAATTTGCATACGCCCATGCACTAATTTTGTACTAAATAAACTTCAGATATTATGGTTTTCTTTGTATTACATATAAATTTCCGTTTTGCCTTTATTTCTGTGTTATAATTTCTTAAATTTCGTAATTAGGTCTAAGTCAACGAGACGTACCCGTAACTATAAGTATAGATTTTGATTACACGAACAATTTCATGCGGTGAAAGACATGCATATTTTGAGGCATGCATTGACTTAAAAGTATGTTTTTTTTCTTTGTTCCAAAGGACTATACGAGTAGATTCAAATATTTGAGATTACTTTCAGCTTGATACTTCGAGTGATAAAAATATTATACACAAGTAAACAAAATGGCAAAATAGTAATTCCTTTGAACTTTAAAATTCTTTAAACTAAAAATACTCGTATCTCTTAATCTTTTTTCAGAAAATAACTAGCATATAAATAACTAGCAACTCATATGTGCATGTTACAATATAAGTACCTACACGTTATAACATGAAAGAAGAAAATCTATATATTAATTCGTAAAGCAAAAACTTTAGACTCGTTTTTACGAAAATTGCGAGGACGGAGGAGTATGAAATCTGGCACACTTATAGTTTATGTGTAGGAGAAGTTATTTTATAATAATTTTTCAGTAAAAATGGATAATTATTTTTCAATAAAAATGCTTATAAAGTACATTAAATCAATAAATAAAACATTACACACACTAACTAATAATGTAGCAAAATATGTTTAACTATAAATAACTTTTGTATACAGTGACATACACGTTGCTATGGCAACGCGTATTTCACGTGTCAACGGGTCCTCTAGTATAAAGTAATTTGCAAATTTTATGGAATACAAATGATTACCTAAACTTAATTAAATCTGATACTTGAATTTATAACACTTCACTTATCTTTTAAAAGTTAATTTCCTAGTTTGGACACAACTGTCAAATGCTTTGTGTTGTTAATAAACGAAGCGCAAGAAGCCGCTTGTTAAACATTGACAGGAAGTCGACTTCCCTTAATTTGTCCGGTATTTATTATTTGATATTAAAACCTTAACAAAAATTTTATCCTTTATAGATTATTTTATTATTTTATACTAGATTATTTTTTACTCTATGTGCTATTCATGTTGTTTGTGAGCTCTTACTATAAGAGATCTCACTTCATTGCCAAATACATGGAAAATGGTTTTTATAATTTATTAATTATACAAGAAAAGTATATAAATTATGGGCATCAATTGTATTTTTTCAGTTACATATATATATATATATATATATATATATATATATATATATATATATATATATATATATATATATATATATATATATATATATATATATATATATATATATATATATATATATATATATATATATTTAATATGAATATTGGAAATTAAAATTTTAATATGAATATTGGAAATTTTGTCGTTAGTATGAAACATACATAATATTTCAGATATATAATATTTCTTATCTTACATTAATTTGTAATATATCTTAATTATTATCTTATATTAAGATATATAATATTTCATTCATTATTAATAGTTTGTATACAACTAGCAAATACCGATATCTTTTCATCAATTTCAATATACACAAGCGTTTTCCTAGTTCTATGGGGTCTTTATCGAAACTAAATGGCTGGTCATTCCTTAAATATACATATTATCCGTGTATGTTATCGTAAGTTATCGTTCTCTTTCAATACCGGAAAACACATTACATATGTACATACACTTATATCACGTTTGAAGACAATTTGAAATCGGGTCATTGGCTTCTTTAAATAGGACACACGAATGGAGTCGCTAAAAGCTATTGAGAAATGTTTACCTTCTAAAAAAAATGCTTGGCGGCGACAGTAATGGACGAATTTCAATTAAGTAATTCAAATTTATACAACGACAATTAATATATTAAGCAATTATCTACAGTTTTCAGGCATTTAAGTAACTGTTAAACGTAGCTGTTTCTTTCGCTATGTCCCGTGGATGCAAATATGATTGAAAATAATAGAATTAAATTCCGTCATAAGAGGTGACTCTAAAAATTAAATTATTATGGTGCTTTTGTTAACAGTATGCAATTTTAAGACGTTTTTTACCTTCACAGCTAGCAGCGTAGGTAGAGGGTAATGTAAAGACACCCCGTTCCCAATTTTCAAGACATTTTGTGAAACTGAGAGCTGTTCTTGGTCTTTTTACCGGAACGAAAAAACAAAGTCACTTTTGGCGTATCTTAGAAAAATGCGAGGTGATATCCTCAACACGCTTTTTCAGTCCTTGGCATCAGTTTATAAGATGAAAATAATCATACCCAATGTTATAATGTACGAGCAACAATGTGTAGAATCGGCATATCTATTCCTATTGCATAACTTTATTTTCAGTTCATATAAATAGTATGTGATGATTAACTTAGTTTTATAATAAAATATTAAAATTGTTCACTATTAATAAACAAGCATTTGTAGTATATTGTTGTATATGTGGCGTATATATATTTGCTTATAATTTCAAAGATAAGTATATAGCAAAACTGGATTAAAAAAAAAGTAGTTAATCTCATAAAAATCATAATACCTTTTTTATTGTAAAAGAATAAAAGTCATTGAGCTTCTTATTTTTTGTCAATGTGAGTTACTTATGACTCCTAAAATATACAAGGCATATTGAAATATCATTATTTCTGAAGTAGAACTTGTATATTCCGAAATGACACCGTCGGACAATCTCCAAATATAAACGATAGTTTCAGAGTCGATCCCCACTCGAGGGTTTAATTTATATTATTTTCTACCACTCAAAACAAATATATTTTTATATATAAGGAAACCTATACATATGTAAAAAAGTGTATAGGCTAAAAAAATCCACTATATATCTAAATACATGCTAAATAATAAACCGATGCATGTAGCTGCAAAATCAAATCGTTGAAATTCATCATTTTCGTAGTATCGTCATGTCATCCGCATTCAAAAAGCGGATATAAATACAGATTAACTATTATGCATGGCTATTATTAATTCAAAAGGTAATAAATAATAACACAGAGTATAATTGACATATTCCTTTATTTGTATTTTAATCTATACAAAATTTTTACTAGCTATAAACATTTCTACGACATATACATACTACAACATTTCACTATTAAGTCTCTTTATATTTATATATACAAAACTAAAACCTTATTTCACATCAAACCACGTATAACATTATATAGGATAAAAATACTTACAACAATGACTAAATATTAAAAAGACTATTTATAATTATTGAATTTAAAGCGTTAAAGAGATATTAACATCATTAGAGCTTTAAAATAAAATATAACCTACTCGTTATTTACAAATAACTATTGATACTAAATTACAGACGTACACCTAAATAGGACATTCCTAATAAATATTACGATGCTTTAATATAATATTTTTGACGATATATATCGGAAACTTCTTATGCTAGCTTTAATCCGAGGCGTAACCCCCGTTAACACCGAAACGATTAACGTGATATAATATAGTCTATAGCATTTCTCGATAAATAGACTTTCGGGAGTAATGGATAATATAAACTTAATTTTTAAATTCGACCCAATAGTTTCCGAGATTAGTCTTTTAACCAAATATTCCAACTAAAATATTTTTTGTAAATCTATTAGCAAATTTTATTAAACATTTTTTTTATTTATATTAAACCTTACATTTAAGTATACCTAATCCAAATTTTACTACAATACCTAGAGGAGGGCTTCTAAGCATTGGAAGCTGACATTAAAACCTAATATGTCCTGTAAGTTAACCGTCCATCAAAAACAATCGACCCATATAACATATAACCCAGATTACAACGGACCTTCCATTATGTGGAGTTTCAAACTTTCAATATACTTCAACAATTATTTAATATAAAGATATACATAATACGTTATTATGTGTATAAGATACATACAGAACATTAAAAACTCTTCACAAATTCGTTCGCACTTAATATTTAGAAACAGTATAATAAAACAAAATAAAACTCAAAATTTCTTACAATAGCAGACTGCCTACTCCCTTTTGAAACAACGAATAGAAAAAAAAACAGATAGTAGATAAAAATCTACATAAACCACTTCTTATTAAAATTAAATTCAAAAACGTGAAAATTTTGTTACTAAACATAAATACATACATAATATAGTACCTTCTCTAGCTACGTCGATTAACCTATACAACTACGAATACACAAAAGAATTTTGTTACCTACTGTCTATTGTTACATATGGTATTGTAATTATTAATTATTAAGACTTTACTATCCCATTCATATTATATATTCGATGCATAGACGGTGTAAGAGTTTGACCTGAATTCAAGTCGCGATTTTCGCAATAAAAAACATCCATTAGTTTTTATTACGTCTCGCCATTACGAACTTATAATGCAAATTATACAATACTATCTAAACTCTAGATATATTTTTATATTCTATTTACATTTATATAAATATGTTACAAAGACTAATTTATTCTTAACCAATTTAAATATATTATATTATCTATATTATGTATACATTACATACGATGTGTAAAGTTGTATTATATTAAGTATATATTTCAATTATTACAAATATTATGAGAATCAATACAAAATTTCATTATGAAATTAAGCACCGTTTAACTTAGTTTCGTTTATATGTTTTTGCAATAGCTTATTTAAATGTCTTACAATTTTATACTCGTGTGTCTCAAGATATAAACAAAACAAAAATATAAAAGCGTTTGTTTATTAAAAGCTAGAAATTATCATTTTATTATAACTAAACGTAATTATTTACTTTGGTAAGGGTACGTAAATTAATTAGTATGAACATCAATAGCCATTAAGGTTTCTTTCTGAGAAGTCCTTCGTCCAATAATTTATTACAACAAAAAAAAAACAAAAAAAAACCAATTTTGTTACCATTTTCAGTATAAAAGTGTATAAATGAAATCTATTTTTGAAATGTTGCTGAAGAAAATGTAATACAAACTTCTAAAGAAACAATCGAAGTTTTTCAAAGTATTCTTATATTATACTCTCAACGGTATTGATCCTGGAACCATACAACGTCCTTTCATTCGACATTCTGCTCGTTGCATAAATAAAAATAGAGGATCTTGTAGAGACAGAATAGAAAATATTCCAAACATAATTTAAATGTATACTAATCATATTCACAGTTGCGCAGCCGTTGTGACTGCGGCTCGCGATCGCTACGCTTTTACCGTGGTAGTGGTCGTGACTCGCTCGCTGTCCTGGTGGCCCAGAGAGGGGCGCAACTTGCCTGCCAGCCGAGTAAACGTTGAACGAAACTGTCGGCTCATGCTGCAGTATAGAACAAAATTTACTGCAGATCCAACTAACGCCATCAAATCCATAACTTCACCTGTTCGTAAACAACATAGAAATATACATTAAATATGAATAATGGATCGTAATTATTACACTAAAAATACTTAAATTTTTTGAAACAGCTACTTTTACTGTAAAAAATATCTTTATTTTACAGCACACATAAACTTCAATCAACAGTACATTCGTTCCTATTAATCTACGTGTCAAGTAAAAATATTATTATATATTTAATAATTAATTATTCATTCGCCTTCACGGTTTTGTCGTATAGTATAGTAGAGAGGATAATCGTGTACGAAACTAATTTGAAACTCCGTACTCCGTTTTCAGCCTAAATTCGCAATTTTGCGTATTGAGTGGGCTACGGAGTGAGGTGTTATCGAGTTACCAGAGCAAGGAAGTAAAAAAAAATTTACAACTATGAAGTTTTTACTACGTTTTAGCGCTCTATGTAAACTAAAGATAATAAATAATACAAAATAAAAATAACGGACGGTTTTTGCTAATCTATGAACTTTTTCTATAATCTATGAATCTATGAATTGAATTTTTGAATGTTATATGTAAACAAGGCTACTGCTACTATAAATTCCATTAGATTAAAACCAATGTGGTTTAGTCTCACTTATAAAAACATCTACATATAATGTACACCCAGAGGGTGTCTAGCCAATTATCTGTCCGATATTTGGTTTTTGGCATACGGGTACGCGACCCCGGGACCTCGAGCCACCACTTTCATAACCCGATCCAATCCATGTAAGTGGTGTCCCTCCCCTATATTCCAAGTCTTTCTGCCTGTTATTTCACTTTTCTTTCTTGGTTTCTCCCAGTAATGGGTTTGGAGGTCAGATGACAAGCGCTTCACTAAAAAACCACTTCGCCACTCGTATGGACCGATCTGGAATAAAGCTGGGTATGGCTAGGGCGTCGCCGTTAAACGACGCGCAGGCACATCGCCCTACACCTGCGATAAGTGGGCAAGGGCTACCGTGTCAAGTAGGGGCACGGCTAACGACGTCAGTACGCAGACGGAAACTCCGCTTTGCAACATGGAATATTGGCTCTCTAACCGGACGATGCAGAGAACTCGCAGATGTACTCATGAGACGTCAGGTCCAGTGTGCTTTCCTTCAGGAAACTCGCTGGAAGGGCAATAAGTCTCGTAACATCGAGCAGGGTTACCGCCTTATATACACTGGGTCACCTACAGGCAAAAACGGTGTGGCGGTAGCGCTTTCTGAAGAGCTTCAGAATGGGCTTCTTGAAGTGGACCGTCGCTGCGACCGCTTGATGCGGATAAAGGTACTGATCGAGGGCGTTATCACAAACTTAATCAGTGCTTATACTCCCTAAGCAGGTTGTAGCGCGGCTGAAAAGGAGACCTTCTGGGAGCAGTATGAAGAGGTCCTACTCGCTATACCGTCTACCGAATCAGTCTTAGTTGGGGGGGACTTGAACGGTCACGTGGGTAGGGTCGCTGAGGTGTATGAACGTGTTCACGGGGGTTTTGGATATGGTCTTCGCAATGCAGAGGGAGAAAATATTCTAAGAACCTGCATTGCGTCTGATCTGGCCATCGTGAACACTTTCTTCCAGAAGAAACCTCAGCACCTTTTAACGTATAAGAACGGGTCCCACTCAACTCAAATTGATTATTTGCTGAATATGACCAACTGTAAGGTCATTCCCGGCGAAAGCCTGACGGCCCAACATCGCCTCCTTGTCATGGACTATAATGTTACCCCGAAAAAGAAAGTAGCTGAGAAACGCAAGCCTAGGATTAAGTGGTGGTTGTTGAATGGGCCGATGCAGACAGACTTCTTGGCAGAGGTGGAGAGTCAAAATCTACTGACTAACACCGAGACCGCCCAGACTGCATGGGATCGAGTTCATTCAGCAATCATTGCGGCGGACAAGCGAGTTCTTGGTGTTACTAAGGGTGGGCGTGTCATCGACAGGGAGACATGGTGGTGGAATGACCAGATGCAGGGGGTGATTCAGGAAAAGAAGGCTGCGTTTAAAGAATGGCAGCATTCCAACTCTCCTGAAGACAGACTGGAGTACATAGCAGCGAAACGGGCCAGCAAAAGAGCTGTAGCCAGAGCCCGCAGAGAAAATTTGTCGCCATTGTACGATAAACTTGAAACTGTGGAGGGGCAGAAGCTCATATACAAACTGGCTCGTGCTCGAGAAGCGACGCAAGATATTACAAAATGTCTTTGCGTCAGAGATTCTCGAGGCACGTTGCTTTGTAGTCATGCCTCTGTGAAGGAGAGATGGAGAAGCTACTTTAAGGAGCTGCTGAACACTCAGCAGTCTTGTAGTCTTCCTCCTGAATTATCTCGTAACCTTGGACTTGTTGCTCCAATAACCCGTGACGAAACTCGTAATTGTCTTCGACGCATGAAGAACGGAAAAGCGGTAGGACCTGACGACATCCCGATCGAGGCGTGGAAATCGTTGGGCTCTCTTGGTGTGCTTATACTTACTGACCTGTTTAACCGTATCTTGAATACTGGAAAGATGCCACATCAGTGGCGGCAAAGCTTTATTATCCCTATTTACAAAGGAAGGGGCAGTGTTCAAGATTGCGGTAGTTATAGGGGCATTAAGATTATGAGCCACACCATGAAGCTCTTCGAGCGTATGATCGGCCTCAGGCTCCGCCAAGAATGTACTGTCTCTGAGTCTCAGTATGGGTTTCAACCAGGATCAGGCACTATGGACGCCATTTTTGCCCTCAGAACTTTGATGGAGGCTTACAGGGAAAAAAGGAGAGCTCTGCATGTGGCCTTTTTGGACCTGCAGAAGGCCTTTGACTGTGTGCCACGTCTGTGTATCTGGTGGGCATTGCGATCCAAGGAGATCCCTGAAGAATATATTGAGGTTATCAGAGATATGTACAACGACTCCGCTTAAGTGGTTAGGACCGCTGTTGGCGATACCAAGCCCTTCCCGATTACAGTAGGGGTTCACCAAGGCTCAGCTCTTAGTCCGTTCTTATTCAATGTAGTGCTGGATACTGTCTCGGCTCACATCCAGGACCAGCCTCCGTGGCTGATGATGTATGCCGATGACATAGTACTCATCGACGAGAACCGACTGATGCTGGAGCGTAAAGTGAACGCCTGGAAGGATGTGCTTGAGAACGGTGGTCTCAAACTGAATGTGTCAAAGACCGAGTACATGGCTTGCGGGAACCCGGACTCGAGCACCATCCATATCGGGCCTGAGCCAGCCGTTAATTCGGAGAAGTTCAGGTACCTTGGAGCCGTTATGCATGAGTCTGGAGGCATCGACCATGACATCCATGCCCGTATAAACGCTGCCTGGGCCAAATGGCAGGAGGTCACTGGTGTGGTCTGCGATAGCAGAATACCGCCCAAGCTCAAGGGACTGATATACAAGAGCATTATCCGACCAGTTCTTATATACGGCAGCGAATGTTGGCCAACATTATCTCGGCACACTCAGAAGCTTCACGTCACGGAGATGAAGATGCTGAGATGGATGTGTGGCGTTGCGCGGTCCGACCGCATACGCAACACATTCATTCGAGGTAGTCTTGGGGTCCATGACGTAGCGGATAAGCTCCAAGAGCGTCGCCTGAGATGGTATGGCCATGTTATGCGCCGATCTGAGAACTATGTCGGAAGGAAGTGCCTTGACATGTCTGTCCCTGGAGTTAGACCACCCGGACGCCCAAGGAAGCGATGGCTGGATGTCATGACACAAGACATGAGAGCGAATAGATTGTCCACTGAGGATGTTAAAGACCGTGCAAAGTGGAGTAGGCTTAGTCGGAAGGCAGACCCTGGCAAAAGCCGGGACTAATGCCAAGAAGAAGAAGAAGAAGATAATGTTAGCTTAACATTTTATTATCTACGTGACGCGTATATTTAAATATGTATTCACTGTGGATTGTATAAAATCCATAGACACTCGACGGATGGACCGGCGAAAGTAATACTTATCATAGATTTCACCACACCGGGATAAACAGCTATTAGTCAACAGAATAACCTAAAGGCAACAAGCCCACCTAAAAATTATACAGCTGCTATAGAGTTCTCTACAATAAAAAAAACCAAATTATAATTAAAAGATATACGTATTTGCATTTAATAAACATATAGATGATGGCAATATTTTCAATATCACCATTTCGAGGTAATCGTGGCGCTATGGCTTAACGTCTGCAAATGGGATGGGCTTGATCCCCACTCGGGGAAATGAATTATTTCACTCTATTAAAGGAAACATTTTTGAGCTATGAGTTCCGATACTCAAGCAATATGTCGAACGCAAGAAAAAATATATGGTATTTTTAATAAATTATTATTACATTGAAAATATTATTTATAACTTGAAATAAAAATATTAAATGAACTATAATGTAATAAAAGTCAATAATTTAATTACAAATACATTGTTTTTCTTATTTAATTTTGAAGTCTTTCTTTTACAGGAATAATGTAACTTTAAAATCACTCTATACTTTAAATATCCTAGAAACTTTTTCATTTTTAATATTAAAATACCTTTTTTTATTTTAATCTTATTAAAAATATAAGCAAAAAAGTAATCTTTAATTTTCCAATAATTGTACTTTGTGAGCATTCAACATCGCCAAACCTGCTTGCTAAATAAAATAAAACAAAAAAAATTCTATATCTTTCTGCGCTATGTCAAAACTAAAAGAAAATTGTTGTACAGATACACTAAAAGTAATACATTACAAAGTAAGCATATAAATTCATAAAGTTTTCAAATTCACTCAAATTCGTAGACTATGTTCATTTCTTAATTTTAATCTTTGGGCCAAAAAGAATTTAGATAACATATATCGAGGAATTGTAGGGCTTATACATATACCATAAAAGTACAAGTCAAATTTGTTCTTATATTTCGCTTACAAAAGTGTTATAGCTTTCCTAAGGCATTATGTAAAGTAGGTACTTCCGTTACTAGCTTAGAAATATAAATCGGAAACTTCTTTGATTTGTGGATGAAAAAATCAACGAAAGAAAAAATCTTCAGAGCATTCTACAGTATAGTATCTATTTGTACCTTTTGTAATTTACATCTCTATCAAATCCCTCTGCTTGTAAAATTCCTTTCCTTACTGATTACCCTCAAACAAGATAAAACTATACAATTTTTATTTTAAAAAGACTACTCGAGTAGTTAATATTAAATCGGTTATTTTTTTCCACATAAAGAATTGTGATTTTTATCATAATTTACGAGTACAGATACACTGCTGTGCTATACGTATATGTGTTTATATGTATATGTGTTTATATGTATATGTGTTTATATGTATATGTGTTTATATGTATATGTGTTTATATGTATATGTAGATAATACATAGATGTTTCTATGAAATATCCTTCTCATTTCATTAATTCTATACTCAACTCGACGGTTGCCTGCAAGAGATAGCTCTCTTAGAGATAAGGTCGCCTATTGTTTTGTTTTAGTACTGTTTTAGTACTGGTGTAAAGAATGTTTTACTTTACTTAATATTATTTTTGTATTTGCAAATTAACACTATTACTACATTTTAATATTCAGTTCATAGATAATGTAGCATAGTATGTGTGTATATAAAATAATTCAAATCTATTTTAATAATGTTTCTGTATTCATAAATCTCTGTTTTTGGCAGACCTGAATAAAATCAGACTCAATCACGAATGATTTGCTTCTTACTCAATCATCGACTTAAAACAAATCACCTAATGGCTCTTTTATGTTCGAACTTCAAAGAATTTTTCGCAAATATTCAAGGTTTCAAAAAATGTAAACAAAAAAATCAACATTATCAATCAGTTTTTCATCACATTCTTTTAAAATGTTTCAGAATTCAGAAGGAATATTAAATTAAAAAATTATCATGATTGGAAAATGAAAACCTAGCTCAATTTCTTCCATCTATTACTAATAGTAATAATAATAATAATAATAATATTTTATTGGCATAAGTGAATACAGTTACAATGTAGGATTCTCTAACACCTGCGCTAGTAAAAACTGTGTTGCGGGTGTTAGTGTCTTCCCCTTAAATAAATGACACATCTAATCTTACATCAACAAAATATTGAAGAAAAAAAATTAAGAATAAAATAAATTAAAAAAAAGATATCTTGCTATTCATCATTTTATGGATATTACGTCATGCTGTGTGTGTGAATGTGTGAGTGAGTGTGTGTGTGTGAATGTGTGAGTGAGTGTGTGTAAGAGTGTGTTTCGTGGTGTAATTAAGGTGTTATAAGATTTTCTACATCAATATATTCCATCGGCTTAAGCCAGGTAAATATAGCTACTTTAAATTTATTACTATTGAATTTCTTAACATTCTGGATTTTATTAAGCTTATTATAAGTACGTGGAGCTAGAAAATTGTAGTGTCTCTTTGCAAATGTTGTTCTAGTGCGAGGGACAGGGCAACATTCTACGCGTTTTTGTACTATGGGTAAAATAGGGATAACTCGCTTGTGGTATCTACGCAGCATTTCGTACACAAATAACTTTCTAGCAGTCAGCACTCCTGCCAGTTCATACACTGAAGATGTAGGATGACGATACGGTAAGCAAAAAAGTACTTTGAGGACCATACGCTGTGCTCGCTCAACTGCAATCATATGGCTTTTTGCCGCACCTCCCCAAGCGCAAATACAGTATCTAATAATGCATTCACACAAAGCTCGGTATGTTTGTACGAGAAGAGTAAAATTCGCCACTGTGCGCAGGTTCTTAAAAATGTATACTAGTTTTCTTAATCTAGCTGTTGTTGTCGTGAGATGCGTAGTCCAGTTCAGTTGGTCGTCTAGCGTTACACCTAAATACCTAATCGAGGTGACTCGTGAGAGCGCTGTGCAGTTACAACTTACATGGCTCTCTGTTCTATTGCAAGGGAAGGTATGTATTTTAAGTATGTGCGATATGTATAAGTATGTGTGAATAGACTACATAAATTATTAGTCAGGACAGAAATGCTGACTTTGAATAAAAATAATATAAATCGGTCAAATGCGAGTCAAACTCACGCATTGAGAGTTCTGTGCCGATTTCATAATTCTAGGTCAACGGGAATAATAAAATATTCAAGAAATTTCAAGAACGAAATAGCCGCTAATATTTTTTTCAATTATTTTGCGTAATAAGTTTACACTATAGACCTGGAAATTTTATATTACTTTAATTTAAATACTCCAAGCGTATTTGAAAAAAAAATCTTGAAAGACAAACAGCCGTACAAAGTGTTCAGTTTAATTTAAACCTATAATACCACGATGAAATACAAAATATAAAAAAGTAATAATTATATAATTAACAAAAGAATATTTAAGAATAATATTACATGAGAAAAACGTTTTTCCTACAATTTTTCATTATAGCAACAGAAACGTCAATGTTGAACGCGTACAAAAATTAATAGCGCTTAATGAATCATAATTATGAAGCATGTTTCATACAAAAATTTAAGTACATTACTTTGTAATCATACATACATAACCATAGATCAATTAAGTGGACGCGCAAAGGTCCTTTAAGCCTTAGTCTGTGGTGAATAATTTAACTTTCACAAGGGCTGCGGAATACAGTATATTTAAATCAAGTTTGTGTCAATCAATGTTTTCCATCTAACTAAAAATAGAGCTTTTTTATGACCTGAGTGTGTCAAGAGAGTCCATCCATTTTCAAGACATTGCGTATTCAGTGACAGGACGTAGAACCGCGATTGGTCTTCTTATCATAGCGAGGAAATAAAAATAATTCTCCTTGGTGAGGGCAAGTTATTTAAGTGAAATAAGTATCAACACCAAATACAGTACCAGCAGTTACAAATTAATTAGAAATATATTATTGTACAAAATATGTTGTTGTTTTTTTTCGCTCTAGAAAATATTAATCAATAGGAAATATAGAAAATACTTTAGAAATAATAAAATTTTGAGAAAAAGAAATAAATTTGACGACAGAAGTTTCAATAATTCACTTTCATGTTCATTACTTTCAGTCTGACAAGCCCAAACTAAAAATCATTTTATTATAATCGACCATAAATTTTACTTTGCTTTTGATATTACGTGTAATTACTTACGCTTTTAATATTTCTGGCATATATGACTCAAATACTGAAATGTTCCACGTTTCAGTAATAAATATATTTGTGAATATTTAAATAAATACTATGCGCTACGTATGATGTACGCAGAGCCGAGCCTCCTTTCACATTAAATTCATAAAAATCCGTGCACGTCGTAAACATTATTCATAACCTCGACCCAACAAAAAGGTTAATATTTTTACAATTGTCTTTCTCTAAATAAATTGAGAAATCATTTAAGTAAATCCAAACAAGGCCACTAGTGATATCAACGTTATACTTATTTTATTGAATAAGCGAAACAAATAAACAGGATACATCGGAAATTCGTAAAGAGGACAACATCATGATATTTATTGAACAATGCACACATTTATATGTTTATATACATATAAAAGACACACTTCGTTGTCATTTCTGTGAACAAAAATGTAAGGAGTATCTTGTTCACGTAATACATTTGTGCCAGTAATATTATTTAAGTACCTTCTACGACGTGTCTACGAGCAAGGGATCGTAAAATTTATCGAATTCAATCAAGACCTCAGGGAAGACCCTGACTTTTTATGACACTACTTAAATTACAATAAAAATAAACGTATAGACGTCACAAAGTCGATAACGAGATGTTATGTGTACATTTGTGTACATTTATATTATTTAAAATTTATTAAGTAAATATTTAAATACACGAAACATATAATTGCTAAATTGGTTTGATTTAAATTATATGGTATTTTTAATATAATTAATTATTACAAATATAATGGTTAGCATATAATTCACTTCAGACATTTTAATCAATGCTATATAAGATATTCCATGTTGTAGAACACTAAAGACGATTCTATTTCCTAACTTAGGGGGTACAGATCGTTTGTATGTCAAATTTGTATTTGGTTTTTAAATTTACAACATATATGAATTTATTCTTTAATTTTATTCAAAATGAATAGATACATATTATGTATTCGTAAAAATGGGTCTTTAATATGTACATATATTTTAGTGTAAAAGATTTTATTATCAACATCATTTATTATTAACATTATCGTAGAATTGTGCTTTTAGGTTATTCGTAAATTCGTTTACGATACAACACAGAAAATATAGACAGAACAAAATTACTGTGCAGCCTGGCGATATTCTCATGTCAATACATTAAAATATGAATAACGCCATCGTTACTTGAAAAATGTGCTGTACAAGGTTTGTGGTTCGATGCCTACTGATGGGGCATATTGATATGATATTTATTCCTCCGCTATGCTGTGTTTAGCTAGTCTAGTTTCAGCACTAAATTTAATAAAAAAACAATAAGACAAAAATAAACCTAAATACAGTAGTATGCAAATATACTATAGTAAAAACGCACGATATAATTTTTTATGTAAAGAGAAAATTATAAAAGTTATCTACACTATCACCACATCTTTTGCCATTTAAACCATGCCATTTACCATAAAAACTTAATAAAAATTGTATAGTGTAAGACTTACCAAACGCATAGTAACACACTTGAAAGAGATGCGGTGCGATGGCTGTGAGAAGACCGAACAAGGCTTGTGGTAGTTCAGTTGCGAGGAATAATCCAAGTAGCGCTACGAGCATGCGTGTCGTACGATCAGTTCGGCCTCCGCTTCTTTTGCCGCTGTCCTCACTGAGACGAGCCTTTTCACCCTGAACAATGAAGGAAATTCATACAAATATACAATAAATTTTTACGAATCATTACATCTCTGACAAAATATATTACTATTCTCGAATATGAATATATCTCGAATATATATCGTTTTGTGACAGACAGACGATAGAGCCGACAGCAGAAATATGCATTGTAGTAAATAGTGAATTGACATATAATATAAGTACAACAAATAGTAAACTAAAATAGAATTGTTTGATCACTAAGAATTAATATCTTAATATGGATACTTATGGTATATTGTTATCATGGAAAAAATTACTTAATCGCCTTAGCATCGGCTATTTTTTAACGATTTATCATTGCGAATACAACATTCACACAAAAGAAAATTTTAAAAACCTTTATTTCATAGAAATTTTAGCTCATAGCGTGTGGCCCTGTGTTGTCGGTTTATATTCATCCTATGAACAAATTATTCTAATTGACACCACCACATCGGTTATGTTATTTTATTTATTTTAAACTGAAGCTACTGTATTTTGTTAGACTACTAATATATTACATGTCTCATTATTATAAGTACTTAATAAAATTTTACTTATTTTATTATGAACTACTACAAATTCTTAGTGTGATTTTTAGATATTTAACTATTTATATTTCGCTATGAGTATTATATTATATTTTAATATGCTTTTTCGAATTTCTAATTATTCAGGACAAGTACAAAAAATCTTTTGTAATACTTAGTAATTTTAAGAGTGATGAATAAACACAGCCAGAAACTTCACTGTTTTCATTTCTAAAAATTAAACTTTCATGAAATAGTCGATCTTATTTGACCCAATTATAAAATATATGCTTTGTTTTACTAATACAGTGCGCTAGAAGTGTATTTTTGCATATCAACATGGCGGCCGTTAACAAGTAGTAATTCAAGTAACTGTTCCTAAATGAGAACGAAATTATTATTTAATCGAAAATTAAAAGTAAAAATGTTATGCTTACTGATAACAAACTACTTAGCATTCCATCGACGTAACGTGTGGGTGCTGGGCCCATCGTGTTGTAGGGAGAGGAGCTCAGCGCAGTACCTGGGACTTGCGACTCGAGTGTAATATTAAAAAGTCCTCTTGAAATGCGCTTTTAACGCTCACTTTGACTGACCAAGCTTTTTTCTTCATCTAACCAAATTCGATATGATTTTACTAGTGCCGCCTTCTTAGTACGTTCTAGAAACTAATTGGTGATAATTCTAGACTGATTGTCATCTTCTAGCGAGATAAGGGTAGTTTCTGCTATTGTACCTGTCGCTGCTACCTCTACCTCATACAAATAAACTCTAAACCTATTCCTGGTCAATTCTTTGTTACGTTCGAAATACTTATTATAGGTATATTTGTTTCCTTTGGAACTGGATGTTTTGTTTTTATTTGATTTTAAGCTCATCTTAAGCTTTATTTGTATTTAAGTTAATAATATAATAACTACTTTTCCTTAATTGCTACAGCATCAATAAAATATATGAAGTCATACTCAACCTAACCTAGTTGACTGAATAAATTTTTTTGATTTATATGGAATTTGATTAGATTGATTTTGATTTATATGGAATTAATCACAATCAAGAATTAGATTTTTTTAAGGTTTATGAATAATGACCGTTTGATCATACATGCTTACAGCGAATTCCCTAAGACTTGACGATTCAACGCTACGGCTCAAGTGTGTTACGACAAAACATGAAAAAGCAACAAAATATTTTATATATATATATATATATATATATATATATATATATATATATATATATATATAT
Organism: Dione juno; assembly: GCA_037127375.1. Classification (NCBI taxonomy): domain Eukaryota; kingdom Metazoa; phylum Arthropoda; class Insecta; order Lepidoptera; family Nymphalidae; genus Dione; species Dione juno. The sequence continues at coordinate 5,970,461 of JAXRJS010000041.1, read as the reverse complement.
ATATATATATATATATATATATATATATATATATATATATATATATATATATATATATATATATATATATATTCCCCTCTGTATACGTATAAAAATATGAACAATAAATCAAACATAGTTCATTTTAAAACTGTAATGTTGATAAAATTGAAATACTACATAAAGCAACGTAAACGTCCTGACATATGCAATGTTTATGACTACTTTAAATAGACGCACTCGTGGGAGATGGCAAAGACGCGTTTTAACTCACCAAAAGAAAATTATGAACTCACATTGCAATGTCATTGCGGTCTGATGCATGAAGTCACTACATCAAATCAAAATTATGGTATTTTTTTAACATTGTAACGTGATCCTGATAAAAAGGGGAACATAATATTATTAAAAACAATTTGTTAAATATTTTACCTCATTTGTCATGATAGCAGATTTCTTCAACAGCTTTTGCCGCCTTCTATCACTGGACTTCATTTTCAATATAAGGCATACACTCAAAATAGACAACACTATGCAAGGAATTAGTTTTAAAAAAACACTATATATCCAAAATATTGCAGTAAGCAAGTGTTCATTTTTAGTCATTGATATAGCGTACGTTGGCTCTTTCTGTGTTGAGTTATTCGAAAAATTTGTTATATTTATGGTACTGTTGTTGTTTTCATCATCGTGTCCAGGTAACTCTTGTATAGTCATTGCAAAGTAAATAGGGAGACATACAACTGGACAGACTATATATGCCACTGCTATGGCTATACTCGTATTTCTTCTGTTACATAGGGTTTTGTTTTTCTGTGGAAATTTTATTGCCACGAACCTCCAAACTGCCAGTGTTATCGTTAGCCAGATGGAGACAGTGTGGAACGTTTGACTAAATATGGAATGAAAATATACAAAAAGCGCCCATGCATAAGAGTTCCGATTGAGTGCTTCAGCAATATTCGTGTATATATGAAGGGCTAGCGGTATATAATCAATCATTACTAGGAGATCTGCAAAGGCGAGAGCAGTAAGTATAGAATTTGTCGAAGATATCATTTCTTTGCGACTGAGTACAGCTATATTGACGGAATTGGCGACGGAGCCAAGTAGGCATATTATAAGCGCTATATAGCCATGGAACTTCACGTAGATTCGTTGGAAATTGGGTCCACCAGGATCACAATACGCCACCACATGCTCATCACCGACTTGCGTATCAGACATTTTAATATCTTAAAAAGCTTCTTTTTAATATTCAAAGCAGAAATAAACCTTCCTTAGGCCAAGATACACCTTCTGAAACCAAAGAACAATATTAAAATAATTGACTAAATATATATATATATATATATATATATATATATATATATATATATATATATATATATATATATATATATATATATATATATATATATATATATATATATATATATATATATATATATATATATACAAATATATATATACAAATATATATACAAATATATCTATATATATATATATATATATATACGTATTATCATCAACTATATCGCTGATATCAACTCTATAGCGTATGAATTATGAGTTAGTTATTGCGGAAAATATATTTCTGTTGAGTTGAGTTTCAATACCCAATCTCAACGATGTATAATTAAATAAAGTTCCAAATAAACGATGTCATGTGTTGATATATCTTTCTATTATATGAAAAAATAGATAATTTACATATTATTGTGAAATCAAGAATATCGTATGAGAAAGAATTACCGTAATTGGTGTAATAAAAAAAGATACATTGTTATCTTTCCAAAAAATTTTTGTTTGAAGCGAGCACTCTTTAATTATGTAAAATATATAAAAGCAAAAACTCATTAATCACGATATCGCGACAATCAATTATTTACTCAATCAACATGAAATGTAACAGAAAGTTATTAAGAACATGGCAGGTGATAATAAATGTTACGAAATTTACCTCGTAAAATATTTTCATATGAATATGACAATGAATTTCAATAATTTTCTAAGACTTAGAATTCAGCCCAAATAACTAATCTAGGCCAGCAAAATAACAACTGTTTAAAGTTTGAGAAAATAAAATTTTAAAGCAAAAACTTATATTCTTATCAATTACTCCAGTAAAAGTAGTTTTTATTCCGATTTAATACTCCGAAGGGAAAAACGAAATTATTTTATAAAGATTATAAAATACATATTCCATATCAACAAAACAGTGATCTGAATAATAAATAGTACAAAAATTCGTATTAGCCTTTTAATTTGTAGATCTCAAAATATGTGCAACAGATATGAGAAAAATGTTAGCAAAAAAGCACTATTGATAAAATTTTATAACTTACTCAAAATAAAAATATACCACAGTAGGAAAACAACGTAATACAAGTTCAAGCATGAAAGAAGGATTTATCTCATCAAGACGTACTTACTATACGAGTAATAGTGCTTTGACAATATCAGTATCGTCGTATATCATGCCCTAAAGAAAATCCATTCTAGAAAAAGCAGCAATAGTCGTAATGTAAAATTGGTACTTTATCACACATACATATGTTATTTATGTAGACACTGAAATAGGAAAAAATAAACATTCAATATATTATAATTTCCATTACGCTGACGTTATTTTAGAAGTCACATCAGACTATTATACTTTCATATTATTATGTAAATGTAAATTATTAAAGGTTCCCAGCGGATACTCAGACAGTTCTATTAGCCATCTCTCCTGAAGTTGGGTAAATTATGACATATATAATATAATTTTCTCTTTCTTCGTATACATATCAATTTCATACATGATTTTAAGGGTAAATTATTAATTTAAACTTAAAAAGTCAATTGTATATATGTTTGTAAATACATACAATATATAAATATATATGTATGTATATATGTATGTACGTGATATACATTTAGATATATCGCATATATGTATGTATATATATTGTGTACTATGTAAGTATTAATTAAAGATATTATTATATACTAATTTATCGTATTATAGGTATCTGTATATTCATTTATTTCTGCCTATTATTTCTTTCTCTACCTACCTCTTTATAATTTTAAGTGTCCCTTCGACCCTAAAAGTTATCTGGAAGAGATGGCTACTGATCGTCTTTTGTACATTGCTTTTTATTTTTCTCTGTTTTTATGTTTTTTCATTTGTATTTATGGTGATATCTTGTGCAAGTAAATAAATAAAGTCATATAGTTCAGTAGATAAGAAAGAATGACGTACAAAAATATCTAGTAAATGAATAACATAGTTTCTAATTAACATGTGAGATACATATATATATGTAAATAGAATTTGTAATAAACACAGATAGCATTTGTAATAAAAGCGTTCATGTATGTACCACTATTGAATGGCCTAAAAAGCCTACACTTGAAGATTAATGAAATATTTACAAAAGACTGATTAAATATGACGAAGTTACGATAAAGTCTTTGTCAGTAATAAATAGATAAAAGCATTAGAAGATATTATAGAACAACTCAATTTCTGTAAAAGAGATTTTAAAAAGTTATATTCGTGAAGAATTCCACAATTAGATTGAAACTTTGCACTTTAGCCGTAATAGAGTCTTACTTGCGGATTGTTGAACCAACAAAGGCATTAAGGCTGATTCAGACCATCTGACGTTAATACTATGAAAGCTTAACCCTAAAGTTTATTGTTTAAACATGGACTTATGATAAACAATAACAGCGGTCAACGGTTCTATGTAATTAATATATAAATTATTACATTATTAAAAATTACAAATCCCTTTTGTTTATTTATTAAAATAATAAGTATAGTTTAATTAAATATATGTATGTATGTATGGGTAAGTGAAACTTCAATTACTTTTTCTGTCAATTGGAAATTTATTATGTAACACAATACATTATTACAACAAAGTATTTCTAAAATGGTAAACAGTTATTTTATTTTATTATATTTTTTTCTATTTCAATGAAATATTCAATGAAGTATTTAAAATTTCAATAATATTTAGTTGGAATCAAAATATTTTTGTAAGGTAATAGTTCCACGCTGTGTCGCATTTCGCAGGGTAGACCGTGAGAACTTAGTTGAAACTATGTAAAGACATTCCGTTTTTCGATTTAACCGATTGGAGATTTTGCGATTTGGTTTAATTATTTCTCCGAGTGGGGATCGACATGGGCGTAGAAATAATCTGGTACTCCTAAGAATTTTAAGTAATAAATAAAACAAGGCTGATTGAAACCAAACATACAAATTACAGTCAGACACGTGCCACGATGTCTAGTGCACGCCGATGACTTTCGCTGTGAAATAATATAATTTGAATACAGGTATTATTCTAGACGCAAGGAAAATATTAGTACCAATATTGTATCATTTTCTAACAAGAATACGTAAACTTAAATCACATAGTACATAAAAGATTCTATCACGTAATTGACGAAGGCTTTTAAACTTCACTATGTTCCTACATAAAAGCCACGTTAACATTTTACTTGAAGCTTTCTGTTTCTTTTGCCTCTAAATTGCACTTCAAGCATACATTATATCTCCCTGAGGGAAGCAAAACTTTATATTCTCGAAGCGGTTGGTCTTTTATAGTACTTTAACACTATACCGATACACAACTTAATAAGAACTCGGTTAAATAATAAATAAAATAAAGGTCTTAGTAAAACTAGATTACTAGTCTAGATTTACTGTCGATCATATTTAATATAAATTACCACTGTCTCACCTGATGTAGAGTACGCTAAAAATCCCAGTATCATAAAAGTACTCGTATATCTACTAAGATTGTAAATTGGAAATTATGTAAATTATAAGTCAAATTAATATTCTACTCTCATTATATTTCACTCCTGAGCCATGTATACAAACTGTTTTCTAGTCTGGCCAGAAGATTGGATGAGTTCTAGCCGCCAGAGAAAGCCAGGTTTCAATCAGGCTATAGCACTGTGGACCACATGTATACTGTTCGGCAGGTTGTACAAAAAACAAAGAAATATAATGGGTCGCTGTATATGGTTTTCGTGAACTACGACAAATCCTTCGACTCCATCGAACCCTGGGCAGTTCTAGAAGCAATGCAGCAATGCCATGTCTATTGGAGATATATTGAGGTCCTAAGATGTTTATATTCACAAATTCATCAAATCGAGAAGCACAAAACTATGGCGATCCAACTGTGCTGATGAGTAAGACAGGGGGTTGTTATATCCCCGAAACTGTTTAATCACGCGCTGGGAGAGGTCTTCAAAACCCTGGATTGGGCGGGCTTTGGAATCACGCACCTCAGATTCACCGTTCATGGCAGAATCGCTGGAACAGTTAGGATGCTACAATGCTTGAGTGAGTCTATAATAGCTTCGAATCTAAGAATCCAGCTAGGTTGGGCATGATTTGTCAAGCTCCATCAAATCTTCCCGTCACCTATACCGCAATGTCTGAATTCGGACGAAAGACGAAATTCTTCAACCAGTGCGTCCTACTTGTCATTATTTACGGTGCCAAGACGAGAACACTAACAACCCGTCTAGTCAACAAATTTAGAGTCACCCAACGTGCTATGGAATGAGCTATGCTTGGAGTTTCTTTAAAAGAAATTTAAAGGAAAATTTAATCAGAAATCCGGATAACCTTATCCGAAAATAAAACCAGAGTTACCGATATAACTCGCAAAATTACGTTAAAGTGGCAGTGAACTGGACACGTCTGTCGAAGGGCCGATGGCCGTTGGAGCCGAGGACTCCTCGAGTTGAAAGTGCGGCTCGGCAAGCGTAGCATAGCGCGCCGTCCAGTTCGATGACCTGAACGAGGTTGCCGGGTTTGGCTGTATGTAGAAGGCGCAGAACCTCTGGCGCACCCTGGGGGAGGCCTATATCCAGCAGTAGACATGAAAAGACCAAATTTATTGATTGAATATTTTACTGCTAACACTTGGTCATGGCACATTAGCAAAGTACAAAGCAATTTAAGATAATGGTTGAATCTCTTATAATTTTCCCAGAATTATTTAGTTTAAGATAAAACGATGCATACAAATTCATTTTCAATACTACATTTTAATTTTGAGGCCAAAGTGGCGCATTGGGTTGGCGTCTTACTATACACACTATGATTGTGGGTTCGATAATAAATATAAATAATTTTCATTTCCCCGCTTTCGTAGACAAGGCGTGGCATTGATTTCTGCCGCTAGACGTGCTATATCTCAAAGATTGGGCGGAAAGTGCGATAGTGAATATCTTAACACTTGGCTCTCTATGATTACCCTGCCACATATGTGATAAAGTTTGTAACAGAAGAGCTCTGGAGAGCATTTAAGTTAAAATAATTGGCTTTATATTACAGAATATTTTTATTTCATCATCCTATATCAGACAGATATAATATGCAAAAAATATTAAGTCTTTCATGAAAAAACATTTATTTGAACATTATAATTTGAAACAATATATTTTACATATATTTATGTCAACATGTCACATTAAAATTCTATTCGTTAAAATATTTATTTTGCAGAAAAGATGTCCGAATGTTTTGTGTAAAAAGTAGGCATGAGTTACGTATATTTTTGACGCATGATTAAATCACTGTGATTTATACGGTCTTTAAGCATATAATCGGTTCACGTTTACGGAAACAAATTCTTCCAATTGAAATAATATTTTTTCTTCTCAAACAAATATATATTTTTTCTTTTCACATTTCCCGTTTGTGCCTTTTTTAGGGTACTCTCTTATATTATCTCATATTAGGATTCCTTTTTCCACTATACCAGTTATGTTATCTCTGATATTAAACATTTTCTGATAAAGATTTGTACACAAATTCATTCCGAAAATTTTTTAACAAGTTTTAGCATATATACGACTAAAAACCACTATGATGGTGTCACGAATTTACTTTTAAAAAACAAAATCTCAACTATTGCTGAATGAGAGAAGAATGTGAATGAGAATATGTTGTGTTGAGTTATCACTCCGGAATATCTCTTTATCGAGTAAAGGGAACTAAATTTAACTACCATAAGACACAAACAACTAAAGAAACTTTCAAGGACACTCCGCTTAAATTCGTACCCAGTATTAGCATATTGAGCCGTTTCGATTAACTGCCAGTATACGAAAAATGAGGAGAGCGACTGAAAGAAACTGAATGTCATCAGGAGAGTGAGACATTGCATCACGCCCAAATACATATTATTATTCTGTGCGCATCTCTGGGGTGGTGTTCCTCAGTATCAGCTATTTGATCGCATACAACTTTGATGGCAACAAGGCAAGACACTGGCATTTTGTATAGACTTTTCCTCGCTCGGCATTCTTTAAATCATATATTATTAAACCGCACAAAAAGTTACAAAATTAAATAACATTACTACCATCTGTAGACGTAGCACACTACTACTGGGTGGTTTTGTGTAAATTTTCTTCCATGTACCACATATCTGTGGAAAGGCTTTCCTTCAACTGTGTTTGGGTACTTACAAAAAACGCGTCCACCTTAAAAAGCAACGCAACTGTAACTCCTCTAGTGTTACACGAAGCCGTGGGTGATCAAATTCTCTCAGGAGACACTAACGCTCATTTACCTTGCCTTTACTATAAACATTATATAATTGCGATTAATACATATATAACAGACTTTCAAGTTTCGCTAATGGACGTAGGGTTCAGTTCAACCCTTGGAGGAATCTAAGGATTTCCACACCGATTGGTCCTGCATTGTTAGTATCCAGCGGCTTAATGTATAATTTAAAAGATATTTATTCGTATTAGAATAAATAATTCGTATAAGAATAAAACTAAAGTAATTAAGTGAGCAAATATATATCTTGAATTTACTTTAACAATACAAATAATGCGAAATCCGTCTTTTGTCGTAGAGGTAATTAAAAGTTTCCTAACACGTACTCTACATTTAAATTGGATGTAACATAAGTTTCTAAACAAACAACACAGTACTACCCAACATGTTTAATGGATATTCTAGACGCCATTTAATGAATTCTAGTCATGAATCAAACCCTAACAAATATTCAGGTCAGAAGAACTATGCTCCAGTACTCTATTGAATCACAATAGAATGCCAACATTTCTATCTTATTATGAATCTAATATTAAAAATAGATTAGTTTAGAACCTATCTGAGAAGGTTTCACATCAACCAATTTTAAAAAATAAAGACTGTTGTTGTGTGATATGAATGATCATAATATTTAGTACCTATCAAAGTAACATGTATCAATCAAAAATACACAACAAATTTTTTGGGAAATTTTGTCATTATCGATCGGAAGATTTTCATAAATATAATATGTTTTTATGGAAACGTTTATTTATGTCATGAGATATAAATTATATTATTATTAACAGGTAAGAAATTTATTATACATTGGTATAATTTATTATAACCGTAAAATGCAGAAGTGTTACAAATAAATAAAAAATGCCTTATCTGCAGTATTCACTGTGAACCGAAACAGGTGGGAATATTTTTACGATTGAATAATAAAAGGTATGGCAGGACGGTTTACGATCTCAGCTTTATCCCACATAGAACATAAATAAAAAATAACAAATTAAATGAAAAAAATATCTGTCAAATCAACTTAACTCTGCGATTCAGTTCAAACTTAACCATTTATAAAAATTTACAAACTGAACTAATTTTGTATGAAATAAACTATACTTATAAAATTGTAATACTTTTTTTTATGTGATATATCTGTAAATTTCCAATTTATGGATTTTTTCCGTTATTTATAATATTTTTTTCCTTTTGTGGTACAGAACCCTAAAATTCATGTTATCTTCAAATATGTCTTCAAATATGTACTGTACTTAATGATAATAGATTCAGCTGTTCCAGAGGTAAGCCCGGAAAAACGGGAAGACAGACAGACAGATGAAAAAACCAAAAATGTTGTTTTATGATTTAGTAACGTGCAAATATGAACTCAAAAATATGCAGTTATGTTGAAATCACAAACAGACACTCTCAATTTATAATAATAATTATTCAAAGAATAAGTCATGAACAGTCAATCAGTTTTAAATTATAAACACAATCTTCTAAGCCTCAATTAATTGAAAGATTCAGTTGAGGTAAACCCACCTGAATTTTGAAAGAAATTACACATATATATTTTTAAAAAAGCACATCTCGTTGTGTTACAAATTAGTATAAAAACAAAATTCGTTCAAATTCTTAAAGTAATTAAATTCAAGTTCAGTAGAAGCCTCTGTAGGTTATTGTAGCTAACAGTAAAATAAACATTTTGAAAAGTACGATAACAGATGTTACGAAACGTTTACAAAAGTGTACGTAAGTAAATCACATTTTGAATATAGCTCGTTATATCTAGCAAACAACTTAAAGTTATATAAATTACGATGTTAAATATATTACTTTTCTTTCTTTTCAATCATAATCGGTCACGACACTACTCTTACATAGGTACCTACTACATTTTAACATATAATTTTTTAGTTAGCCTACTTTCAATATTTTTTAGTACCAATACGTTGACTGGAAATAATATTATATCACACTTAGATAAGTTTAATTAAAGCTTCATACCTAGGTTGGTACAAAAACATAATACAGTTTTTTATCAACACGTTGCTTTGTCATTAAAGGGAAATCCAGCTCTATAATCCCAACTCGGATTACCACCGATACAATAATGGCTTTGTGACAGGCTTAACTGAACCCTATAAAATATTTTTTGTAATTTGCTTTATCGCGTACATAATGCTATCTTATCTCAAATTCCTTATTGGTCATGGAGCTGGCCTGAGTTATGGCAGATACATAGGTACATCTAGAAACTTCCGCATTTTAATTAATTCAAGAAATCCTACTCGATCAATTCCTGATTTTAAGTTGTTCAAAGTTCTGAACTTACTTAGTTACCGTCGTCATATTTATATATGTTGTATAAATATGACGTGTATATATATTATATCAATATAGATTTTTCATTTCATTGTAAAAATAAAATATACATATTATTCATTACTCTACTTATGATCACAATAAAAAGAACAAAAAGAATTTCAAGTTACATTAGTAAAAAGGATGGCTAAAGGTAAATCACTATTGTTCTATCAATGAAGAAAAGCAAACATAAATGAAAAAAATATAAAATGTGGATAACACCCTTCAATTTAAAATGCTCATACGTGTCAAAACTGTACGACAGTTGTCATTCTGTCATAAATAATTAATAAGTGTAAGTCTACATACATTTGTACGTTAAATAAACTTCTATTAACTACTGTTTTTGTTACTATTAAGAAGCACACTTTAAATAAAGATATTCTTAGTACTTATGTATATGAAAATTTCCTGGAATATTTTAAATGAGGGTGGCTATGTTATTTGTTATCCTTTGAAAGCGTATAAATAAAACCCACGCTCCAGCCTTTAAGCTTGTATTAACATATTATGTAACTTGAAGAGTTAAATATGTATTTATTTAATTTCAAAAATCATTATTTTATCCTGAAAATAGAGGGATAAGTGAAAAACATTTATATATTTATTCCGTCGCGATCTTTATATGAAACAGATACGTAGAAAAAAAAAGACTGACTTCACAGCACATTAATTAAACTAATCAATTGTCTATTTAGTACTATACACATATAAATATATTCAAATATAATGAAAATTTTATGATTTGTAAATAAGCTTATAAATATTAATAATTTTTTTTATTGATATGAACGTACAGCCATACGTATTTTGCAGTACAAACCAAAGAAAAATACAAAATGCAAACAAATTCACTGAAATACAAGCAATTCTTAAATACCATGACACAGCTTCATATTTTTGAATTCAAAATGTATTTTACCAAGTTGGAAATTTAAAAACTTTATACTTTTAACAATTAGGCTGCAAACACTAGAATTAGACTGAATGTAGCTTGGACAATAAAATATATACATAATATTTATATAAAAATTAATTACACTTAATTATTAGAATATTCTAATGTCATTTTGATAAAAAAAAATCCTCATGGACTGTCGTCTTATGAGAACATTCCGTTAATTTACAACTTACCATTTTAAGAAACCAGTAACAAATCACATAATCACAGAAAAGTTTATATATCGATGATATAAAATCACGGCGTATAACTGACGAGTAGTAGAAAAGGGATGATATTTAGCCAAGATTTCATGCAAAGTATTCTGACTTAAATCATATATTACGCGCTTGTAGCGACTGAACGTCAGAGCGCCGTAAGGGCGTGCTCTACCAGAGCCGCTCTCATTGTGACTGTTACAAGCTACGAGTGCACCCCGACCGTCTGAATTAAACGCCCAACAGGGAAATCACTGTAAACCGCTACGAAACGCAAACTGCACTAGATATATTACAAGATGTAAAAAGCTAATTTTTTTTATATGAAATATCGTTTAAATGTCTTTCAGAGTACAAATGTACAATAATATTTTTTTATTCTTTTAAATTTAATCTCAAGCCAAATGCTTAGGGATTATATCTTTGTGAAAATATATTTTATACATTCAATATAAAATTTCCAAGCATTTCATGAAAATAAGATTGCATGTTACAAATATATAAATAAAATTCAATGATTGATGTATTGACCAGAGAGAGCACAAATTATAAAAATATTATTGAATACTTGCCAAATAGAAATATAATTCTAGGAGCAATATCAAATCACGTTAGTTTTCACGTGCCCTTATTAGAAATAAGCTAAGACAGAGATCGGTATGTAATAGTTTAATAAAGAATTACATTTAATTAAAATTACATTTAATTATTCCTTAATAAAAAAATATAACCATTAAGCTAGAAAGTAGTTCACAGAGGCACACAAATCAAATGCTTTTTATACTCTCTCAGAAAATTACTAAAGTTATTTAAAATTTAAAACGGTATATGCTCGGACCCAGATTCATTTAATATTTATATTATGAGTTCTCTCTCTACGTTCTACATAACGTACAAAAATAAAGCAATACTAATTATACATAATATTCTGCACTAGTAACTATACTTGTTTTCGCCCGCAATTTCAAATGTGACCTTTACTTGGACTTTATAATCTTTGTCATACTATTTTCATTTTCCGTTAAAACACTCCCAGCTTATGTTTTTATGTGTATGATATATTTTCTCCACGCTATGACAAAAAAATATCCATCACAAGATTTTTTGCTAAGGAACTATTTTAACTGTTCTAATATGGTGGGACCAGATGATATACACTTTATTACATAAAACTTCATCTATACATCAAAAGATCTTTCAAAGATTTGCATTACTTCCAGACATTAACGTAAAAGACTAACAGATATAAAAATATAATATCACATTAAATTTATATTATTTATATTAGAAATAGTAACTATTTTTTATTATTACTATAAATTATTATTTCTATTTTTCAATTGATAATCATTTTTTACACGAGTTTAGTAGCTTAGTATGTTATGTCTGTTGGAAGCTTTGAATATGATTTTGACCGACTTTAAAATGTCCGATTAATGTGAAACGTAAAGTGCGTGGTGTCAATAGTTATAAATATTTTATTCATAGATATAATTAAAAGATATCATTTTGATATCTTTAAAAACACTCTTAATTTAAATTATTAAAATATGTTGTCTTTTTTTATAAAAAGCGTGTTTTTTAGATTTAAACTGCTTTTTTAATAATAGAAATGAATGAAAAGTTAAGAACTTATATAATATATAAATATTGGCAATAGATTGTCCACTGAGGAGCCAATAGATTGTCCACTGAGGATGTTAAAGACCATGCAAAGTGGAGTAGGCTTAGCCGGAAGGCAGACCCTGGCAAAAGCCGAGACTAATGCCAAGAAGAAGAATAAGATAACATATAAATATTGGTGGCATTTGTACTTATGAAGGAATTAGTCGGATCATTGCATTGTGTTAAAAATTGTTTCGGTTTATAAGTATTTTTCTAGCGCTATAAGCTATAAGCAACAAACATTATAGATAAATACCTATTATTCAATATAAGTACCTAGATACGATTTTTTTATAATCAATTATATTCTAAACGCATATAACAGAGTGATATGTAAAATAATGAAAGAGGATTAAATCGTCAAGCAACCGTAGTCAAGCTATACAAGAATATTTTAAACTATAGAACAAACCAACTCTATTTAAAAAATATATAACAGGTACCAGTTTACATAACGAATACGAATACGAATACGTATTTATATTAGTAAGTTCGCCACTTGGCCTCTTATTTATAGTACGAACAAGTTAACTATAAAAATGAGGACATTTTTGGTATTTTGTACCATTTTTTTTTTTTTGATATAATTTTTTTTTTTTATTTATTTATATCAAAAAAGGACTTAAGATAAAATTGTAGATCATAAAATTATTTAGTACTATTATTAAAAACTAACTACTTTAGCTAAAACAAATTAAAATAATATTAAAGTTGCAATTTTTTTATTTATTTACTAAGCCATTTACGATAAAAGTAACAATATAAATTAAATAAAAATAGAGTGCTTCGAGTAATATTGACGTAAAACGACGGTGTAGGGTAACTATTGTGTAAGTCGTTACAATGACAGCTGTTGCAAAGGGAACTCGAATTCCACTATGTACTAAGCTTATAATTATGTAGCGTTGACAAATTGGTAAGGCAATAAAGGAAAGAAATAATAGTTATTACTTATTAAACTTTATTAAAAAGGTTCTTATTATTATTAAATAAACACTCTTATTACTATTTAGAAAATAGTAAAATAAATTAAAATTACTATTAACGTATATAGTAAGTTTTTGGTTATTTACTTTTTTTAAGCACACTTGGTTACACTTGGTCCGTCTTTTTTTGTTACCGACTATAAAGGCTTTTATCTCTATTACTAAAAAACTAATGTAAATATAGAGATAGCATAAATTTAATAGTTTCTATTATAAATTTAGTAATAGTTGATTCAGTATATTTTGTAATTACAATGTTACACGACACGTTCTTTATAGGAAAAAATACAGTTAGTGTGTTTAAGCATTTTACAACATTTATAGGGTTCTATAACTGAATAGAAAAAACAGATCCCTGATAAGGTTAACTTGGTTGTCAAGACCTTTTTCTTGAGAATGCTTGGACTTTACAATAAGATGAAATGAACATCAAATATATAATACTAATATATTAAGAATCCCTTGCAGCACAGGAAAAATTAAACTTCATAGTTAACGCAAACAAAAAATATAATGTATGAAATTTGCCGCGTAGGCTTCTTGCATCTTTGACTTAGAATTATGAAATTTGGGTGTTTCACAGAAAAAACCATTAAAAATGTATCTTTAGTTTGTCAACATTTTGTCTCATATCTTTATTTTGTCAACATTTATAAGTTGTAGTTTTTAGTGATCTACAATCATGAAATTGGTCGGAGCCTTCACACGAGTCCGATTCGCGCTTGACCAATATTTTTTTTAATACAAGAGTGGTTTATAAATGTAATTTCCAACTAAACCGGATATAATGCAAAGCTGTGATTGACGTGTCCATTACACACGTAAACTATCAATTACTATTTACAGTTATATTTTACAGAAAATAAGTAAAGTCTACACAAATATGTTTCACGTCAAAAGCTTTGGAAGTTTTAATCTTATCTTTTGATTAATTGTGTTTTTGATGGTTGTTACGTACAATTTCCAATATGTATTTAATATCGTTTAACTGAGAAATAATATAATTCTATGACTTATTTTTAAAGATATCGCAGTAATATATTATATGAAAGTAGACGTACATAATCCATTAAAAAAGCACATAAAGTTGTGGAGAGCAAAGAAACTAACTTACTAAACATAAATATTTTTAATTGTACCTACATACAAACTTCCAGTAGCGAGTATTTCATATAACTTAAATCCTTAGGGCTTTCGTACAGATGATTGCCTTATTAACTGCAATTATTACATTACAAATATAATTGATGCATAATAAAGATCAGAAATTATTACGCATACATAAATTTAAAAGTATTTTATCGCAACACATACGCGGCGGTGGACTTATTTGAACGGTATTTCTAGAGAAAAATCAATCTTTAACTTAAGCCCTGAAGAATCTTTAAGAGAAATATTTAAGAAAATTAATATATTGACAGTTGCGTCTCAATATATCCTTGAAAATGTATATAAATTAAATAACTGTTAAATTTTAAATGACCAAATAAAATCAAGTTCCGCTGAGTTTCTTATGCCGGTTCTTCTCAAGTCTGAGGCTGAGTTTAGTGAATATATGAATGATAGTATGAATGATGTAGATCAAGATATATTTAAATTAGGTAACTATAGTATGAAAGTCGACGAATTGAAACTTAACGTTAAGGAATTGTCGGGAAGTACTATTTAGAATGACCACACATACTCTCATACACCATGACACTCTAATATATATATATATATATATATATATATATATATATATATATATATATATATATATATATATATATATATATATATATATATATATATAACAGAGTGCAACAAAAGAATGGTGAGAACTTAATGCAGATTGTTAAAGCATTGACATCTAAAAGCAATATCCCTAATAATCTTGCTCCGGATGAGGATTTTGGAACAAGACTTGCAGTGAAGAATGGTACTACTGCCAGTACACCCCGGACAACCATTTTAAAATGCAAGCGGGTAAGATAAGATTAAGATTTTCTCTCATCAATACCCAAATTGAAGGGACACTAATGGTGTATACGTTAATATACGTCAAAGATCGCTTGTCTACATATAATAAGACTTTATTGAATAGCGTTAAACAATTTTACAATAGTTTTTAAACCATAATTTTGATTTAATATGTTTACCTAAGTCAGGGTTGTTGGACGGAGTTTTCGACGAAGAAGTTTTTGATCAGCCGCCAGGCAAAGTATTGATGATGGTATTCCTTATGACTGTTCTCTTTTATATACTGATATTATGATAAAGTTGAAGGAAATATGCAAAAATAAATGGCAAGAATATTTTGACGAGCGGTCGCGGCATGAAGGTATATGGTATAAAACAATAGTAAATGAACTGCCTCGTTACCCTTGGTTTAATTACTGTAAAAAGAAAAGGAAAAACATAGTGTCCCTATTAAAACTTCGCTCCGGACACATTCTATCAAATAAATTTAAACTCATGTTAAATTTATCTAATACAGAGTTATGCTCAGAATGTAACAAAACTGATGATATTTATCATTTGTTATTTGAATGTGCACGAAATGAAGCGCTGCGGCCATGTTTGAGAACCTTGCAGAACCATTGTCAAGTAATGCGAGTGCATTGGCCAAATTGTTGATATAATTAAGTAATTAGATTATACTGGGGTGACATAGTCAATAGTGTGACTAAAACTCCTTTGCAAATTATAGAATAAAAAAAATTTAAAAAAAAGTTTTTGATCCACGTTATATTGTTTACTGTAATAATCGTGATTATACTCGTTTAGGTGTTAAAACACCCTCGTCGTGATACCTTCATTGCTGTAAGGTAAGAAAATGCGCCTCCTAAATTACCTGATGCAGATATAACGAGTTTTATTTTGCTGTTACTTCCTTAATTATTTGCATCTATGTAATTTACTGGATTGAATCAGTATAATTTAACCTTTAATAATAACAACAGGTCTTGTTTGTCCAATTCACCTTGAGTAGGTGAGAGTACTGACCCATTGTCAGTTCCGGAAGGTAACCATCACCCAGCTCTTCTAGAAAGTTTAGAAACTGGTATTATTCACAAAAGCTTGAAAGTACCTCCACGTATTCATGGTTCACGCTCCACGTATTGTTCATCGCTTAAATAATGTTGATTATAAGGCCATTCACTATGAGCTAAGCAAAAATTGACTGGGATCTACAACTTTCTTCATGATGCTGTGAATAAATTTTATCTTATAATAGATAACGTCGTGGACATATTTGTGCCCACTAAATTATTTTATAGTAATGGGAAATTTCCTGCTTGAACTGGTCAATAAAAAATTTAAATTTTAATTTAAATTTTTTATTGACCAGTTCAAGCAGGATTGAAATTTGATTTAAATTTTTTTGGATCTATGACGTGAAACAAATAAATAATGAAATTTACTTTTTATTGTTAAAGCTGAAAGAAACAACAACCGATATAATCGTCAAATCTAAGAGAGCTAATTATTGTATTCCTAGTAGTATACTTTAATGATCAATTTTCATCTAATGGCCAAGCTATCGCCAATATGTGGACCTCCTACTTCCGATCACATTTTGAAGTTGCTATAAGAAATCAGTAGGTGAAATTATTTTTTATTTGGGTACAGCCTCTATATAAACAATATTAACATTTCTCGTGAAATCATAGAAAAATACTTATCGAAATTTGACATATACGTAAAGGTAGTGGACCTGATACAATGCATCTATATTTTTAAATAGGAGCTGTTACCAAATTTCTGTCCCATTACACATATTGTTAACAGTCGGTGTACCTTTAATACCTTTTTTTTTGGAAAAAGTGTGTCATTGTCCCAGTCCATAATAGCGGCGATAATCAAATTTATTTCCTCTAATACGATCCCTAATAACCCCACAACAACATATTTTTATACATTTTATACGTTCCACGGAAAATAACCTCTTTGAATTGCTTCTGTAAACATTTTGAAAATTATAAATACTCACGAAATTGTACAAGACAACAGATGGGTCTAGTTAATTTTGAAAAATACTGCCTATCTAATGGATTACTCCTAAATCATTTGTCAAGATTTAGTTGTAATATTCTTTATTCTTGACAATATTTGTAACACACAATTGTCAAGAGTGTCCGTCGTTATGGTATATATAGTAGACTATTACTTGATAAATCCATATTTAATACTAGCGACCCGCTCGCGGCTTCGCCTGCTTAAGTTAGCTTAATTGCGTTGGTTTTAAAATTGTATACCTACATGACAACTCAATTCAACCCAATCAACTTTTGTCTATTATTAAAAATCGGGATTAATGTACCTATATGTTTGTTGCGTGTGTATATTAAAACGTATGTGTAATTAACATATAGTCTGTAAGCAGATTATGTTCTAGCTTTTCTATTTATAGCGTAAAAAGCACAATATCCACTTCCCACACTTGAAATATATAATCAAAATTATACCAACGCTATTTATTTTTTATTTATTAGAACGCCATAATTAAAAGAATTAAATTGAATTACACTCTTTCTTCAGTCCACCGTGAATGCAGCGTGATGTAGCAATTTTATTTCAATGAATAACGAAATCTGTTGACAGATATTATACAAATATTACTATAGATTTTTAACATATAATATTGCTTTATAAAAATAATTTTAAGTTACCTACCAATAGATGGTATTCAATCAAAAACTACTAAATTACCTTCTGATCGCTAAATGTCACTATAATAATTATAAATCAAATGACTACAAATCATTTTATTTGCCTGTTACAGTGACATCTAACTAGACATTTTCAAATGTTTTTATATTACAAAAACATTTATATTACAAAAAACTTAAAACTTCAAATTACTCTTTGCCACTTGTACTAAGTGAGAATGGAATAAAACTAACTTTACTTGCAAGTAATCGATGTAATTTCATCGTTTCTGTTTTTTTTTCGTTCGAAGTTTGCATTACACACCAGGATAAAAACTATCCTGTATATATTGTTTAAGGCTTTGAACTATTAGCTTGCCAAATCTAACTCTAATCAATATATTAACTCACCCAATAAATATCTTTTTTAAATCTTTAATGTACAGAATTACATTTCTATCCTCTTATTATATATAGATTATAGAAAAAGCATACAAAATGCTTGGGTTCATATTTAGACAAGGAAGTGATTATAAAGATACGTACACTTAATCTTTTATTTAATTCATATATCGCAAGCCACATGCTTGCCCTGTTTGCGGTAAAGATATTATTTTTCCCACGTTCTGCACACTTTATTACTCAACAACAGCAAAGTTATTATGAGATAAGTAATTTTAAAAAATCCTTCAGCAATGTTTGTTAGCGCAGTGGCTATATGCACATATTTTACGGGCGACCCGAGTTCAAATCTTCGTTTCCCCGTAGCTGTTTTTTTGTTTGTTTAATAATATTTATCGATTGTTTAAATTACATGTGTAACGAGCGGGTAGGGAGATCTTGACGAAAATGAAGTTGAACGGAGATTACGTGTGTCATGCCGACAGAAAGGACTGTTAAACTGACCGCTTAATGTACAAAGAAATATATTGAGTTTTGGAAATTAAATTTTTTATTAATAGTAGCGGGTTACTTTTTAGTTTTGGTGTTTATTCTTGTGCAAAAAGGGTAAGTTTTATATTTATTTAAAGAACAACACTTGTAAAATAATAAGTGTATACGGATTTGACATTGCTCAAGAATAGCAAATAGTTTCTTGGGTTTGGGTAGCGAGACCCAAAACCAAATAATAATCTTACCTAACAAGGGAAATAAAAGTTTTAAAGTTTTAAATAACTAAAAATATATTTTTCCAAATGTAATAACTCTTAATACAACAAATGTTGCTATGGAATCTTAAAATCAGGTATAAGAAATTATCCGATCAAAAACGTGACTTTACTGACAATCGCTCAATTTGGAGATTACTCATGCGCTACATCCAATATCCGCGACAAGAATTTAAAAATATATTGTGAAAGAAGAATAATTCGAATATTTAATATTATTATCTTTATAGTAAGCCTCTTTATGTAATTATTAATTTTGTAAATTGGTAGATAATATATTCATTATCTATGAGTAGTAAGTAATTTGAATTCGATTCCCACTCGCGGGCAGCAATTATATTCATATCTCCATTCTAGTAAGTCATATTGTGGTGTCGAGATCTGCCACTCAACACGCGATTTTTCAAACTCAGATGGAATGTGGAAACATATTGTTGTAATACTAGATTCTCCCAGCCTTCCCTGCTGTAAAAAAGTAATTTATTATTTTACGTTTTGTACGTCTTTCGTGATTAAAGTTCGTGAATTTCGTCTTTGCTGTATACTATATTTTTTTATATTTGGCTATTAGAAATTCCATTATCTAATAAGTCAATGGATTAAATGTACAATTCGCATAAGACCTTCTTTTCTTTTGTTTTAATGAATACCTTCTCACACCAAAGTGTTCTGGCAGAGTTTTTAACTGATAATGAACTATATCGAATACCAATAAACAAATAAGTACAAAGTTTTGTGTAAGTAAATTCAGTTTTGTTGTTTCCAAAGAAGCTGATAAAAGCCAAACGGACAAGTAAATCTTTGTCAAGTTTTCTCGCATTATATCAATTCGCATCACACTTCATATAATTATAACAGCTTACTTCTCAAGAAAAATCTGCTTTATACATTATATATAAAGATATCCTGTGTTTTATCTGTTACTACAGGTGTATCTTTTCACATTTACCTATACTAATGTGAAGTTATACTCAAAGTGTATGTTTTAATTGCACCTTTCCTAAGGATGAGTATTTCACAAGGATCTGTTCTTGGTTTCTTTTTTATTTGTATTTTATATTAATGACCTTCCTTGATATATAAAGAATTTGTGATATTGTACTGTTCGCAGATGATACTTCGCTAATTTTTAAGATTGACAGAAATAGTTCATTATCGCGTATTTTTCTTTGGTTCAACGTAAATAAGTTTATATTAAATGCTAAAACAACTAAATGTATAGAATTTCCGTTACCTAATGTTAATCTCTTAAACAGTATCCTTTAGGTAGGACTTTCTATAACACTTTAGATAAACGCGGTCGCAATTTAAAAAATTAGACAAATAACGGATTGAATTGGAATATGTTCATTTGATTGAAAGTGCGTCTAAAAGTCTATTCAAATAAAAAAGATTTTGAATTTGGATTTGATAGTCGAGTAACCAGAACTTGATCAACTGGTTGAATAAATCAATAATATTTTCTATTAAATAATCTTAATTTAATAGTTAATACTTCTTTAATTGTATCATCTTCCGTATTTTTGACTTTATATAGAGTGAGCAGAGTCTGTGGGCAAGTTTTGTGACCAAGTGATCAATTTTTTATAACAATGAGACAAAAATTAAAATTGAAACATTAAATTGAAGTTAGTAAATAGTTTACTTTTGTATAAAAAAAACACGTTCATTAAGTGATGCGAGTATCCTCCCTCCGACCAAAGCTCGTAAATGTAAAAGCTTTAGATATCTAGGTTAGGGACGAGTACCTCCCATGTGAGCAATCCATCTTCACGCCTTTTGGCTACGAAATCACACATAGAGTTCCTTGTAATTCCATTTACATTCAGTAAGGGATAATCGTATCTATTCATGTCGTATTAATAACCAATAAGCGTTTACATTTTTAAAGGACTATGTACTGTTTACTAGGGAAAAATTATAGTCAAACCCAATTTCTTATATACTCAATAGGTAATGGAAATTCCATTAGAAATGGGTAAACTACTTTTTGTTATAAAACTTCTAGTCAAGAATACGAGGACCGCAAGCAGATGGTGCGACGCTGTGTTTCGTTCGATAGTCACGTATAGTAGTAGTAAATTAAAGTCAAAGCAACTAAATACAAATTATCTTTAATATTAAAATTTAATTTAACAAAATGTGGTAACATTTTTAACTATGAAATTATTAATTAAATATACCTAGGAAAATTAATAAAGTGACCTAGTTAATAAGCACTCTTTGATATGTACTTTTATTACAAATATTTCCATAGGGCTTTAATTAAAATGAATGTTTGTTACTGTAATGTTTGTTTGTTTACTGTTAAAAGGCAAAAGGTTTAAAGGTTCCGTAGAGGTACGGAAAAACGGAACCCTTATAGGATACCTTTGTTATCTGACTGTCTATCTGTCTGCCAAAAGCATTTTCGTCAAAATTGTGTGGATATATCAAGCTGAAGTTAATACCAAATATCCAGGTATATAGTCCCCTTGAAGAATAGAAAACTTCACACATCTAAGACAACACAAATTTTGACACAATTTGTATGAAAATGACCGCAATATCAAAACTTTCGTTGGCCTATATTAATTAAATAATATTACAAACTTATAGTACAAATAATGGAAAAAACAGTACAAATTTATATGTATAGTTAATTTCAAACAAAATGAGTGCATATTTTTATAAATTGTACTTTCCGCCGACCTACAATAATGATAATAAAACGGAACCCCTAGGTACGCAAGTACTAATACCGAATATAAGTACCTACAAATGTTCAACTCTTAGCGAATTGTAAGGATACAATAGTGAAATTTCTATTTTCGGGCTTGAATATATATGAGGTTAACTAAGAAACTCCTTATACGTACTTAATCTGCTTGCAGTGAACACCAATCTCTGTAAGCATTATATGTTTTGTTTCAATGAGCTTAAATAAATCTTAACAAGACGGAAACCGTGTTTTTATAGGATAGAACGATAAAACTAAACTAAAAAGCAATTAAGAACAATTTTATTTATAACATTTTTTGGTTCTTTATGACATCTATATATAATATCTTTAGTAATATGTAAAACTTGAGTTGGTTACACATTAATCTGAGGAACATGAAGGATTGATGATGATACACAAGAAACAAATTTTAGACACGCTACTGCTAATAAAGCAGAGTCAGCGAAAGTGAAATGAAGCTTTATATATTCGATGAAACATGTATATTGTTCAAACATACCAAGCGATTACTTCAGACATTTTATTAGTTCATGTCATTATTACATCAACACACAGACCACGCCTATTTTTTCACACAATTAATGGTGTCTAAGCATACACGATTTTGATAAGAATGACGCCATCCTCCATATATTCACAAAATGGTCGTAGCTGACCATTATAGCTGCCTGCCAGCTCCTTTTATATTATATTAATGATAAATGTCCTTCTAATGTAAGAGAAAGAATAAATGATTTGCTGGGACATATGCAATAATTATCAGTGAGTGAAATTTGTCGATATGAAAAAAGTGGCATTTAATCATACGTTTACATTACTGAAGCAGAATAATTATCATAAAATTTATAAAGTTTCAGATACAACTTTATAAATTAAACATTTACTACGTACCACCTACCGTTTTGCTATTTATTATATATATATATATATATATATCTTCTTCTTCTTCCTGGCATTAGTCCCGGCTTTTTGCCAGGGTCTGCCTTCCGACTAAGACCAATCGGTCCATATGAGTGGCGAAGTGGTTTTTTGTGGAGCGATTGCCATCTGACCTCCAAACCCATTACTGGGAGAAACCAGGAAAGGAAAGGGAATAAGAGGCAGAAAGACTTGGAATATAGGGGAGGGACACCACTTACATGGATTGGATCAGGTTATGAAAGTGGTGGCTCGAGGTCCCGGGGTCGCGTACCCGTATGCCGGAAAACCAAATATCGGACAGATAATTGGCTAGACACCCTCTGAGATATATATATATATATATATATATATATATATATATATATATATATATATATATATATATATATATATATATATATATATATATATATATATATATATATATATATATATATACATATATATATATATATATATATATATATATATATATATATATATATATATATATATATATATATATATATAACTTTTAATAATAATAACACTGATATTATTAAATAGATGCGAAAGCGTGCTTTATACAGTCGAATAAACACTACAATTTAATTATAGTAACGGCTATAAATATATTTATTATCTATAAAAAACATTTCTAGTACCCAATTATGTTAAAGCAATATTGATTATTGAAAAATAAGTTGTAATATTTCTATTTATAGATTATTTCTATTTATATGTATATTATAAAAGATATCGATTGATTACTACACACTAAATGACGGGTAAAAAGTGACATATACGCAGGTTCACTGTCTTAGTCTTAGTCTTGTCAAGGTCTTACTTTCAGGACTAATTTTATTTTAATACGATATAATATGATATATATTGTATAAATCGTATACCGTATTATTGTATGTGTGATTCACAAGCGCATCAATAAAATTAAAAATATGTTAGCAATTTATGTTACAAAAACAGACTGAACTAGAAGCTTGAGTTGAGATAATGTTGTAAGAAAAGAAAAACAGATACAAAACATAGGAAATATGAGTATTTTTGATTCAAGACCCAAAATTCAAAATATTGACTAAGTATTATGTGCATGGAGTTTCATCAGAAAATTATGAAGATCATAATATGTAACTTACTTATAACAAACGTGTTTGTCCATCACTAGCTCTTAGAATCTGAGTCGGGCCGGTGGTTGCTGTCATATGATATTATCGACATTTTCATCAGGGTGCCTTAATTCATAATCTATATTACCTATCAACAGATGACAGATACATGAGTCGACGTTTAATGGATAAATAAATTTAGTTCTTATATGCGTTGGTATAGACTATAGAACGACAAGTAAAAGTTACTCATATGCTTTACGATAACATTTGACAAGACACCTGTATTAAAGCCTACATAGATTACGTGATATATATATTATTTGCTTTGCCTTTTTTATCGACACCAGTTTTCCGTTCGAATTTGAAACATTGCATATCGAGTGGCCACTCAAACTCACTTTTTGCCACGTCAGATAAATCAAAACAACTTAAATATTATTTATCCTAACCGAACCCGTAACTATTGCGGTTACAGGCTAACGCTATCCCACTGCGCTAAGGTGGCTTCGACCCCTCAATTGTCGTGACAGCCACGATGGACCATTTATATTGTGTATTCTGAAGATATAATGAAATAAAGACTCATTATTCGTCATAAACAATATTTTCATTATTGTTTTTTTTTAATATGAAAACAATGTATTTCCTGTGAAAATTAATAAAAAAAATATTTGTGTTAATTGTTCGAACTTAAAGTAAAATTTCATCACAACAAAATTTTACATGAAAATAGCATAATATTTCATAATATTCGTTTATTAGATATCCAACAATATTACTACTACTTACAATATTAATATTTTGATAAAAGACCGCTTTTTCGAAATAGACCTAATATGAAATGGTTTAATCCTACATAATATGTAATGCAAGCTACTTATTCCTTATGACGGCTTTACATAATGACATCAATTTCACACTTGATGAAAGTTAGCGTTCCGCACATCAACTACCCCAGTAGAAAGCGGTGGCTTAAATTACGAAAGCTTAATATAAGACTAACCACTTGAGATTTCGTGGTAGGTTGTTATTATAATAAGTATGTTAGTTAAAGAACATGAAACAAATTCAAATATATTTAGCTTTGTTACGTTAACTTATATATATATATATATATATATATATATATATATATATATATATATATATATATATATATATATATATATATATATATATATATATATATATATATATATATATATATATATATATATATATATATATATATATATATATATATATATATATATATATATGTATATATATACGCATGTGTGTGTGTGTCTGTGTGTGTGTGTGTTCACTTAAGGAGAATATTCTCGGTTTCAATGTACTCGTAGAACAAGTTTTTATTAAAAAAATCTTTTTTACGATTAAACAATGTCATTGAATAAATATTGTTATATTACGGAGCTTACGTAATACTGATCGTGAGCTAACCTTATTCAGGACTGTGTTACATTTACTAACTTTTGTAAGTTTAGATTTATTGCGCTTGGAATAACTTGCATAATGTAATTTTCTAATAGAAAAAAATTGAATCGCACAGTAACGGAGATCAGTTCTTTATCGTCTGGGCTTTTCCAGTATAAATTTTAATATTCCCTTAGAGCGTGTTCTGGAGAGAGTAATGTATTTCTGCTGGTATACAACAATGCAGATGTTTAAGAGATTATGTGCGATAACATATTAACTGTGAGTAAGGTTTCACAGTCGGCTAAATTTTTAAGGTTTTATAAATGGAATTAGTTTATTATTTAGAATTTAGAAAATTTATTAATTAGAATTAGTTTATAATTAGTATACGCTACGTTATTGATGTAAAGTGACTAGTTTAGGTTAAAATCCCCGGTAACGATCGAATATTTAAGATAAAAAGTACGAAGAAACTGAGGAAAATTGCAGTAATCCTAAAGGGTTCAAGTAGGTATACGATTAATGGAATCGTCAGGAAGAGACATAGGGCAAATATAGCATTCTCTGCAAAATATTTAGACTGAATCAAATCACTCCTAGTGACTACCACCACAGTGTCGTCTGCATATGAAATAATTTTACAGTTATATTGCATAGCTATTAGCGTATAATGGAAACCGCGTAGAGCCCAGCGTGCGAAAAGAAGAGCGAAGAGCGAAAACTGTCCAGTACAATACCACGTATTCCGAAATCATAATTTTTTTTGAGCAAGGCAGTTAAAAGTGTTCGATGAATCATGAAAAGTTCTAATAACTTTAAATTTAATGTCTAAATATTTAGCATTTTTTTCAGTAAGCAACAATGAATCGTCTTCTATGGTTTGGTTTCATAAAACCAAATGGATTGCCAATTAGAATGTTATGCTGATGTATCTGCTATGCTTTATCTATCTATGATGCTGGTGAATCTTTTGGTCAATAGCTTTTCTAAGATCATTGAAAGAATCGATATAGATCTGTAGCAGCCGATACTTTCTCTTTCACCTGATTTGTACATGGGATGGACATATACAGTGCCTGCGTAAAAATATCCAGGAAAACGCCAACAACCAGTTACAGGGACAGAGAACATGGACTATGCCGATGCTGTTTTTTTTTAATCACTAAAGTAGATATGCAAGCAATACCTCTGGTAGGATCATTTTTTACTGGATTGGATCACATGCCATAAAGCACCATGTCATAAAGCACTATAGAGTTATTACAAATATAAGGTTGTGGGTTGTTCAAGGTATTTCAGTATAGCATTGGCGTAGTTGGCATTAATACTGGGAAAAAGGTTTACAATGTTTACAGAAATTATATAGATCAAGATCAGATCAGAAATTATGTAGATCATTATATAGATCAAGTAAAGCAGTGGCAGACTGAAGGCTACTTGTAACTTTTGGTTTATATTAATATTTAGGAAGGTTAGGAATTCACTTTTCTCGTGCATCAAATTAGTACAAAAATGACGATATCTAGTGTAAGTTGTAACACGTAGTATCGTGTTAGCAGGACTACGTTTACTTCTTTAGTGCAATTTGTCTCGATGTCTAATACAATGTACTTGTACTGGAGTCACCCATGGTTTGACCGGACGTTGTCGATGTCAAGAATCAAAAATTCAAATAGTTTATGCAAAATTAAAAGATACAAGCTTCATTATTTGAGCGGCAAATAACTTACAACGGTTGAACTAAAATTAATGCCTCAGATCTGAGAACAAACTGAATCCGAGTTATATAACAGCGGTATGTATAACGGCATAACTCAGCGGGATTTTTTTTCTTATTTCTTTATTTGGTAATAAAAAAATTTCAAGTAGTCATTTGTGACTATGATACCTTTGAAATAGACTAGAGCGAGTATTTCATTCCCAAAGCGTGTTATCATTTATAAAATTAGTAATTAGCCAATAACCTTTAACACACAAAGATCTTTTCACAATTCTTGTAAATTATAATATAGAACATGGCTGTTTTCTGGGAACCAGAATCCAGGCGCGAGAAATTTAAGCCTATTTAGAGTATTATTATTATGCAATGTATAGTGTTTGTGCTCAAGAATTCCAGAGGCGAGCGTTCTCGAGTTGGGAAAATCTTTTCTTTCCTTCCTTCCTTCCTTTTTTTTTTTATTAAGTTAGAAAATATATATAATTAATATTGATGATTGGAAAACTAGATAGTATATACTTTGAAATGTGCATTACAGCTCAACGAAAAATAAAATTAAAATGATTTTACTAGGGTTTGTTCTAGAAATTCTAAACTTATTCCTGTTCAGTTCGTGTTCAATTAAGAAATTCAGAACGAACAGAACAAAAACCTTTATGCCATCTACATGGCAACCCAGATTACTAATACCAATTTTCCCCTGGTGACAATCTTGAGTAAATATTATCTCTTGACCTACTAAGAAACTCCAGAACTACTCACCCCTTAGCAAATGAAATACAAAGAAACATACAAGAAACATCCAGCTGATGAACTTGACAAGACCGCCATATTATTAATAAACCTTCATGACTACGTGAAAGCACCACTGCTTTAAGAAGAAGCTGCATCCGGGAAGAATCCGTCCAGAGATGACAGGATAAGTACCAGACTTCCAGACCTGGGGCGTGTACCAGAGTGTTCCTTCCAAGTGTCACGACCGCGTGTCAGCTGTCTTCATCGATTAAAACTAAAGGTAACCAGGATATTAGTGCGATCCGAATATCGAAGAAATAGTGTGGCACATAATCTTAGGCAAAGCCGCGAATCGTTTCAGCTCGCTTGAGCCTGGAAAAGGTCATCAACACCAAGTTAGAAGGACCAGACAAAGCTTCTCTGATGGACACTACCTGTATTTTACTTGAATTCCTAAAGGATGTCTTCCAGGTAGCAAAATAAGGAAAAAAAATTAAAAAAGAATATGTTCCCTCTGCCTACCCTGCTACGTGCGGATAAAAAAAACTATTTAGTGTAATTTACGACAGTTAAAATTAATAAATTAGTTGATCTCATTCATCAAAAATTTTAAAATAATATCGAATTTAATAAATAATTTCTAAAATTATTCCTCGAGATACTCGAGAAACTCGAGAAATCCGGGATTTCTCGTGAACAAACCTTTCGTAGAAAAAATTATATCGAATAGGCGTACATAGTAATACAATGAAAGTTACAAAACCACAATGTACTTTTAATAAATTTGTACCATGTAGTATATAAAATTACTTATTAACCTGTGACGTTTTATATTCTATGCTGGCAACATTTAAATAAAACTCTAAATTGTGAGTTGGTGGCTATTTGGAATATATTGATGGAAAGCTCGTGGTTTGCCGGTTATTTGTACACACGCAAATATATTATATTTGCGAAGACAATGTGTTGAAACTATTTTTGTGGAGTAATAAATAGATAATCATATTCATTATTCAGAATATTATTGTATATTTTTTTAAAAATATGTTTCGACTTTTAGTAATTCCTATTGTTTTAAATGTTTGCCTATTAGAAAGCGCTACTGGTTTGGGAGAAATAATTTATGCTATTAACGCAGGTGGTCCCGCCCATACAGATATTTACGGCATCCATTATGAAAAGGATCCTCTGCAAGGTAGAGTGGGCACCGCATCTGATTACGGAAAGCAGTTAGTCATGATAGGAAGAGTAAATTCCAAAGATGAAATATTATACCAAACTGAAAGATATCACCATAGTACTTTTGGTTATGATATACCTGCAAATAGGGATGGTGATTATGTTTTAGTGCTTAAGTTTAGTGAAGTTTATTTCAATGCTCCTAATATGAAGGTTTTTGACGTGGTTCTCAATGGGGATCATACAATTGTAGCAGACTTAGATATTTTTGGTAAGGTGGGACGTGGAGTAGCACATGATGAATATGTACCTTATTCCATAAAAAATGGTAAATTATACTATAATGATGAAGAATCTGACATAAGAGGTGGTAAGATTAAAGTAGAATTCATTAAAGGCTACAGAGACAATCCAAAAATCAATGCTTTATTTGTAATGAGGGGCACAATAGATGAAGTACCAAAGCTACCACCAATTGTTTGGCCTGAAGCTGAATCTGAAGAACCTAGAGAAGAAATAGAGGAAAAATCTGCAAAGGCCCATCGTGCAAGTGGCCCCAAACAGCCTGATCCTTACTCTACAGATGATAACTCTGTATTAATTCCTGTCTTCATTACAATTGGTGCTTTTATTCCATTATTGTTTTGTCTTTGTAAACTTTAACAAATGATTAAAGTGTTGTGCTATTTATTGATAATACATATATGTAATTTGCTGTAAATTCATGTTTCTGTATGTCATAGCTGTGTTTTTATATTTTAAATTAAAAAGTATCTTTGTCTTTGAAGCTCAAGCCAAATAGTACAAAACAAATGATAAACTAGTGCCCGTCCCATATAGGATATTACTATATTAAGCACAATTCACTGCACATGCACATATTATACAAATAAATTATTAGATATAATTATTTAGTTTAATTTTAAGAGAAGTAAAAAAATGTTAACTTCCATGTCAGTTTATTAATGTTTAAATTATATTTTCTTTATGATTGATAAATTTATCAAAGTATTCGGAATAAAAGAAAAGAAAAACATTTGAATGAATTATTTAACGCAGTCTTATTATTTACAATCACAAATATTTAATTAATACACATTTAATGTGGATACTCTTAATAAATAAACATTTGATCATGGATTTTGATTGCTTTTGTTTTCTCTTCTTAATTTAAGTCTGTGTGATAACTTCACTAATTTTAGTAACCTGCAAAATAAAATTATTATTCAAAATAAATTATCATATGTATTATATTATATAAGGAATTAAATTTATTATCCATAAAAATTTACATTTTTCAATGTAAATATATATGATATAATGAATACATTAAGCTTATACAAAAAAATCATGATATATAATATATTTATGTTCAAAATATCAACACTATTTCTTGTAGGTTGTAGAAATTAAATCAATTCTTGCCCCCGAGTGGGAATCGAACCCACAACAAGACGTCAGTTTACAGTTAGACGCTGTACCGCTGCTCCACGACGACTATCAAAGTTTCCCAATAATAATCTCGGAATTTCTATCAAAATGTAATAAGTTTTGGAAAGACATTTTCTTATTACTATTTATGGCAACAAAATTATGAATAAGTAAACTAATACATTTCGCATTTTTCACTTTGACTGCGATATTTTATTTTATTAGCTTTATTTGCAAATGCTAAAACTTGATTGATGAAGGGTACAAAGGTCCTAACATTACCTAAGCATCTAAGTTATACAATGATGACCTCGCAAATATACTAACAATATGTAATACTAATCTACATATAAACGCGATAAATATGTTTGACAAGTCGGCAAATGTAGTTTCGTATACATAAATCAAAACAATACACCGTGTATTTTTTTAGAAAACGTGAATTTTTTTTTAACGTAATGTGATCTGAATCCAAGAGCTTTGACAACTAAGCCATACGACCTCGACGAAAATATACTGCTGTGTGTATTTCAACAATTGAACATATTTAAAGTGTAATCACATACACTAAGGAAAAAAATATTTAGAAATAGAAATTTCAGTTCAGGAAGACTCGAACCGCGTCCCTTGAAAGCTTGGTTACAGTTAGTATGTGTTTTGAAACTTTTCTATTTGAAAAAAATTACAATACATACAAGATTGTAATTTTTTTTTGCTTACATTTACGAATCATACAAATAACATTATTAGACAACTTAAGTCAATAGCAAAGTTCCAAGTATTTTAAACACACTATTCTCTCTATTTTAAATTATGTATAAAAAGTTTTAAGAACTTAGGAAGAAACATGGTTGTAGGAATGATAAGAATTCTGAATTATTACACCTACTAAAAATGTATATACTCACGCGTTGCCTGTACTATTAAGTTTAAGCTGGCAATTTCCTCTTTGGTTTAAAACAAAACCCCTTTTACAATTTTTTGTAGTCGTGTTTAACGTTGGTACAATATGAGTACTCATTTCATTGAATTGCGTTAGATTTGCCTGAGACGTTTCCTTTATTGGGGTGTTTGTGACAATATTATCTGAGCTTGTTGAGGTAGTAAATTCCTCTGCGTATGAAGGTGTCGTAATTTCTCCTACCGCTATAGCTGGCTCTGAATTATTCAAGGTAGCCTGTATTCGTTGTGTAGAACTACTCATACCGTTAATTGGCTTAATGGTCGTTCGATTTTGTGGTTTTATTGTAAATTCTGAGTAGTCGTAAGCATAATCATAATCCTGCAATAATAAATAATATTTTGAAATTTATTCATTTTAATATATTCAAATAAATAATATATTAGTTTATTAGTCATTTAAATAAAAATAGTAATAAATTCACGCTGTATCCTGCATATTATATATTCCACCTAAATTTCGACTCATTTATGCCTACATTTATAAATTGAAAATTCTAGGATTGCAGTAAATTTTAAATATAGGTATTACCACATATTCTTCTTTTTCTCCTTTCATTACTGCATAAATTTGAACATCCTTAACGTCCACTTGGACATTAAAATCTCCTGCTTGCCGCTGATCTATTAAAAATGAATCTCCAAAACCTGACAGAAGAAAAACAAAATAAACAACCAACATTTTCAAGACAAATAAGCTCGTTCCGTTCGAGTCCCGCGAACTTGCACAACTGGCTAAACATCGTCGCCTGCTGCCCTGCGCTGCGTGCTTTGTGGTTCAAGTTATTTCCATCAACATAACAGTTATTTCAAGTAACCGTGAGAAGGTCGATAGCCTCCGCTAGTGCATTGCGTCAAGATCGCAAATAATTAAAAATAGCTCATTTGTGCTTTATACGAGTTCACCCATATGGTATTTTTTTTTTATAAAAAAGTTAGTATTTTTCTATATCAAATAATATTATATTTGTAAATGTATCATGTATTATTTTAATTAAATTCTATTATATGATATGATAGTCATGATCTTATATTTTCCCCGTAGCAGGATGGAGAGAACCTAGTTTCAAGTCACTCCGATGTTTATTTTCTGCCCAAATTTGAAACATTAAGTGTTGGAAAATTTTACTGTATTATCTGAGCGGAGACATAAAAATAATATTTCTATTTTCTCCCGAGAAGTGTTCGAACCATCATGTTTATATTTAAATGCTGTATTTGATAGTAGGTAATATATAAATTATTAAAGTGATGTTATATATATATATATATATATATATATATATATATATATATATATATATATATATATATATATATATATATATATATATATATATATATATATATATATATATATATATATATATATATATATATATATATATATATATATATATATATATATATATATATATATATATATATATATATATATATATATATATATATATATGTTATGTATTGTAGCTTACCTCGATAAAAAATGGACTATCCGACATAAAAAATATCAATCAAATGTAAATCGATCTAGCGCACCGAGGATTCCGTATCAATTTCATGATTGAAGATCAACTGGAAGTGTATCTATTTAAGTATCTAGGAACCTATAAGAGAATACATACAAAATTAGTGCATAAAATAAAAATAAATATACTACAGACATAAGATTCTAATGGCTTATTTCTGTCTCTATAAACCTATAAATTTCCTAATTTTAATTTTTTTACTTTATATGTACACACGTCTCATTCGCCAAATTTTATATTTGCATTACAACGAGAAGTAGGAACCCTATCTGTTATGATTATGCGGCTAATTTTCAACAATATGCGGCAAAAACGAACCACAACATTGTTTAAGTTGACTTAAAAGTAAATTTTTGTGTATGTTCCAAAGAGCAGTTGACCTAGATATTTAATGTTAATTTCACCTTATTACATCCACGCGCTCGTGAGAAAAAATTGTCTTGACAGTGAGACAGACAGACGGACAACAAAGAAATCGGATAAGCGTTTCATTTTTCTTTTGAGAAACGAAACCTTAAAATAGTGGAATCTGAACTATTGATTCAATTAAATAAATTTTCAGCTATATAATATTATAACAAAAGAAAAATAGAACTTCAGGTGTTGCTTGTTGGGTGGCTTTATTAATAAGGTTATATTCCGATTTGCATTCTGAGGTACGTAAATCGGATTATAATCTAATCAGACACTGCGAGTGTACATATTTTATAAATACTTTTTTTAACTTTGATGTGAAGTCGAAGCGCAGCGACGCTCCACTCAACATGCAATGTCTCGAAAATTTCGTGGAAAGTGAAACACGAAGTGTCTTAACTCTTATCACTAGGTTCCTCGACAACCCTGCTTTGGTCTTGATATAGAGTGACGGTAACAAAAATCGGTCAATGTGAATTAAACTCGCGCGAAGAGAGTTTATGGTTCAGGTCAACAGGTAGTAGAACTTATAAGAGTTTCAAACTTGAATTTCCGGGTGGGTTAAGTTAAGTGAAATATTTTTTTATAATATGTTTCCTTTTCGTTTATCTGTGCTGTAAGTTTTACTCCTTGCAAAATTTAATAATTCTAGGTAAATGAGAAGTTTCCTATAGGTTTTGATTACGCTGTGAATTTTATGCAAAATCCGGCAAAAACTAAGCAATCATGGAGAAAAATGTACATTATGCAACAATTTTTTATCACATTTTTTTTTACACACATTTTTTTTACACACATTTTAAGAGATAAAATGTTTCAGAATTCTGTTGGAATATTGAATGTATAAAAAAACATTATTGGAGAATGAAAACCAAGCTCAATTTTTTATCCATTACTAAAAGACTACATCAATTATTATTAGTCTTGACACATTGTAGACTTTGGAAAAAATAATTCTGTGCCGATTTCATAATCCTAAGTCACCGGGAAGTACCTTATAGGTTTTGATTACGCGGCAAACTTTATATAAAATGTGGCTTAAATGAAGTACCAGTAGTTATGTGACGTAGAAGTTTTGTCCTGTACTCCAAGGACTGCTATAGTCCTGGATATTTGATATTCGTATTAGCTTGATCTCCTTTTTTATGAGGGATAGGACTCTAAAAAAAAATAATTTGTACTACCATAATCTGTGGTAATAAGAAATAATAATTTGTATACAATATTACTTTGAATTGTTTTCTGTATACTGATTTTCCTGATCTTAAAAACTTCCAAGTCCCGTTTGTTGATTAATGAGACAGTCGTTACAAGTATAAGCCTGAACAATGGGAACCACACTGGAAAGAATGAGATCTCTAGAGCCGTCAAGGCTTGGTGTTGTAGGGCAAAAACAGGGCATTCAGCCAGAGTATGATGCGCCGAATTGACGGAGGCATCAACAGCGACATCTCCCGTCGTGTAATCTGATGCAAGTATTTGCCGAAACAACCGTTCCCCATCAGTACCCCACCGGCCGCACCGCTATTTTCCTGGTACGCGCGATAACCTCGCCCGATGGTTGCTCACCTCGCATGCAGCAGGACTGCCCTCCGAGCTGGTGGTAGCTTCTAGTAGGACGAACAATGCTGACACTTATGTTAATTGACGATTCGAATGTGCTTGTAATAGGTATAGCTATTTGAATAAAGAATATTTTGATTTTGATTGCACGTGGATGCACGAATGCGCGACCATTTCCGCCTGCAACTCCCATAATATTGTAAAAAATATTCATTAGTGGTAAAAGTCATCTTAATCGAACTACAAACCTCCTCTGTTAGTGATAAAATTAAACGCGCATATTTAACTTTTAAGATAATTAATATATTTTCGTAGTAGCTTAATTAACGAATCAAAGATACTATTTTTAAATGTTTATCTAGAAGAAGTTAATCTTTTGTAATAAGTCATATCAGATCTTCTTCCACTTTGCATTATCCCGGCCTATTGCCAGGGTCTGCTTTCGTACTTAGTCTACTCCACTTTGCACGGTCTTGAGCATCCTCAGTGGTTAGTCCATTGGCTCTCATGTCGTGCGTCACGACGTCCAGCCATCGCTTCCTTGGGCGTCCGGGGGTCTTACTCCAGGGACAGACATATCAAGGCATTTTCTTCCGACGTAGTTCTTAGGCCGGCGCAAAACGTGGCCATACCATCTCAGACGACGCTCTTGGAGCTTATCCGCTACGTCACGGACCCCAAGACTACCTCGAATGAATGTGTTGCGTATGCGGTCAGCATCGCAGACCACACCAGTGACCTCCCGCCATTTGGCCCAAGCAGCGCTAACCCGGGCGTGGACATCGTAGTCAATGCCTCCGGACTCGTGCATAATGGATCCAAGGTACCTGAACTTCTCCGACTTAACCGCTGGCTCAGGCCCGATGTGGATGGTGCTCGAGTCTGGATTCCCGCAAGCCATGTACTCGGTCTTTGACACATTCAGTTTAAGACCACCGTTCTCAAGCGCACCCTTCCAGGCATTCACTTTACGCTCCAGCATCAGCCGGTTCTCGTCAATGAGTACTATGTCATCGGCATACATCATCAGCCATGGAGGCTGGTCCTGGATGTGAGCCGTGACAGTATCTAGCACTACATTAAACAAAAGTGGACTAAGAGCTGAGCCTTGGTGAACCCCTACTGTAATTGAGAAGGATTTGGTATCGCCAACAGCGGTCCTAACTGTAGAAACAGAGTCGTTGTACATGTCTCTGATAATAGCAACATAGGATTCAGGGATCCCTTTGGATCGCAGTGCCCACCAGATACACTGACATGGCACGCAGTCAAAGGCCTTCTGCAGGTCTAAGAATGCCACATGTAGAGCTCTCCTCTTTTCCCTGTGTGCCTCCATCAAAATTCTGAGGGCAAAAATGGCGTCCGTAGTGCCTGATCCTGGCTGAAATCCATATTGACACTCAGAGACAGTACACTCTCGACGGAGCCTGAGGGCAATCACGCGCTCGAAGAGCTTCATGGTGTGACTCATAATCTTAATGCCCCTATAAATACCGCAATCTTGAACACTGCCTCTTCCTTTGTAAATAGGGGTAATAAAACTGTGCCGCCATTGATGTGGCATCGTCCCAGTGTTCAAAATGCGGTTAAAAAGATCAGTAAGCAAGAGCACACCACGAGAGCCTAACGATTTCCACGCTTCGATCCGAATATCATCAGGTCCCACCGCCTTACCGTTCTTCATGCGTCG
The DNA here is from genome assembly GCA_037127375.1 of Dione juno. Lineage (NCBI taxonomy): Eukaryota > Metazoa > Arthropoda > Insecta > Lepidoptera > Nymphalidae > Dione > Dione juno. The sequence goes on along the minus strand of JAXRJS010000041.1, from coordinate 5,933,529 downwards.
AAGACAATTCCGAGTTTCATCAAGGGTTATTGGAGCAATAAGTCCCAGGTTAGGAGGTGGTTCAGACGAAATACTACCCAGGTGCTGAGTATTCAGCAGCTCCAAGAAGTAACTTCTCCACCTCTCCTTCACAGAAGCATGACTACAAAGCAGCTTGCCCTGGGAATCTCTGACGCAAAGACATTTTGTGATATCTTGCGTCGCTTTATCCCGAGCACGTGCCAATTTGTAGATGAGCTTCTGCCCCTCCACAGTTTCAAGTTTATCATATAGAGGTAATAAACTTTTTTGCTGGCACGTTTCGCTGTTATGTACTCCAGTCTATCTTCAGGAGAGTTGGAACGCTGCCACTCCTTAAATGCAGTCTTCTTATCATGAATCACCTCCTGTACCTTGTCATTCCACCACCATGTCTCCCTGTCCATAATACGTCCTCCCTTAGAAACGCCAAGAACATGTTTACCAGCCGTAATAATTGCTGACTGAGCTCGATCCCAAGCATCCTGAGCAGTTTCGGTGTTAGTTGTTAAATTTTGACTGTTAACCTCTGCCAGAAAGTCGGTCTGTATCGGTCCATTCAGCAACCACCACTTGATCTTAGACTTACGCGTCTCGGCTAATTTCTTTATCGGGGTAACGACATAATCCATGACAAGAAGACGATGTCGGGCCGTGAGGCTTTCACCAGGAATGACTTTACAGTTAGTTACCTTGCCAACATGACACCGCCTGGTCAATAGGTAATCTATTTGGGTTGAATGGAGTCCACTCGCATACGTAATAAGATGCTGCGGACTCTTTTGGAAGAACGTATTCACGATGGCCAGATCAGGCGCAATACAGGTTTTTAGGATATTTTCGCCCTCTATATTGCGGCGACCGTGACCAAAACCACCGTGGACACGTTCATACGTATCCGCAGCCTTACCCACGTGACCGTTAAGGTCTCCCCCAACTATGATCACCTCGGTAGATGGTATAGCGAGTAGAACGTCTTCATATTGCTCCCAGAATGACTCCTTTTCGGCCCCGCTACAACCAGCCTGGGGGGCGTAAGCACTGATTAAGTTGGCGATAGCCCCCTCAACCAGTACCTTCACCCGCATCAGGCGGTCGCTGCGTCAGTCAACTTCGAGGAGACCATTCCGTAGCTCTTCAGATAAAACTACTGCTACACCAGTTTTACCGGAAGGGGACCCAGTGTATATGAGCTGGTAACCCTGTCCGATGATACGGGACTTATTGCCCTTCCAGCGGGTTTCCTGAAGGAAAGCACACTGGACCCGACGCCTCATGAGTACATCTGTTAGTTCCCTGCATCGTCCGGTTAGAGAGCCAATATTCCACGTTGCAAAGCGGAGTTTCCTTCTGGGTACTTTCTTCTTTAGCCGTGTCCGTACTTGACACGGTAGCCCTTGCCCATTTAACACAGGTGTAGGGCGATGTGCCTGCGCGACGTTTAGCGGCGACGCCCTAGCAGTACCCAGCAACATCTTTTTTCTTTTCATATGAGTGGCAGGTGGCGGCTTTTTAATGGAGCGATTGCCATCTGACCCCCAAAACCCATTTTTGTGGGAAAAGCCAAGGATGAGAGGGGAAAAGATTAGAAGAAAAGGGGGTAAGGACACCACTTTCATGGATTGGGAAGGAGTATGACAGTGGTGGCTCGAGGATCCGGGGTCGCGTACCCGTATGCCCAGTACCAATATCGGACAGATATTTGGCCAGACACCCTCTGGACTAAGTTAAGTATAAGTCATATCAGATGATAAAATAAATTTTATTATAACTTATTTTTTAGACATCTATAAACGAAGTTTTATAGCATCATCATCTTCATTAGCATCGCTTTTCTGATATTATACCGTAATTACTTCGCCCCATTTAAATTTAAAAATGAACAGCCCAATAGCCCGTTGTGTTCACGTCACGACGATAAATTGTGCGCAGTGTTTACTTGATCGACGCGCCAATGCATGTCAACGCACAATTTGGGAAACTATAGATCATATTTAGTGAGTGGAAATAATTTTTATTAATTATTAGAATAGGATACTAAATAAACGAGGAAGAAACTCTTCTGCTTTGTTACTACTACGTAAATATAAGAGATTTTAAATACTGCATATGGTTTATTATACAAGTCACGAGATATATTATATTTTTCTACCCAACAAGTTTCTCTCTGTTTAAAACTATTATAGTCATATCATTTCTACTTGCCACACTTATCACAATAATTTGCAGCTTATACTTTTTCATCTTGCCCTCTTTACAAGTTAAACAAATATGTCTACACTCCATACAATATAAATTTATCAACGTTAAAAAGTCCATAGACTAAGCATTCTACAATTACGTCATGTTGACGTTGACATTTTTCATTGTTATTATACGTAGGAATGTTGTTGTACTTTATTTACAAAATAGATGTAAAATTTTTCCTATATTTACCTTAATGGAACGACTAACAAATTTATGTAGACTGTTTTACGTCTGCTTTTATTTTATAAACAAAACTTCAAATAAAATATTATTTACAAAATGATTAAGTTTTGGAAAAGTGCAGGTTCGTATATATTATCACTTTTAGTATTTATGTAATAAATTTTCTACGTGTTAATTTCCATGTTATTTCAATTATTTTCAGCCAAAGGAAAAACTGGCTGCCCAGTTCGCCCACCTGAATCCCTTCCGGGTGATAATTCTCATTTTTCTCTATTGGATACGACGGATGTGCACGAAAAAAGCGATGGTATCATTGTTTTCTCTTAAAATTATTTAGTTATTAGTTCATATGTATTTTTTACTTTTTATTTAAGTTGTTACTAGATCACACCAAAAAATATTGGAATGTATATTTATTTTCAGATAATTTAAATATTTTTGAGAAAAAATCAAAATTATCAATAAGTCTATATGACATACTCATTGATAAAACTGCTATTAACTATTTTATGATGTACATGGAAAATATTGGAAAACAAAGTCTTTTAAAGTGTTGGCTCGAGTTAGATAAATTCAAATTTGAAACATCATGTGAAGTAAATGAAGGAAGACATCCAAAAATAAATCATACAAAAAGCTTGGATAACCATACAAATGATAATGAGCTTGAAAAAAATTGTGATAATTTTGTTTTTCATAGATTTGGTTGGAAAATAAACACTACTAATTTAAGAAAAGCTAAAAGTGAATGCTCAACAAGCTCTTGTATAGATTTAACAGAGAATTTAGAAAGTGATTTTCAATTCAGAAATGAAAATATGAATATCAGTGAAGCTATGGCTGATATAACTGACAGAGCTATAAGCTTATTTAAGAAATATATAGCTTTAGAAGCTCCTGTACAATTAGATTTAACTGATGCCATAAGAAAAACAGTAATATCAAATATATGCCAACCCGAAGGTGTGAAGGAAGATTGTTTTAAGCCAGTTTTAGATTCATTATACCAGCAAATAGAGCAAAATTACTTTATGGGTTTTCAAAACAGCCCTCTCTTTATAAAATCTCAGATAGACATATTAACAAGTGGCTGCATTAATCTTAAGGATATTTTATATAATGATACAATATTATTTTATTTCACAGAATTTTTAGAGCAAGAATCATGCAGCAATTTACTTGAATTTTTAATAGCTGTAATGCATTTTAGAGACAATTTATTGAATGATAATAAATCCAACCTTGAACCAGCTCAAGGAGATGCCATAGTACTTTATGATAAATATTTTTCCCTTCAAGCAACAAATCCTCTTGGTTTTCCAACAGACATTCGCTTAAAGATTGAGAGTGATATATGTAGTGACCTTAACTTAATATATACCTGCTTTGATACACCCTGTAAAATAATATATAAAACTCTTAGTAGATATGTCAAAACTTTTTAGGATCTGAATTGTATTATACTTATCTGTCAGAAATGATTAAATCTGTTGATCAACTGTGGTCTCCTAATTATAAATCGCATTCTGACTGCAGCAGTGAATTTAGTGTAAGTACTCGTAATACTCTTTTAGCAATGGGTGACCCTCACTTTAGGAAAAAGCGCAACCATTCTGTACCTGATATGACAATAGATTCTAACCAGCTATATAATGCTGATTCTTTATGGCAAAGAAAAAAATATGATGGTTTAAGTCTAGGTAGAATAAATAGTTTAGGGAGATTTGAATCTAAATTTGAACCGGATCCAGATAAAAAAGACAAGTCGGTGCTAAAAAAAATGGTAAGTAAATTTGTGCCAATGAATACATCCAAAGTGGAAGAAGAAATGGCTTGGCAGATAGCCCATATGATTGTTAAAGATGTTACTGATTTAACCATGGCTCCACCAGAAAACAATGATCATAATATATAAATGTGTGATAGCAATTATTATAAATAAGTATATATTTTGTAAATATATATAATAAGAAAATAAATATATTACCCACATTGCTGTTGTTATTGTTGTCCAACCATTGATTTTCATTTTAAAACCTTGATCAGTTTGACTCTCGTAAAATTACCCTATAGAGGGCTAATATGTATTTTTTATTTTGTAGAGGAAATGCGCTATTCGTTGGGAGTCGATATTTTCGAAATATTTGTCATTTGTGTATTTAATCGAACTGATCGTAAAATGTAATCTTCTGATTGAACTATACCTAAAAATAACAAGATCTTCAAGGTCATTATTCTCTTGTTCATTATTCTTCAACTAACTGTCGCGATTGTGAGAAATCCAGCAGTTTCTGAATTTATTTTCCTAGCGAACAACTTCTATATAATTACCAATTTATTTTATTGTGTGAAGCTCAAACAAAAAATTTATCGAGATTTGTAAATCGCGTAATTTCGGCTTCGCGTAACTTAAGCTTTAAGGGTATCGTAAGTCGTACTAAAAAGATACTCAAATTGGCACCAATTCCAAGAGCAACGTTAATTAAAAATTAAAGTATAATTTCTAATTTTTTAATTTTTTTTAGAGTTTATACAAATAATTAGATACGATTTTTAAGCCTTTTCTATTTTTTTAAATCATTTAATTTCAAAAGGACTGTACAATATAGTAAGTACATGAATTGAAACGTATAATATCAAAAAGTGCAAAATTTTATTATCATATCACAAACTCGATTAGAATAAATAGTGTAGACATAAAAACTTATATTGTCGTATAATTATTAATCGCTGGGGGTATTGCTGACAGTGGCAGACGTGGCGGCTCCGATCCTAGCAAGGGGGACTGTTCATCTTGAAAATTGAAATCTTTATGTGTACTTGGATGTGCTGGTGTGAGCTTCCTTTCTATGGGACTCCACTTTCTATATACCATAGCATTGAGTAAAGCTTGCATTGGGTTTAATAGAGCCTGAAAATTACATTATTATTTAATATAATATATACATATCTTGAAACAGTGGGATAGCAATACGATGCTTGTGGGTTGGATACCCACTAGGGGAAATAAATTACTTTTATTTCTCTCTCTGGTTCAGTTCAGTTCAGGACTACTTCAATACGAACACGAGCCCAAAGTAAACAACGTAGAGTCTTGACACTAGGTTCTCGCATATTGCAGTGTAGGCACACTGCAATATGCGAGATGTTGTGAGCAGCTGGAAACGTTAAATAACCTTTACCTACTTCTATATTTAGCCAGATGACGAATCTCTTAATATACATCTCTATCAATATAATACAGAAAATATTTGATTTTATTTGTAAATATCTCTTTCATCTATCTCAAGTGAAATTGAAATTCATATAAAATGTACAAATTTTATAAAAAATAAAAACATATCGAATTGGGGTCGTTGTGGCGCAGCGGAACAGCGAAAATGCAACGGTTGTGGGTTCCATTTCTACTCGGGGGAAATGACTCGCTCTGGTAACAAGACAAGCTATAATATGTAACTAAGGCATTATAAAATAATTGAATAAAATTTGTTTTGTTTTAGGTAGATTTTGTCGTACCATTCCCCGCATTCCGCCTAACTCTTCGCCGCATTTTGACTTGTTAACTGAGCAAGAAAAGTGATAATAATTCATTCTCCCCCATTCGAATTCGAACACACAACCGTAGAGCTTATAGACGCTCGCTGTGCCACTGCGCCTTGACGGTCCCAATTGCTAAAATGTTTGAATACTAAAAGTTACACTTTAAACCAATGTTACTAGCAAAAACCTTTCAGCTGAAAGAAAACAATACTTATAATTTATTTTCTATGATAATATTGTAATAACTTTTAGACATACCATAATATACCATATAGTAATAATGACTTTAACAGGCATATTGAACCACATGGTCCACACCAAAACACCGTTTACAAGATTAGGCAGCCAACACACATAAAATACAGCATTTATTAAAAAGAATTTTAGCTTCAAGGTGTCCACAAATCTTCTTTCTTTGCTTGTAAACTATTAAGAAAAAAAAATTTACTATATTCTGCTAGACATGCTTATTTCAAAAAACTATTTATTTATGAATAATAAGTAAAATAATTTTGTATATATCTCTATGTAATCATTAATCAACAAGATCTTATATAAATTTACCTGAGCCAAGGGTAGTGCTACAGCCATTTCAATATTTTTACTTGCCATGACATATATAATTGGATTCACTACCATTACCATGGCAATGGGCAAATATGTTGCACAGTAATTTGGCAAAATTCTTAAAAAAGCTGTTGAAAGTGATGATATATTATGACATCTGAAAATTTACAAAAAATATATTGGATAATTAATTAAAGCTTTAAATTTGATTAAATAGCTTGACATACACTTTATCAGTGATTTTAGGTGTTCTAATAAAATAATATTGGAAAAAATGTTTAATAAAACAAAATTTAAGTTATTCATGTTTCTATGTAGAAACTTTCTATATACTATAGAGGGTTGTACTGTTGTGACATAAAGGTGTACATAATAATTGTGGTTTCAATCCCCTATTGGATTATATTGTTGTCAAAATGTGTTTTTTTTGATATGGCTTCACTTAGTACAATAGTTATGATATAGCTACAAAGTTACACATAACTAGCTATGTTTAAAGATGATTTTTCAGTTTTTCTCTGCTATCCAATTAATTACTTGAATCGCTTATAATCAACATATTTAAAACATTTTTATATATTAAGTCAACATACATAAAATGTTTTTTATATAGAAAACTGAGTCAAATTGAGTTCCTCCACCATTTTTATTTAGAAATTATGGTTGCATTCATAAAGGAACAATAAAAATTAGTAAAATTATAACTTACGTAGCATTTGGAATGTAAAGTATAGATAAGCCAATACTTGTAGTAACAGCAGGTATACCCCAAGCTAAAGAATGATAGAGTGTTGGATGTGTATTATTGCCCCGGATTGAGTTCCAAGTATCTATAGCATAAAATAATGTCCAAAACCATGTAGCAGTATAAAAATATTGAGTCCAAGCCTAAAATGTAAAAAAAATCTACTTTTAAACTAACATCCTGGTTTCTTTATGACAAATAATATGAAATAAGATTACAAATGAGAAATATATGTAGTAGTATCAAGTAGGTGGTAATAGTTATTTGTCAACTTACAGATATTATACTACAAAATAAAACACTGACATCATCATTGGGCATAGGCATAATATTTTTATATTGCAACCATAAAGATGATCTAACTAAAACACCTGGAATAAAGCAATTGATACTTTAATGGCATGCAATTTAATTAATTAAATGCACTTATAGTATGCAAAAATAGTACCTAAAGAAGCCAACAAATCTGCCACAGCTAGCCAGATGATGATATGGCGCCCTCGAGTAGTAGGTAAATTTTGTACTCCATAGGATGAGTCTGATACATTTCTTGGTATAATCTATTTATCAGATATAAAAATTGTTAGAATATTTGTACATATATATATATATATATATATATATATATATATATATATATATATATATATATATATATATATATATATATATATATATATATATCTATATATATATATTTATCCCTATTTCTTACCTGGTAAAGAGAACCCAATATACCAATTGTCGAAGAAACTAGGCACACAGTGTTATATGATTCTGTATTAAATTCATCCATTATTTTGATTGCTAAATCCTCTTTATTACCAGTGTGATGGCAGCAAAATGTTTGAATAGTAGGATCAGACATTTTCTCTTAGTATTTGTGTTACACTTGCTTTGATGATTGTATTAAAATCAATACTTAGCTACCTCACTGCTTAAAAGACATTTTGCAAGTTGTTTATTATGGAATAACTGTAAGAGTTATCTTAACAAGCTATGAAATGGCCATACTGAGTGCTCAAAATATTTAAATAGTTTAATTCTACACAGTGATAAATAGTTTGTTAAATAAAGCAAATCGCATGTTTACTTTAAACACACTGTCAAAATTCTAATGTCAAATGAAAACCTCTTTCATGATTTGTCATTTTTGAAATATTTTTCTCCAACTCGGAAAATTGAAGAACTGAACTGTCATGTTTTTATTATTGGTAAATATAGTTCTGAAATCTGAATACGTGTCATTTACAGCTAAAGAATGATAGAATGCTGGATGTGCATTGTTGCCCCTAATTGTGTTCCAATTGCCAAGTATCTAGCCTAAAATAATACGGAACCATGTAGCAATATAAAATATTTTCATTCAGGGTTTATTACTATGAATAAAAGTTAAAAATACAAATTAGTAATTAGAAAAACATAATTAAAGCTAAAATTAATTTTATAGAATTTAAAAGGAAATGTTTCAATTAGCTTTACGTTAATAAGAAAGGGTAATCAAAACACACCGATAATCGCATTTGCCTCAGTTTGAAACATTTGTTTTAATTACTATAATTATTTTGAAGAAATATTTTTTTAGGTGACATTTTAATCGCAGGTAATTTTTTTCATTAATTGATTGATTTATTATAATATTTTTGAATAAATGGCTAGGTTACGGGAGGCGACAGGTCTATTATTACCCACTTTATAGATACTAGAGGACCCATTGTCGCACTAAATACGCGTCATCATAGCAGCGTCTCTATAACTACTAAAGTTATATTGTTAAACTTATGGTAGTGTGTGTAATGTTTTATTTATTGATTTATTATACTTTACTTATACTTTATACTTTCCATAATATTTATTATTGAAAAATATTACGTTCCGCACTTCTCCTACACATAAACTACAAGTGTGTCAAATTTTAATCCTCCGTTCGCGCAATTTTCGTTAAAAGGGCTCCAATCCAAGGGGTTTTTGGATTAAGCTCCTATATAATACTAGTTTAATATATATATATATATATATATATATATATATATATATATATATATATATATATATATATATATATATATATATATACATATATATATATATATATATATATATATATATATATATATATATATATATATATATATATATATATATATATATATATATATATATATATATATAAATATAGTTACTGTATCTACGACAAAGTTATTTCTATCTATCCTGAAAAATAGTTATTTTTTTATATATACCATTTCACTAGGAATATTTTACTTTATTGAACATAATTATGTAACCAGTGTAAATGACTGAATTTAATAATACTGAGATTAATTTCTTACGATTGAATTATGTAAGTATTATAAGCTTTTAATATAAACTCTTTAAATTTTACTACAATAAACCATTTTATATACAATCATATTATGCATTATAATGCCAAAACGAAAGTTACTTTTCAAATTCAAAATAATTATAATTTGAGATAGGTACCACCCTAGAGTGGATATTTGACTAACGAGTATTGATTCAAAAAAAAACATTTCATATATTGTATTTTAAAAGTGTAAAATATATACTTAAATAAACAGTAAATATAATATCTAAAGCTATAATAAATAGAATTATATTTTATTGTGATTTTTTTTAATAAAAAAACGCATTGATTAACGTGGAAGTTATATATTGTTTAATAATTTAAATTATGGATATGATTAATGATTGTAGTAAAAATATTTCTATATGTATATTATAATATTTTATTAAATTTATTACTATTCTGAGACGTTGATGTAAGATATTCTTTGGGTATGTAGATAAAGTTTTCATTTAATTCAATAATTTATACTTATATATTCAATTATTACCATTTTCAGTTTCTTGCAAAGGAATTACTGTAATGTTGTGCTTTACACTAAAACAAGGGTTAATTGGGTCACGTATATCCCCTGATTCTTGTGTACAGTTTAAAGTATTTGTTTCCCTAATATTTGAATCAGTATTAGATGTAAGAGCTGTGGGCTGATCCGCATAAAGTTTCTCATCTTGAACTATCGTTGTATCATTAGACAGATTTGATGACGTTTCAACTATTGGTGGTTCTGTAACATTATTCTCTGAAGCTGTGTTAAGAAGAACTGAACAAGGCATGGTGGTCATAAATTCCTGGCCAGCTTTTGTTACTACTGTTATAATGCATTTTGTTGTATCTTCTGTGTTATCTTTCATACTTACATCTTTAACATTTGAATCTGGCGTAAATGAAGTAGCAATTGAACAGGGAATTGCAAGGATTTCTGTTGAATTGTCATTATTTATAGTTAATGTACAGTTGACTAAATCACTTAATATTGGATCCACAGCAAGCGTCGTATTATTATCTGGAGCAACCGCTATTGGTTGACCTCTGTTATCGTAGATAACAGTATGGTGACGATGACCGGTAGATCTAGCTAAATTCCATAATGCTAAACCTGTCAATACTGTACCTATTCCAGCACCTGCAATACCTACACCTGTCAAGGCGCTTCCAGTTCGGCTTACACTTCCAAAATTCCTACCATTATTCATATAATTCCCAAAGTATCCGGGAGTTTGGGGACTATATCCATGGCCTCCAGATCCTCCATGTGCAAAATATGGAGGTGGTGGTCCTTGTGGATGATAGAAAGTATTTCCCGAGCTGGAATAAGGAGGTGGTGGTCCTTGTTGGTTATGATACGTATTACTGTAACTATTACTTGGATAGTTACTTTGATAAGGAGGGTGAGCTACATTTGATCTGGCTTGTCCAGAACCTTGTGGTTTATAGTTTGGCGTATTGATTCCTTGATAAGGTGGTGGCGCAACATTTGCACCTGATAAACCTGTACCCTGTGGATAGCCTACACCACTACCAGCATTGTTATTTCCAGAAAGGCTATTAGATGCCGGATATGCATGACTTGGTTGGTTATTCTTTTGCACTGGTGTAAATTGTTGAGATGGAGCATTGCTTCTTTGTATATTTTCTTGATGAGGTACTGATTGTTTGGGTTGATTGTTACCAGAGAGTCCAGTATTACTAGATGGATAAGAGTGGCCTTGATTATTTGGTTTGGATTGTCTTGATGAAGATGTCTTCTCTTGCCATCCAAATAATGAAGGCTTCGGTGCTGATGCCTGTGGATAGCTCAACGATGTTGGTATCGGTTGTGGATTAGAGCTCTGTTTTCTTCCGGAACTACGACCAGATCCTGAACTGCGACTGCGAGATAATTTCCTTGCTTCTATATTATAAATCACTAAAATAGACAAAAGAAATATAGCGTAAAATGTCTTTTTCATCATTTTCACGTTGTAAGAAATAGTTCTTATATTCGTATACGCAACTTATATCTGTCAAACTTTAAGAACTGTGATCATATCAATTGTTCGGACACGTATGATTCTAGAACGTAACTGTTGGTCACCTACCCTGGGTCTCTATATAAAATGAAAGCTATAAATAGAGAGGTTACTATTTGACACGCGCAAACAACCACTTTTATAAAATCAATAAAGTCACCACGAAGGTTACAGTTTAAGTTTATCCTATACATAGTTATATTAAATATAGAGTAACAGCAAAACACTATATATGTGTCCACCGACATTTAAATAAAAATATTTTCCTTACTTTTCTAAACCGTAACTAAAAAAATATTGAGCAGCCTATGTACCCTGTATGTACATATGGTATAATAAAATAAGTTATGCTGTATGTCATACTATTAATATTAAGTTATTTCTTAGGACCAGTTCGTTTAAATAGTACGTACTAATAGTGGCCTACATTAATAAAAACGAAAAATAGTACGAGAAATAGTACGTAATTTCCGGTTTTTTTAAGGTTGTTATTTATACTAGTACTTAGTAACAAAAGTGTACCCCAAAACGAATAAAGAATCGATTTTTAATTACACGTACACAAACATTTATAAATATATATTGACGAAATGAATTCGGTTTCCAATAGTAACGCTTTATCAAAACAGCGGAAGTTTCACTTACGCTCGTTACTTATGCTACGTTTACGTTATTGTGAACTGTGAAATAGTTCTTATTGTAATGCTGTAAGACTCATAACAGTTAACTATGTTTGGTTTATCCCATCTTGAGTCAGAATTCGTCAGGCTCTTTGAATGTAACTGAAGTATTCCATGACGTTACTCAAAACTGGTGATTGGAATTCTGTAGCCATAACACACCTAAACTAAACTAATGCATAAAATTGGAGTGTCTGTTTGTACGAGTAATATTAAAAAAAACCGCTTTTTACTACATTTAGATGAATAAATAAACGATACATATACCAAAACATTTATTACAATTTTTGTCTGTCAGTCTGTCTGTTTGTTCCGGCTAATCTCTGAAATGGCTGGACTGATTTTGAAGGAATTTTTACTAATAGGTAGCTAATATAATAAAGAGTAACTTACGCTATTTTATTTTAGAAAAAAAATATATATATCATATTACAGTAAATACGAGTATATTGAACATGTATAATGTTATTTCGTATAACATATAGAAACGAACGCAATACAGTTTACTTAAGCGGTGAATATATATAAAAACATTTTGTCATAAATGACAATACAAATTATTTTAATAAAATGTTGCATTACTTTAACAATGTATGTAGTTGTAAAAAATATCGTTCAGATGCGAGTACTCGCACACTGAGGGTTCCGTACCAATTTCATGATTGTTGGTATTCCCCTGAGGAAAATATTACTTATAAAAATTTATAAACTTAAATTTGCGATCGTATCCACTCATTTTGTATGGAATTAACTACAAATATAAGTACTTAGTTACACTTCTTAGTAAATTTCATAAGTCTAGATTAATGAAGTACAACTTATAAAAGTCGACAATCTTAAATTTACGGTAGTATGCAGTCATTTTTTATAAAATGAACTACAATATAAGTTTGTAATAACTTTTTTGTAATGACCAATTTTCGGACTTTTCCCATTTTTTGTACAGCACTTATAAGTTCTAACTTATTGCCAAATTTCATAACTCTAGGTCAACGGAAAGTAGATTTTGATTACACGGCGATTTTAATAAAAAAAGCAAAAAAATTAAACATTAGCATATAAGCATAAACCTTTTGATCAAGTTGAAGTTTGATATTTGACATTAATTTTCCACAATCCCACCTCACATGCGCCGTCACCGATATAATAGGCGGCTCTTCTTATCTCACGGTAAGTCTACACTTCGGTGCAACTGACCCCTCCTGTCTATGACCAACGTTTACCATATTCTGATCTCGTCACTCTGGCCATTTTTATTCGAGACAAGACAAAACCATTTGCGATTAACAGAAGTATAACCGAAAAAATATTTCCAAAACTAAAGATTTTTGTTTGATATTAATATCAGCTTGATACCTCTTCGTAAACTTGAGATTATCTTCACAATCAGTCTGTCTGTCTGTCTGACAGACAAATAGACACCATACTGATCAATGTGTTCTGTTTTTTCTTTGAAGTACGGAACCCTAAAAATATCAAGATATTAAAAATACAAGTAACTGCTAGAAGCGCCAAAAAAAGTCAAATATTAAATGACAATTTGTTTTTGTGACTTGCAAAATTTTACCCTCTCACGATTCCGGATTGGTATTATAAAATAATTTGAAAAAATATCAAAAATATCGTATAATGTTATATGTATTCTTCAACACAATGAAAATCAAATAGATAACGTATCACATTCAATTCTTGAAATTATCTTTCTACTTTAAATTATAGATAAAGTACAATTATAAAATATCTTTGCTTCAGTGGCTAATCAGTTCTTCCTTTGTACACAAAGAGTTTGCAATTCCATTGAGCTACGATGCTACGAGCCTGGCTATTGTTGAGTATTTTGACGGTTACTAACGCACGGCCCAATCAGCTAGAACTTAGAAATGTAATTACAGTCCCGCCTAACTGCCCGGTTGGACAAGAATGGATAAACGGCCAATGTCGTGATATTTGGCTTAGATCCCTTTCAACTCCAGCTGTACCAATTTACGCGTAAGTAAATGAATATCTAATAAGTACCTACGCAGTACATTAGTATTAAAATCATAAGGACTAAATAAAACACTAATAAGCGTGATAATAATAGCGTCGGTGGGAGCTTAATACCGTCATTGTTCCTGTATGCTACGAATTCTTACTATTCTAATCTATATTTAATTTTTAGTATTTTATTTAAAGTTATGTTATGAAATTTTTAGTTATATGTGTAAAAATCTAAGTAAGGAAGGTAGACGCAGGCAAAAATTGAAAATTGAATTATACTTTTGCAAAGATAGATGTAAATTATTGTTCTAATGTTTTTTTTTTTTGTTGATATAGTCGCACAATATTCTTTTTAACTTTTTAAAATTCTATATGGATGGAATCATACGTTTTTATTTATCAAATTCGGATATTCAACTTCAAATTTATTTTTTTGAATTGTAATAGGTTTGAAATTCGCTCTTTTATACTTCAGATTAAATGTTTTTGCGACTTCATTATATTATTTTCCAAATTACAATATTTAGATTTCGCTATTTAATTACAAATTTGGTATTATAAGACCATAAGACGCGTAATACGGAATTCTGATAAAGAAAAGACTTATTTTCATTTATTAATTTCCTTTAATTAAAATTTCAGAAAACAATTACATCACCTCTTATTAAAACACATAAATCTTTTGCAGGGACGCGAAGAATAATGAAAACAGTGCCGTTAAAGTTGTCGACCAGAACGAGAATTTATATACTGTAAAGAACATAATAAGCGTTCCAAGTCAGTGTCCTATTGGATACAAGGCTGATGCTCTCGGAATTTGTCGAAAAGTTGTAGATTTTGCATCGATTTAAATTTTATGTACCTAAAACATACTTAGCCATGTTTGTTCTTAAATACTAAAAATATATTATTGATAAAAAGTACTGATTTTTACTACAGTTTATTTTGAGTTTTTCCCTTTAAATTGTTTAAATGACCTTAAGTCTATTTAAAATTTTGAGTTTGCTATTAAATTAGTCTTGTAATCAAATAATATATAAGTTAAATTTTTGCGAAATGCTAAAAAAGGGTAATTTTAATAGTAGCATGTACCTAAAATACTAATATATAATATTTTAAATATTTTATCAACTATAGCGTAGTTATTTCCTTAGCCTCGTTGTAACTATCTTCTTCTTCTTTTGCCTGGCATTAGTCCCGGCGTCGTTGCCAGGATCTGCCTTCCAACTAAGCTTACTCCACTTTGCTCGGTCTTTAACATAGCGAAATCTATTGGCTGACCTCCCGCCATTTGGCCCAGGCAGCGTTTATACGGTCATGGATGTCGTGGTCGATGCCTCCAAGCTCATGCAAATCGGATCCAAGGCACCTCAACTTCTCTGACTTAACGGTTGGCTCAAGCCCGATGTGGATGGTGCTCGAGTCCGGGTTCCCGTAAAGCGTATACTTGACACATTCAGTTTTCGACACATTCAGTTTAAGACCACCGTTCTCAAGTGCACCCTTCCAGGCGTTCACTTTACACTCCAGCATCAGTCGGTTCTCGTCAATGAGTACTATGTCATCGGCATACATCATCAGCCACGGAGGCTGGCCTTGGATGTGGGCCGACACAGTATCCAGCACTACATTAAATAAGAACGGACTAAGAGCTGAGCCTTGGTGAACCCCTACCGTAATCGGGAAGGGCTTGGTGTCACCAACAGCGGTCCTAACCACTGAAGTGGAATCGTTGTACACATCTCTGATAACCTCAATATAGGCTTCAAGAATCCCCTTTCATCTCAATGCCCAGCGGATACACTGACGAGGCACACAGTCAAAGGCCTTCTGCAGGTCTAAGAATGCCACATGCAGAGATCTCTTTTTTTCCCTGTAAGCCTCCATCAAAGTTCTGAGGGCAAAAATAGCAAAAATGGCATTGTAACTACCTATGTTTGTCTAAAAGGTAATCTAGAAAAAAATATATTAATACATGAAAGTATCTTATATCTAAATAATCTTGTGTTATAAAATTGACTTTAAAAATAATAAATTAAAAAAAATGCTTCAAATTGTATGGCAGTAATTTATTTTACAAAGATATATAAAATTATATGTATTCTGCCCTTGTTTAAGCAAAACTATATTAAATATATCAATTTTTAATATTCTACCACAAGTTAAAAAGAAGACAAGAGAGCGATATTATGCAGACAGATTATTAATATTACAGTAAGCTGCCAAGTTCCAATTGCTTTTGTCAATGTCATCATCGACGACTTAATAATATGTCATATTCAGTTACTATGTTTTTTAACCAAGAAAAGAATTATTTTGACTCTTGACACATCATTGCTGTATTATTCATTTTTTTGCTTACATATCAATTTAACTCCTAAGAGTTATAACTAAATAAATCAAAAAAGTGAAAGTTCTTTAAATAATAGTTTTGACGATGGTATAATCAACAATTGTTTCACACATCACCTATGATGTATGGTTTAAGTATCAAAATTTTATATTTAAATTAATTATTATCAATAAAACCAAAAAACAAATAAAATGTCCGAAGTCAAAGGAACAAAGGCCTTAGAGCTGTGGTGTAAACGGTTAATAAGAGATTGTCCTGAAGTACAAATAGATAATATGACAACATCCTGGAGAAATGGAATGGCATTTTGTGCTCTTGTTCATCACTTCAGACCTGATTTAATGTAAGTATTAACATCACTTTTGTTGCAATTATGTTGTGTTGAATTAAAAGTATATTTTTTGTATAAAATATACATCTTATTCAATTAATTTCAGTGATGTATCAAAATTAAAGCCAGAAAATATTTATGAAAACAATCAGTTAGCTTATAGCATTGCAGAAAAACATTTAGGAATTCCAGCTCTTTTGGATCCAGAGGATATGGTAGAAAATGAAGTACCAGATAGATTATCAGTATTAACATATTTATCTCAGTTTTATCAACGTCTTGGCCATACTGGTATGTTTTGAAAATAAAATTTGACAGATTGTATGTATATATTCTTATTTTTTTGATAAAACGACATATTGTATAGTGGTTACTTTTAAATTTCAGTAAATACCAAAGTATCAGAAAGTGAGTCAAAAGTAACTTCCTCACCACCAAGCCATGGATCAGTTAGTATATATTTTATTAGAATAAACAAATGCCTGTATGTTATTTTAATTTGTATGTTTGCACCTTCACTTTGCACTGCTCTGTTTGTAATGTTACATCTATGTCTTTTATTCTATTTCTTGTATTCACTCTTTTAGACTACCATGAAATTCGGAAAAGTGGCTTTAGATAAATGTGCTGCCTGTGGATTGCCTGTGTATTTAGCACAGAGGCTCATGGTCACACAAAAGCTCTACCATAGAAGATGTTTTCGTTGTTCTAAATGCATGGGACATTTGAATCCTAAAAATTACAATGTTATTGATTCTAATAATTTTTCCTGTGATTCATGTAAAAATGAAAAATCTTTTCCAAAATTCAATAATAACCATCAAATAGGAATGCTAGCATTTAGCACTGATGTGAATCCTAGCCCATCTGTACAGAAAGAAGAAACTGTTAATCAAAAAACTAAATCAAGACCACAGTCTATATTAGGTGAGAACCAACTATAAACTTTTCTTTGTACTATAAACTCTTTAAACTATGTTGCATGTGTCTTCTTATTTTTTAATCAATGTTTATCCTTATAAATCTATTATCATAAAGATCTTATTTATGTAATGAAATTTTGGATAATCTTACAAAAGTGTTTGTCTAATGCTTTTTTTATAATTCTATGAATGTCACCAAGTGTATCAATGAAGTAAATAATATTATCAAGTTTTACTAAAATAATATAATTTTTAAGTATTTCATATTTTTAGTGAAAATTGAGAAGTATAAATTATTATATTACAATAAATGGTAGACTTACACTACAATAATAATAATATTCATTATTGCAGAAAAAATAAATTTGTTTGAAAAAAATATAGACAAAGATACAAGTATTGAAAATAAAGTAGCCAATATTAGTTTAAAAGAAAATTTTAATGATATTTATAAAGATGTATATAAATTAAATGATAGTGATAAACCTAGTGAAGACATTGAAAATGTGGAAATAATTAGTAAAGACATTAGTGTAAGTATGGAAAAAGCAGATGACAGTTTTCTAAATAATCAAAATATTATAAAAAGTGCCCCAGAAAAAGTCTATAGGAGTAGCAAAGAAAAATTCACTTTTTTACAAACACAATTAAATGATGATACATTAGATGTACATAGTTCTTTAAATGAAATGGTGGAGCCTGCAAAAATTGATAGTCATGACAGCACACATGATTCTCTGATTGAGGAAAACAATGTCTTGACCATAAATAAAGACAGTGAGAATAATATAACTGATGATAGCAGAATAGCCTTAGAAAATGGAATCATGACACCTCCCGATACTTTTGAATTACAAACAAGTGATATAAAATCTGAACAAGAGATTACTATAACAGTGCCACCAAGAAGGAAAAAACAGCAGTTGATTGAAAAGAAAATAGAAATGAATAGTAAAAAAATGTTACCCAAAATAAAAAAAGATTATCCAGTCCACTTAAATCCGTTTTCTGATGATGAGGATGAGGTGGGTTTCTTATAGTCAGCTTACTTTTATTCAGGTATTCATAGATAGAGCTATGATTAATTCTATACTGCTTAATATTTACTTATTGTTTAATAAAATATTTGTTGTGGCTCTCAATAAATTGAAATATTGATTTCAAAGGTCTATCTATGTACTGATACTTAGCAATTATATATAAAAAGAGTGTTATAATGCATGCATTTTTATTTAGCATGAACAGGAAGAACCTAGAAATAGGAAAGTCAGCACAAATCCCTTTGGCAGTAGCGACGAAGATGACGAAGTACCACCAATCCCACCTAAAGTGCCCAGTAACCAAACATCAACACCATTGTATGTCTTCGCTTTTTTATTTTAAAAAAAAGTTTGCCTTTACTTGGTATGAAATAAGTTCCATTTTTCAGAAAACGTCACATTAAAGCCTATAATCCTTTCTGGTCTGATGGTGAAGAACCATCAACAGATGAAGAATCGGAAGACAAAAGGTAATATTGGCCGAATATTGTTTTGTGATGTAAATGATGAATTATGAGAATATAACGAGGTTATTCCATACCACAATAAGTGATATGCTACCATATAAAATATTAATGTTGTCTTAAAGGGTACATGACAAATTCCTTTTTCCATTTTCGACAGTTTATTATAGTCGAGGGTATTAATCATATAACAGATGTAGCGAAATATTTTTCTTCGTCTTCAAAACAAGAACTTGTGTCTTAATTTCAATAATTATAAATTTCTAATCAGTTCAAAGATGTATAAATCACCAATAACGGCAAGTACACCCAACTTGGACGTGCCTTCAAGTACGCCGCGCCGCAGGAAGCCTAAGGCGCCGCCGCCTCCTTCCATATTGGAACACTTGGACATACCTTCCACGTCTATGGACGATGTGGCTAGCATATCCTCGTTTAGCTCACACACATCGACTATACATTCGGACCAGGTTATATATATTTTGTTATTAATATTACATGAAATACCTAAGCATATATACCTAACTTATTGCACTAGTACTGAATTTTGGGACCAGATCTTCCTTTACATTTCACTAAAAAAGTTTGAGTCGTTATAGTTCGGACTATAAAAGCTTAATATCGCTGAGAATGCTCACTATGTTTTTAATTCTCACAAAAAAAATTACTAACTCTACTTGAGAGTCTGTGTACTTGACCATAAATATAAATAATATTTATTTTTATTTCACTTACATTAGCTTGAAAGAGTTTCTTTTATCAAATATGAATTAGATATCATTCATAAGAAGTGAAAGGCATTCAATTCTCAATAGGTTTATTGTTGCAATTCAAAGGCATGCATTACATTAAAAGGTTTACAAAGTTTTTTTTTACCACCCAAAACTTTTGCCACATTTCTTTAGATAAAGAATATTATAGAAATAAAGATTGTTACACAAACTGTCCACAAAAATAATTTTGTTTACATAATCATTTTATAATTTAATGCATGATTTGTTTGCAAAATATTACAAACATTGAAATTTGTACTAAGCCGTAACCGTCTAGAATTTTATGGATATCTTTGTCATCTTGAAAAGAAAATGTAATATTATCATTGGATCTGGACGCTTTAGCAAAATTGTGACGAAAAATCGGATTTAAAAACAAATCGGACTACAAAAACTGAGTTAAAATGACGCTGAATGGTTCTTAAATATTAATTTTAATTGACGACCGCAGCCATTAATTTTGTATGAAATTAACTACAGATATAAGTTGGTAATGGTTTCTTTCTATGTAAAATTTATAAATTACCAATTTTCTGCAGATGAAATTAACTGCAGATATAACTTTGTAATAATTTCTCTCTGCGATATACCTAAAATCTAAATTTTCGATCTTTTCCCTCTGTTTGTTTTATATCTGCTAACTTATTGCCAAATTTCATAACTTTATGTAACGGGAAGTACCCTGTAGGTTTTGAATACGCGGCGATTTTCATACAAAGTGTAAAAAATAAAGCAAAGACAAACTTACTTGGCTTTAAACATATACTTGACTTGGAAGTTTTCTTGTGCTCTAAGCGACCACCGATGTGGGTATTTGTATTATAATTTGAGCTTGATATGAGCACGCAATTTTGATAAAATAGTACAGACAGACAGACGGACAACAAGGTGATTCTATAAGGATTCCGTTTTTTCCTTATAAGGTACGGAGCCCTCCATCTATGATAATATATCAAAATTAATCTTAGATATATCTCAAGATATACTTAAGTAGTACATTATATTGTTTAAGAAATCTTTCGGAAAATCTACTCCAAATTTAAAAAAAAGACGACCTGCGCCTACGCCTCCCGACAGCCTCTCGAATGTGTCTGGTTTCGGAGGATCGGTTGAAAAAGGCGTCGACTCGATAGATGTCCGAAACACTTCTGATGGTAAGTATTATTATAACTTCTTTACTGTTTGAGTTTTATTTCCATTCCAACGTTTACCTGTGGTTTCGCGGCCCGTCCACATATGACAAATTCTAAATAAATAATAAAAAGTGAATATTCACATAACATTTAGATTTTCGGAAAAATGTATATAATTGTTTTTATATTAATTAGATGCTTCATGATATCATTTCCATTATAAGATTTAATTATATATTTTATTTGTTAAATTTATCACAATTGCATCTGTTTGCGATAGCCAATATCGATATGTATATTGTAGAATGATTACAATAAAATCTAATCAACATAATAATCATGTACGTATTAGGTATTATAATACATATATAGTTAGGTGCAAAATTTAATCTTTAGATAATTCTATATTACATTTTTCCCAACAAAGGATTTCCGTAAGAATAATCGCAGAATTATTGAAAGTAAGCAAAAGTGCAAATTAGGCAAAAGTATGAAGGTGAGCTGGACTGAGTCCCACAGATACTCGACGTTTGATCAGATATCTGACGACAGATGAGGCAAAATCAAACGCAGCCGCACTAGTTCGCAGATACACTAATAAAATTGTGTCTCTGGATTTAGAGCCATAGAAAAGAAAAATAAACCTTTACTATCAATGAAAATATATAAACGCCCGTCTTGAGTTTTTTAAGAAATATGAGTCGTGGACAACTGAAGATTTGAATCGTGTAATATGGTCAGAGGAAACCAAAAATAATAGATATTCTGCAGATGG
The DNA here is from genome assembly GCA_037127375.1 of Dione juno. NCBI lineage: Eukaryota > Metazoa > Arthropoda > Insecta > Lepidoptera > Nymphalidae > Dione > Dione juno. The sequence continues at coordinate 5,911,400 of JAXRJS010000041.1, read as the reverse complement.
ATGACAGTGAAATTGAAAGAAAGAACTCTGTTAAGCATGGAGGAGGTAATGTAAAGTTTGGTGCGGTATTACTGCTTATGGACACAGACCCGTGCAATACTTGACGGCATCATTAAAAAAAATGTATCTCGATATATTGAAAAATAATTAGACTGAAACTATCGAAAATATGACATTACCTGTGAACCAAATAGTCTTCCAACATGACAACGAAGGGTAATTTGGCAGTATGCTTAGGGAAGCATACTGCCAAAATTGTTAAAGATTGGTTAAGTGAAGAAGATTTTCAAGTTCTACAGTGTTCTGCACGGAGTCCAGATTTAAGCTTAATTGAAAATTGATGATCATGTTTAATACCGGCCTGACTAAATAATTATGACTCTCCACCATGTTTTATGGAACCATGTGCAAGAGCAGTGAAAGTAAATCTCACCTGATTATTGTGAGAAATTAATCAAAAGTATGACAAAACGATTGACAGCGGTAACGTTAAAATGTTTTGCACTACTCTTGGTACAGAGTGGTGCAAAAGTGGTCCCATAAATATTTCGTGTTTTTTTTAAATAGATATGGGAAGTTGAATGACTTAGGTATAATTTCTTACTTTTTTTGATTTTTGTTATTTAGCAAAAATAAATATTTATTTTATTTAATATTAATGGCGATAATTAGAAACTTCTACAATTGGGACAATTTTGCACCTAACTATATATTAAATGTACATATGTACGTATAACGTTTTTTATTTATGAATTGATTGAAATATAACAAACCAATTAAGTGGAGCTTGCCAAAACACAATAGCTAAAATCGCATTTAATTCGGTTAAGCCGTTTTTTAGCCAAACGCACAAACTGACCGAAATTTAAAAAAATCATTGTTTTATCCCCCAATAATAAGTTTTCTCATATATCTTCGATGTACAGACAGCGATCAGTAATATTTTATTATATCTATGTATATAGAAAATCACTCACATTTATAGAAATAACTAACTATGATTTATATTTAGTAATTTGTTGTTGCGACGTTTAATTTTATTGCCTATTATATGTGATTTTCAATTTAAATAAGAAAATGACAAATGATCATATTTAAAGTAAAAAATGGATGCTTACCCTGTTTTATAAATGTGACGGCGGTTTACGATAAAAATTATGCTTACATTGTACTCTAGGAGGTGCAAAAAATGTGCACTATTTATTGAAATTTTAGGTACCTATATTTACACATTTCTTTTTGGAAACCCTAAATGGAGATAGAATATAAATAAAAATATTGATATTTTTAAAAAAAAAAGATTTTATTAAATTACCATGAGAAACTTTTTTTATATATATCTCATATCGCAACAGTAATGAAACCTATGCTATACTTATACATACCATATTTTGAGTACAATTAATTTTATGATATGACAAAAAATAAATAATCCATAATTGCACTATTATTATTTTTGTGCACATGGTGAGTGTTTACATAGACTGAATCAAGTATCGAAGATAGTAATTACACCGGCAACTTACTCTTCAATTCAGCCTTGGATTGTACTGGATTTGAAGGTAACCTACTATAGATAGACAATCTCACGATTGTCTTAAAGTAGCGGTATTTTGCTCCATATTGGTGTCAACAGACCCGATATATTACTAGTAGACTAATTTGCGCCGAGTTGTGATCATTTAGATTGCTATTCCACATGGCGATAGTCTCGTGAATGCACGAAAACAAAAATTGTCTGGAAAAGAAACTCGAGTTGAAAGGGGAGAGTGTGTTGAGACTAAGTTTTATTTGCGCACTTACCTACAAGTTTCATTGACAAAGGGGGTCATGCAGTCTACGCAATAAACGCTAGTAGATAAATATTATTACACGTTTCTACATACAATTCGTCCCCTTCTATTTTTGGTAATGATCATTCTAGGGTGGCCCATGAATATAAGTGAACATTAAGATATTTTATAACTGAATTTTTGTTTACAATAGTAGTAAAACTTGTTTATCATTCCGCTTATATGAAAACATTGAAAACACAATATGATCTACACATTTTATATTATTAGGATGGAAATAATTACATCGTGCTATCATTTTAGCAAAGGATAATTTAATTGGACATAATTTAGCATTATATATACATTGATAATTTTAAATTTGTTAAAAATATCTAACTCATATTTACTTGTTTAGTTTTAGAGTTAACAAATAAATATCATTGCAGGCATACGTCGAGTAAAAGGCCCGGCTCCTGGCCTTCCACTCCCAGAACGAAGAGAAGTCAAAATGCAGATGTCTGTCGAAGAACTGCAGGTTCAATTAGACTTACTGGAGACGCAACAGTTGGGCTTGGAACGTCAGGGCGTACTCATTGAACAAATGATACGGGATAAGTGTGAGGGTAAACATTCATTTTGCACTATTAATGCCATTCACGCTTATTTTTTTTATAATTGTATATTTATAAATTGCAATTTTGTATATATTATACATCCATCTATAACCCACTGTACATAACTACCAAAAATACAACGCGTAAACCGTTTTTTTTTAGATACAAATTTTTGTACATATTTTAACATAGCAAAGCTGCATTGAGCTATATAAAAAAATATCATCATATAATATATATTGTCAATAATGAGAACCACAAATGCTTCAATAAGTCTTTCGGTAAATTAAAAAAATACATTATATTTTAGTTGCTTGGATGCTTAGATAATTTGTATTATTTGCTTTGGTCCTAAGATCTTGTTGGGTATATCACATCGGTTTCTTTTCTCATTATAATAAGAAGCTAGTGCGTAAAGTGTTAAGTTTATTAGCCTCTGTTATGATAGCATTCAAGTGCCTATATGAATAACAATCACATAGCACTAGCACGACCGCATAGTTTATTTGTTACTCGGCTCCACGGACAGCAAGTGCATGATTCACTCGATAGGAAGACGTCACGACTCAACGATGTCGATATAAAATTATAATAAAGAAAACCCTTAACAGATTATTGTGTTTCTATTGATTAGATAATGGGGTTTTTTCAACGCTATTACAATTATTACAATATCAAAATTAATTAGATAAATTAAAGTGGTTTATTAGTCATCCACGTAAATAATTTTTTTTTCACACGCGGTAGAGGGTAGTAGGGTCTGTAGGGTAGAAGGAACCTAATATTAAGAGACTCCGTTCCCCGTTTCCCGCCTTTCGAGGCATTGCATGTTGAGTGGCGGAACTCAACGCCGCGTTTTTTCCTTGTTGCCAAAGCAAAGAAAATAAAAATAATTAATTCCACAAACCGTCGTGTTTACTTGCACACGTTATGCATCTGCGCCACGACGGTCCTATATAGTTTAATTTATACAATTAGTTATTGTCCAATACTTAAGTACATTGATATGTAAAGTAATTCATCTGCGCATCGTCTTTTGTAAATAGACACTTAAGACCGTACTTTATTGTGTTATCTTATTTAAATATGTAGATTTCTATTGATAAGTTGACTTGCTTGTTTAAATATTTTATTTTATGCGTGTCATAGGTATGTTATGTTGTCATAATAATGGAGCTATAATATGATAGCTTTTTTAATATAAAGGTAAGAACTGTTGAAAGAGTTTTAAATACTTTCTGAAGCATTTTTTTATATGGAGAAAATAAGAATGTCGTTTTATAAATACAGTTTAAACTCTATATAACGTCATGCAAGGTACTGCTCATTTATGTGGTGTTATAGATAATGATCGTCAAACCGAGAGAAAATGAAAAATAAAAGTTATTTTACTATTCCTATTATTATTATTTAATCAAATATAAATTTCACATATAGTAACAAATTTTGATATAATAATCGAAAGACAGCAATTATATGATAATATACCTATGGAAAAAATTCGACAAATTAATTATATTCTAAAATATGAAATAGAAATTCGTATAACATAACAAGATGGACCAAGAATGTAGGAATAACAAAAATTAAAACCATGTTCATAAAATTATGCTTAGCTACAATTTTTATTAATATGGAAACTTTTTAAAGTACTGTTTATTACGACGTATTGTTGTCGTTGTTTTAATAGAGGTCATATGAAACATCCTAGAAGGTAAGCATAAACAATAATCAATGTATAATATAGTTGACGCCAAGTCATTATTTGTTAGTTGTTATGTAAATTTATATTATTTATAAGGTGACGATGGACCGACTGCACCTCAAGAGGAAATCGAAGACCTCGTCATACAACTATGCGAACTAGTCAACGAGAAAAATGATTTGTTCAGGAAGCAGACGGAGCTCATGTACATGTAAGTAATTAATAATAAATCTTTATACAAATATTTTAATTTCTAACAACACCTGCCCGCAATTTTATGTACAGATTATTTTTTTTTATTATTACTAAAAGCGCGGTGGTGTCTATGGCTCTACGCCTCTACTTAGTACTTCCGGATATTCACTTTGAGCAATGACAATACGTTAAACACAAATGATTGGCTATAATTACTGAACTTGTAAAGTACAGAGGGGTACAGAACTTTCGTTTAAAATTGGACTTTTATACTAATATAATAAAAGTAAAGAGGTTTAGTTGAGCACACTAATCACAGGAACTACTGGTTCGAATGTAAAAGATATTTTAATATTGGTTAGTCCATTTATTGAGGAAAGCTACATGACATCTCGATAATCGTTTTGTCAATCCTGAGAGATGCAACAGAAATTAAATTTTAAAATTATATATATATCATATACAATTCTTAGCTATTTCCATATGACCACAAAGCCAAAGTCCTAGGTAAATGCTAGTACATTTATAAATGCCTCTTTTTGATGACTATTGCACAAACAAACATTCTTCTCTAGTTTATTGCTATATAAATTAATAGCTATATTTATTTACATAATTGGAAATACTGGATGAAGATATCTATGTCGCTTGACCTATAGTACCAATATCAACATTACTTCCAGAAGTATTAATTACATAGGTAATTTTATGTATTATAATTGCAAATGTCGTCAATGTCAAGAACGAACGTTCCTTTTAAGTATGATGACTCTTGCTTATTAATTTTAAATACATTTAATTGTGATTAAATATGTAGTACTAATAGAATTTAAATCCCCTGACTCCTTCATTTAATATCATACTAATTATTATACCTACAAATTCTTTTCAACTTGGTTTTAATAAAATTCCATATTGATGTCAGCATGATTACTCAATTTGTCACACACACACATTCATACATACATTCATACATACACCAACACACCCATGACTTTACATAGGTAAAAGTAAATAATGACATGATTGTGAACTATTCTGTACAAATTCTGTCAGGGAAATAAATTATTTTCTGTTCTACGCTCTCGTGAACAAAGCGTTGATTAACGACACTACAGCACGTAATATCTCAGCAGACGGACTGTGAGATAGTTGAAATATACTATCGCCCTCTAAGAACACGTCATCAAGTCACGACATAATGTCATCAAGATACGATACCGAATGTAATGCAAAAATTAAAATATATTTTTGTTTATTTACAGACTAAATAACGTATTAAGGTTTAAATATTTTGATGATTTTTTTTGGTTAGAGCGCGAACGGTTTCCATGAAGCGCGGGTCCAAATCCCGCTGCGTTCAAATTTTTATGTTTTCTTTAAGTATGTTAAGGTTTACTTTTGGTTATATTTAAATATTTTTCTTAAAAATATTTCATAATAATATAATACTTCTATTATTTTTAAAGTCATTCTATATTATGATAATATTTTTATGTACGAATTATTTCTAAAAAAACATTCCATCAAGAGTACGACCAAATCGCACACATTAATTGATCGCTCCAGGTAGAGGACAACTTTTCCTATTTAGCTATTATTCAATCGTTGTGTATTGTGTTTGTTCAGACGGCGGCAACAAAGACTGGAACAGGAGCAAGCCGATATCGAACATGAAATTCGAATAATACAATCGCAACCAACTGTAAATCGTATTGACGCTGATAAGGTAAATCCTGTTATCACTATACTCGTGTTGTGTATGCACTTATTGTGTACTATCTCAGTATGTAAATAATTTTAAATCATGTATGCTAAGTTATATCTAAATGCTTGTTGTAGTACAGACAGAGCACAACCGTCAGGTTAACGCTGTGCCGCTGCTACACAACGGCCTATAAGATGAAGATTTGATCATTAAAATCTTAGAAAGAAATCCAATAAAGAGACGCTTATTTAAATAAAACATTACTACTAAACATCTGTTTCATTCAAATGACAGGTGCGCGAGGAGCAGCTGGTTACTCGCCTGGTGGAGATCGTGCGTCTGCGCGACGAGCTCGTGCAGCAGCTGGACGCGGAGCGCCGCCGCGAGCGGCAGGAGGACCTCGCCATCGCCGCCTCTATCGCCAGTAAAAGAGGTCAGTACATGCACTAGCTTGCCCGAGTTGCTTTCTTATAACATGGTGGGATAGACAGAACATAGTGTCAATACAATCTGTTCTCCATTTGAGGTCGAGTTCGTAATTTAGTGTTGAGCATCTCAAGTAGAACTCTGCAATGCACTTTGTCTTACTAGAACGAGGAAATTATCAATGTAAATATAATCATTTGTGACTTCTTATTTTTGAATCGAACCTGCAACCACTGTGAGTAGTGTCACAAGGGCCTTCCCTACACCTACCATAAAGCCCATACGGTTGAAAGCTTAATTTAAATAGGTATGTGATTCCCATTCCCATGACTAACATGATTAAACAACCTCATGACAACTCTCATTATGACGCCAATATTGTTGTTAATAATAATTAATTAAGACAAGAATGGTATCATAAATATTATCTTATCATTTAGTTATATCAAATATGTTGCAATTTTCTTATATATCAATTACAGCTCAAAGAAATAGTGAGTCAAACAGTTCATCTATGAAGTCCGCTGATGCAGTTACACCGGTCAAGAAAAACAAAGTAAAGGACAAAGTAAAAAAACAATTGAAAAAAGCGAAACACTCACTTATATCTAAGAAAAAAGATGAAGACAAACCAGAAAAGGAGAAAAAGTCGAAATGATTTTATTTGTAACACGATTTTATTCACTACTAACATAGAATATAAGTGTTATGCTAAAGAAGGGTTCCATACCCATTGATCAAATATTTCATAATATATAATACATTATAAACATATTATAGTCATTGTCGCCAGCATATAGCAATTTCACTTGTGTAAATATTCTTACATATTTATTTCCTATATAAAATACAAAGCATGGTCAGTTATAAGTAACTACAATCACCCATAGACTTGAACATCATAAGCATATTAAAGTTATATGGAACCCTATATGGTAATGAAAATGATCTTAGTAGATTCATAATTAACAAAATGTGTAAAGTACTTAAGACTGAAACATTCCACTTTGAAAATGTAATTTAAGAATGTGTAGAATCCACAGCTTAATTAGTTAATAACGTCAAAATTACTCGGACAATTAATCATATCAGTCAAATAAGAAAACTCACACAACTCTATAGAACTAATATTATATTAACATATATTATATAAAGTATTAAAAACTTATAATAATTAATACAGTAGATTAATATGTTATATTATTACATAAAAGTATATTTTGCTATTTATCCAGTAACTGAATCTCACAGTGATATTACATAATTAAATGCTTTGTGCTTTTCAATAGTGATTCAAGATGCTTTATTTTATATTTTAATATTATATTACTTTTCAGCACAAATTATTTAATTACGTCCATTAAGTGAATACAAACCATGAAAAAAAACATGAATAATAAATTTAAAACATGTTTGTAATTAACAAACATAAAGAACTATTACACTTTTAAAATATTTCATACTTCTTTTTTAACTTGTGCGCATATTTATGCTTGATGGTAGCAGCATGTTAAATTGCTATTATCCACTAAAAGTTTCTGTTCCCAGGCTCTAAGAAAAGTTTAGTCTTAAAATCATAACGCAACAATCTCATGGCACTTACATTTTACTACTTACATGAAATAAATAGAGAAAAATAGCATAATTTATAAAAAAAAGCAAAATGTTAAGAAAATCATCACTATTGAATTGATTTATATTTTTTATTTGTATTTAAATCAATTTATACTAAATTTTATTGCCAATATTTAACATTTGCAATCGTAACAAAACTTGAAATATGTTCCTATGAAGTTTATAATTTGAAGTAACATATTATAAAAGAGAGATTTTATATTGATGGTATATATCAGTGCTATTGTCGTTTTACACCATATTATGTTTAGCTTTTTATAGTTAGTTGCTTAATTTTTTTATAAATTTTTTTAAACTTTTGAGTTGTAATTATATATTTACAGTTCACCCGTTTTACTCAAACATTGTTCAACCAACACAAAATGTATAATGGTGCTTTTTTCAAAACTAGCTGCTTACTAGAAATTCTCCCATAAAAGAAACACGTTTTGTCTCACTAAATAAGTGGTATTTTAAGCCTTTTTTGGAATTTATTTAGGACATTACTGTTTGCTATCAATCCGTCCCTGTTTTGTAATGTGCATTTTTATGGGTTGTCATCAAAAAGATAGCTCTTACTACATATTGATTAACTTAAAAATTAACGTTGTAATGGCTAGTATATAAATAAATTTTATAATAATAATAATTATTTTTAAAGATATATAATACATTTTGAAATTTCTGGATAATTATTTAATACCAGGTAAAATAATAAGACCTCAATAATAAGTAGTAATAGAAATAGCAGTATGTTACAATTTGTATTGTATTGGTAAATAACAAGTAATTAAAGCTGTTGACATATATTTCAGTCACATTAATAGAAATCATTGGCCAACTACAAACATACTGATTACTGATATAGTACTTGAAGTCGAATCAATTTATTTACAAGTGTTAAAAATTACGAATGTTATAAATACTCATGTTCTTTCTTTTTTTGCTAACATCTATATAGATTTTAATTTATTTTTACACAAACTTTAAATTTTAATTGCAAACAATCTGCAAATGATTTTTGACTTTAACATCTTTTGTAAGTGCACATAAAATATCCTTGTTAAATGCACAAATTAACTTTATTAATAAACTTTATTTCAAAGTTATCTATTTGTTTTATTCATTTTATAACTTATTCAAAAAATTACAAGGTACATACTACAATCAAGCATGTATGTTACTTATTTTATTAGTTATGAAATGCTTCTTGGATTTTCATAGTCACGACTCTGTAAAACTTAAGTATGGCCATTTAAATTAAACGTTTCATATCAATAGAAAATATATAAATATTTTTTTATCGTATACCTAGTGATATGTAAATTTGTCAAAGTCTAGTGTTAATTTTAATATAAAATTCTACCCCTGGGTAGAAAATATTAGTTCCAAACTTAACTCTATATAATATATCAATATATTCAGATTATATCAGCAATATTTTTTTTTTATGTTTATGAGACAGCGAATGAATCGCTGCTTTATATCAACATTCGCGATATATGTGTTGTGTGCCTAAACTCTTCGTCGCGATTGCGGTCAAGCAGTGTGGTGAAAATATTCATTTTTGCACTACACTTCTAGTAAACCTATGGGTCTTAGGAAGTTTTAAGAAAATATCACTCCATTTGAAAAGCAAGGCAAGTTACAAGTACGTAAGCATATATAAAAATATTATAATTTGTAGCTTTGACTGGTATTAGTGAAGCGCCGTAAGATTTACACATCGGATTCCAGAGCCAGTCAATCTATATATAATCTTTTGAATTGAGTTTCTGATAATCTATAAAAGAAAGTAACATTTTTTATTATTTAAAAAAAGAAATTATTTAATTTTCATAGGTTTCTTTGAATTCCAAATTGTACAATTTTATTTTGTGTTTCTTATTAGAAAGACTTTACAATAATTGAGAAACAAAGAAGACCTTTCTAATGACTTTTGAGGAATGGTTAAAAGTAATAAAGAAAATAAGTGGTAAAAAAATTAAATAAGTCAAGTTATCATGAAAATACAAAATCCTTATACTCTTGCGCTCTTAGAAGATGATGAAGTCGTGAAATGCGTAAAACAACAAACTCTACATTTTATGACCTGTTCCCAGAAGTGTCAGTTAATGTAAGCACTGAACGATGGAGGAATGTTACTACATCGTTGCAAGTGGCAATTGGATGAAAATTTCGGCAATATTTGTCATATATTTGTCAACATTACGTTCTGACGTAATGTTACCAAATATACTACAATATATTACCTACGTAATAATTATGGACACAATTTTGTCGTATCTGGTAGTGATACCAAGAACTGCACAAAATGGATGGAAAGAGTTCGTCACTGTAAAAGAAATGCATGTAATGAATGAATATTATATATTCAACAACACTATATCTCAAAAAATAGAACATGAGAATTATTTTGTGAATTATTTTCGTGCCATTATTAATCTGCCGGAAATTAATAATTAAACCGCTGGTAATCTCGGATTGGAAGATGTCTTTCAAAGAAATAAATGTCTTAGTTTTATTAACTGTACTCTCACCAACAGACCGAGATATGTATTTCCGAAACGACGACGACAGCAGTAATTAACAACATTATTTATATATTGTTTATAGAGTGTATAATATTTTTTTATAACTCATTATTTTTCATGCAATTTTAAAAAATAACATAGTTACGAGTGCACATATTAAGGCGTAAAATTAAAATCCTAGCTCTTATTGTTTCTTCCTTGTCCTATAACAATGCACTTCACTACATCATAAAAATGGAAGTTAAAGAGAATAAAACTGTAATCGACAATTTCTTAGATGCCAACCCATTATTACTTTACATTATATTAAATTATTGTTTTAGTTTTTTTTTTTTTTTGTGAGTTTAATGCTGTTAGCCCTATTGGCCTTGACAGCAACACCGGTTGGGGAGGGAAGAAGGTACTCTGTCCCTAAGAAGTAGCAAGCACTATCGTGTCTGTTTGAGAGGAAAACGTCGGCAGCAAGAGCGTCCCCTGCGGGACTCGAGCCTCGGCTTGCGGCCGACGAGAGGGCTGGGGGATGTTCCCTATTCTTAGCAAACCAGCCGCGACCTGAAGACGCAGCTGGAGAAACTTAGACTAATCTGCAGGGACCTAGCAGTCCCTAACCGCTGGGCCCAGCCACGTCAACGCGCGGTCGGGCCGTCAAATATGCTGGACTTCGTCGTCGTTTCCGTCGACGGCGGTGTGAGTGTCGTGTATGTGTTTTGTGCTTCCTACCTACATATGGAGCATTAGCAACTGTAATGGGATCATCTGGGTCTAATAGAACGCTACGCGGGCGTCTGAGCTTAGTTTTAGCGTACGGGGTGTAGTCACACGCCTGTACGATAAGGAGGTTTGCGTGAGTAGCTGCGCGCTCGAAGTAGCGCCTGGACAGGCCTTTGCAGTACTCTTGAATCGATTCCAGTTCGAAGTCTCTATGAAGGTCGACATTGCGAACGAACCAGGGGCAACCTGACGCGATTCGCAAGAATTTATTCTGAACAATTTGAAGGGCATTAGCTTAGTGTGTGCGAACAGGACACTAGCATAAGTAAGGACAGGTCTTACACAAGTTTTGTATAGTGTCAGCTTATGTCTAAGTAACAATTTACTCTGCTTGCAGATAAGAGGATAAAGCCTACTGAGAATAAAGAGAGCTTTGTTTCTGGCTCTCTTGACGTGTGAGCTAAAAGAGAGTCTGGAATCTAGGATTACTCCTAGATATTTTGCCTGTGGTTTCCAGGGAATAGGTCGGTTTAACATGTAGACGGTGGAGGCCGTTTCGTGTTTGACACGAGGGAACAGGATCGCTTCACTCTTATCCGGATTAACTTCGATCCTCCATAAACGGTACCAATCGCCGAGGGCGGTGGCCGCAGTCTGGAGTCTTTCAGTCAACAGGCGAGAATAGCGAGAAGTAGTGTATAGGGCGGTGTCATCGGCGTACATCGCCAGGTGGACTAATTTTGTACGAGGCATGTCGCTGGTGTACAGTGCGTACAAGATCGGAGAAAGGGTGGAACCCTGGGGAACGCCTGCACGGACGAAGCGGGGAGAGGATAGAGTGCGCTCTACTTTGTATCGAAAATACCTATTTGACAAGAAGTCTCGTAGGATGTACACTAGACAGTGTGGTACACTGGCGCAGCTTGAAAATCAAGCCGTTGTGCCACACTTTGTCAAAGGCTTTTGCGATATCGAGAAGAATGACTGCAGTGCTACTGTGTGCCGTCGTTCTGATGTTATAACAAGCTATATGCCCTACGAGGCGGTGCACTTGGTGGACAGCAGAGTGCTTTTTCCTAAATCCAAATTGCTCATTTATGAGCAAGGATTTGGCCTCTACCACTTCAGAGAGTCTAACCAAGATTATTCTCTCATAAATTACATAGACAGCTGAGTAAACTTATAGGCCTATAGCTAGATGCGAGATTCCGCGGCTTATTGGGTTTGGGTATGCCAATGACAACGGCCTCCTTCCACTCGTCCGGGAAGGAGTAAAATTTCAACAGCGAGTTGAATATCAACACTAATAGGGACACGAACTGGGCCGGAAGGGATTTTAATGTTCTATTGGAAAGACGGTCAGGCCCCGGGGACTTTCTATCTTTCAGATTTTTGATGATGACTTTGACCTCGTCGACAGAGGTCGGGCGAAGTGGCTCGCCGGTCGGAGGCATAGAGGCCCACTCTGTAACCACGAAGTCCACCTTTGTCAGGTGGTGCGGGTCACAGGGCTGACTGCTTGGAGAGCATTGATCTTCTAAACTGTCTGCTAAACATTCCGCCTTTTCGGTGTCATCGGCAGCTATAGACATGTCGGGCCTAGTCAGGGGTGGCATAGCCGAGAGGCAATCCACTCTAAAAACTCTCGACAAAGCCCAGAAAGCCTGGTGCGATGGCGAAAGTCTCTCGAGCTTGTTGTCCCAGGAATCACCACGGAGGAGCGAAATCTCATGTTTCACTCTCCTCCTCAGATTGTACAGCTTTCTACGATTTTCGTCAGTCGGGTAAGTCGTGTCGTCGGGTAGCTTTATTTCTACGCCTTATGAGCTTCCTAAGTTTGTCTGAAATTTCAAATCTCCCCTGGAATAGATTTGGAACCTCTTTCGAACAGGTTCGGATAGCTTTCTGTATATATTCAGTGAATTTATTCGCCGCGTCTGTTGCTAACTCTACCGATCCGGTAGTTCCAGGTATCAACTCATGGAGTGGTGATTCATTGGACCGGAGAAGCTTCGAAAAACTTTTCCAGTCGACAACAGTCTTAGTAGGGGAGCCAGAGGAGCTCTCACTACCTATCTTTAGAACTACAGGACGGTGATCAGAATCGAGTTCCAACCTCGGCAGAGCCACGAGGGCCAAAACGGGTTGGCGTAGGGGGGCCTACCTTGAAGTATCTGGGCCTAGTGCTCGACAGCAAGTGGCGCTTCAGCGCACACTTCAGTGTCCTGTCGACGCGCTTGCTGAAGACAGCGGGTGCCCTCTCGTGGCTCCTCCCGAATATCGGGAGCCCCGGCGATCAATGCCGGCGCCTGTACGCCGGCATACTAAAGAGTATGGCCCTCTACGGGGCTCCGATATGGGCGGACTCACTGTGCCGACGGGAGAACGCCGCTGCCATCCGCAGGCCACAAAGGGCCATTGCACAGCGGGTGGCACGGGCGTATCGCACAGTGAGTTTTGCGGCGGCGTGCGTTCTGGCGAGAACTCATCCTTGGGAGCTCGAGGCTTGGGTTCTCGCCAGAGCGTACGAGTGGAAGGCGGGTCAGAGGGCGCTGAACCAGCGCCCGGACCCTGGAGAGCGTGAGGCAATCCGCCGGGAGATGAGGGACGCCGCCACTCAGCATTGGGCTGAGGACCTCATCTCCGCGCCGTTTGGACGACGGCTGCTGGATGCCATCGGGCCCGTCCTGGGGGACTGGCTCGATCGGCGACATGGCTCCCTCTCCCTACGTCTTGTGCAGGTGCTGTCCGGGCATGGGTGCTTCGGATCGTACCTGCACCGGATCGGGAGGGAGGAGTCGCCAGCGTGCCACCACTGCGGGGCCGCAGTGGATACGGCGGAGCACACCCTGGTGGTGTGCCCCTCGTGGGCCGAACCCCGCCGCGCCCTGGTGGCAGCCGTCGGGGAGGACCTCACGCTCCCCAGCGTGATCGCCGCCATGCTCAGGAGGGAGGAGGCATGGGCGGCGGTAGCCTCCTTCTGTGAGGACGTCATGTCACAGAAGGAGGCGGCGGAGCGCATGCGGGAGGACGACCCTCTCGCAGCGCCGCTCCGCAGACGAAGAAGGGGTGGAAGGCGGCGGGCTCAACGTCCGTCCTCGTCCGCCCCAGGGGGTGATCAGCGGGCGACAGGCGCGGGGGCGCCACCGCCCGCATCTCAAGGATCACCCCACTCGTCGGACCACAATGGCCGTGCACTCCGGCCATTGTAAAGACCCCTTCCCACGCGGGAGGGGTGTGAAGGGCCTGCCGTAGGGCGGGCAGTCACCGGCGAGGGCCTGGACGCTATGGACTCCCAGGCCCTCTCCACTTAGGTGAGGTCGGAGTGTCGCTGGGTATTTTTAGTGGGTATACCGGGAACGTCTCTACCGGGGAGTCCCACATACCCCTCTCCCGCCCCCCGGCGGGGAGGGTATGCGTAATGTCATTTTTTCCCAGCGTCAAAAAAAAAAAAAAAAAAAAAAAAAAAAAAAAAAAAAAAAAAAAAAAAAAAGGGGGGCCTACCTTGGGTGCTTCGGATCGTACCTGCACCGGATCGGGAGGGAGGAGTCGCCAGCGTGGCACCACTGCGGGGCCGCTGTGGATACGGCGGAGCACACCCTGGTGGTGTGCCCGTCGTGGGCCGAACCCCGCTGCGCCCTGCTGCCCGCTGCGTCGGGGAGGACCTCACGCTCTCCAGCGTGATCGCCGCCATGCTCAGGAGGGAGGAGGCATGGGCGGCGGTAGCCTCCTTCTGTGAGAACGTCATGTCACAGAAGGAGGCGGCGGAGCGCATGCGGGAGGTTGACCCTCTCGCAGCGCCGCTCCGCAGACGAAGAAGGGGTGAAAGGCGGCGGACTCAACGTCCGTCCTCGTCCACCCCAGGGGGTGATCAGCGGGCGACTGGCGCGGGGGCGCCACCGCCCGCACCTCAAGGATCACCCCACTCGTCGGACCACAATGGCCGTGCACTCCGGCCATTGTAAAGACCCCTTCCCACGTGGGAGGGGTGTGAAGGGCCTGCCGTAGGGCGGACAGTCACCGGCGAGGGCCTGGACGCTATGGACTCCCAGGCCCTCTCCACTTAGGTGAGGTCGGAGTGTCACTGGGTATTTTTAGTGGGTATACCGAGAACGACTTTACCGGGGAGTCCCACATACCCCTCTCCCGCCCCCCGGCGGGGAGGGTATGCGTAATGTCATTTTTTCCCAGCGTCAAAAAAAAAAAAAAAAAGGAGGGGCCTACCACACAAGCATTATACTTTCTTGTGATGTCATCTAGAAGCTTACCTCTAGAGAAATTTTTGGAGCAATTCCAGCTTTTATGTTTACAATTGAGATCTCCGGTCAGAAGGACCGAGTCACCCATACTAAGCAGCGCCAGAATGTCGCTTTCTAATAATTGCTTGGAAGGTGACAGTTAGACAGAAGCAATTATTAAAGGCTGATGGCCGATCATGAATACCTGGCATACCGACGCCTCGATGTTAGTAAGAGACGGAGGGTCGAGCGGCACACAGTGCAAATTCCTTTTATAATAAATGATAATGCCACCTTTTTGAGTGACCCTATCATTCCTTATAATCCTATAGTTCGCAATATTAGGATTACGAACCCCAGGCTTAAGGAAAGATTCCTGTATGCAGAAGATATCAATTTGATGCGATTGAGCGAAAACGCTCATCGCCTCTCTCTGACCTTTGACACCGTTAGCGTTAAATGTAGCTATAGTTAGCGCTTTAGGCTTAATACGCGCGAGATGCGAGTCAGCGGGTAATGGGGTGAATCTATTTATGACCGCCATTGGAATTTTTAAGCTGCGTGGAATCCGTAGATAGATTCCAGAAGGTGTGAGTAGTCACAAACTACTTGAAGTCGAGCCATAGGGTTGCCGTTCGAGCTGCGAAAACTGGCCGCGAAGGCACTGAACTCTGTAAAGTTCACGCTACTGGCGAAACTTAGGACTAATAAAAGATCATTGGCGGGGCCGGCGGGTGCAAGCCGCGGGCGCGTACGCTCGGATGCGGCCATGGACTCGGGGCCGACTGTAGGTGCCACTGTCCTAGGGACCGATGACCTGACTACAGGAGTCACTGGTTGCGCAGTGGCTTGGGGGGGCGTAGGTTTGAACCACGCATTCGCCTTTGGTGGGGGAGCGGGAAGGAACACTTGAGCAACAGGCTCAGCGTTCTTTTTGGTTGGGTAGGGTACAAACCCCTGCCTCTGCCTTCTGCCCCGTCGTGTGCGTCTGCGAGGAGCACAGGGACATCCTCGATAATTTGCGGGATGCCCCTGTGCTCGACACCTGACACAACTCGGGGGAACACTGGGGTCCGGAACTTTGCGAGGGCAGTCCACAGTACCATAGTCTTCTAAGCATTTCACGCACCTAGGGCGCGCGAAGCAGTACTTGGCCGAATGGCCATAATTCTGGCAGCGATGACACTGCCCTATGAGGCCTCGAGTGTAGGGAGGTTCTACGTGTATGCCCGTGAGGTTGCAAACTGACTTTAAATTAAATATTTTCTTGCCCTCATCACTGAGGTCCAAGACGACAAGGACAATGTCATATTTCGCTTTAGTGCGAGTGTTTAATAATCTGTGCGTTTCACGCACGGGGAACCTTTTTCCCGTAAGTCAGAGAGGATGTACTCGTGGTCCAGCTCTTTAGGAATACCCTTGATGACGACACGCAGTTGGCGCTCGTCTTCTAGGGCGTAGGAGTGATATCCTACATTGGATTCCCTAAGGTGGGCGGTCAGTGTCCTGTGGTCAGTGGACGAGGACAGTTGGACTTTGATTCCAACTTGAGTCAAGCGCGCGGTGGAGAATTTGATATCGTTGGTGATCATCCACGACGATACTGAGTCCCACTTATGCACGTAGTTGTCCTGCACGTAGATGGGCGGTGGCGGCTTAATACGGGAGGCGCGGGGAGGTAACGGAATCAGCGGACGAGGGGGAGGGGCAATGCAAGCGACCGTTGTACAGGTCGCCGATGCTCGGAAATCTCCTGCGGGCGTAACATTGCCGCGTGGCAACGCGTCGTCGTCCGACTCGATGACGTCATCTTGAGAGTTCCCGCGGTATATTCGGCACGGTCGCCGTACACCCCCGCCGTCTAGCAAGCTAGGGATGTCGTGCGACGTGCGCGCGAAATCAACAAGGCCGCGGTAAGCGTCCCCGTGGACCTTTTCTATATAACGGAGAACCTCCGCTTTGGACAAATTGAAGTCCGACATGACTATATTTTTCTTTTTATTACATTTGTTTATAATGAAAATGTCTCACCCCTCACCTTGTGGCGAGGGAGAGTGTGTGCCTTAACACCTACACTGCAGTCTAACACTAGTCTTTCGTTGTGGTGAGCGAAAGGTGAGTACCTATCGAGTGTTATAGTAAGTGCAACTCACGACCTCCGGATCCCCAGCGGACAGAAGGACGTTCGACCGCGGCACAACGACGCGCAGCACGGCGTCGCACAACACAGCACACACAGCACGGCACCGCAGGATGCAGCACTACGCGGCACAACACAACGCGGAACTTAAGCGAGAAATCTAAACGATAAAATGGCCTCAACGCAGAGTTGAACGGGCACTCGAAATTCGGCATATGCGCGCGCGATAGTAGCTGCGGGGGGAGGGGTATCCAATGTGCGACGCGACCGTTCCGGGTCGCCGCCGAATCGGAAGTGATTGTTTTAGTCTAATGTTATATATGTACTAAGTAATTAAGTAAAGGTTTTAATAATATTTCCAATTTCTATAACTAAGGAAAAATTAATAAGGTATCTATTTATGAAGAAAAAATATAATTGATTTAAAAAATAAACAAATGTATAATTAGTTTACTCATCACCATAATTATTGTCTATTTCAATACGCAAATTACATTGCTTAGATTTACTTAACTTGTCCCGTAGGTCATCAGCTTTCTGTTTTCGTGTTGACAAAATTTGTCTTAAGTCATTTTGATTAACATTTTTAGCAACATTAACTTCTAATCTGGACCATACAGAACTTTTAGATGGATTGCGGACTTTTTGTACTCTGCTCATTGTGTTGTGATGGTCAGTTTCATCTGAAGAATCATCACTGGAACTTAGTTGATTCTGTACCACTTTAGTACCAAGTCGTGATTGTATACTTTTAACAGAATGTCTTAAATTTCTATCTTTATATTTAAATTTATGTGATATATTTTCTTCTCTGGGAATAAATGTACTCCTTGAATTAACAACTTCAATAGATAATGGTGCAAAACCACTCTCATTCTCCTGTTCTGACTGATTTTGTATTTTACATTTTCCTTGTCTTGTCTCCACATCATCAGCATGCATTCTCATTCTAGGAGTTTTAGATTTCTTTTTCCATTCTGAATCAGAGCTACTACTATCTTTTTCATCTTCAACATCATGATTCCTTTTGCCAAGTCTCATGGCAAGTTTTTTGTTTTTTAATTGTATTGTTTCAAGTGGCTCATCATACTGATCATCATCAGTTTGTGGAAATTTTCTTTGAAATATTTCTTGATGGTCATAAACCCCCCATGATTTACATAAATCACCCCATGGATTTTTAGTTGAATTATTCATATTAGTGTCATTTTCTATATTTAATCTTCGTTCTGGCTTTTTTATAGTTATTTTCTTGTCACTATTAGTAGCAAATCGTATTAATATAGTATCTCCTTTTGGATGAGGCATTCCTTCTCTCCAATGGTATGAGGATTTATCTAATAACATCTCTTTAATTTGTTCATTTGTTATTTCTCTAGAATGTACTAGCAGAGCCAGAGCCGCTGATATATGATCATGACAAACAATATTACCTAAAACAATTAAAAGCCATTTTATTTGCATACTTTATATAAATAATATAATATCTTTATTTTACCAAAATTAGTGCTTACAAGAGTTATCATCAATCCATTCTAAAGAAACTGGCTTGTAATCTTCAAGATATTCAAAGATATCTTTTGTTGTTAGGCCATTGACTCCATTTAAGTGAAGTGTATCAAACCTGAAATGTCTTTCATTGACACTTTGGATACCAAAATTGATATAAAGTTCATCAATTTGGTGTTGTGTAATTATTTTATTTCCAGATAGATCAAGGCCAAATCTCTTAGCTCTCTCTTCTAGTTTCGTTGCATCAATTTTTTTCAACTGCTCAATAACTAGTCCATTTTTATCTGCTTTATAAAACTGCAATACAACGATATAGAAACTTTATAAGAAGAAAATAGGAAAACATTTTGACAATTTATAATTATATTAGATTATACAATGTTTTTTCTTATACATAGATAAATGCATACCAGAGTACTATTTACACTATTGTCAATATTGGCGGTCTGTTCGTCATCTACAACCATTTCAGTGTCATCACTCATTTCACCTTCTTCTTTTTCTTGATCCATTTCGGCGATTACTTACTGTATTAGGAACGTAATCAAATCTAATAGAGTAATTGTGGTATTATACTAAGAATTCAATTACCCTAAATAATAAACTAAACGTTCTTTGTTATGCATTTATATCATAAGTATTTACAAACAAGTACAATATCACATCATTTAATAAATCATAGTAACAAACAAATACACTTTTGGGTTAAAATTCACATTCACAATACCTAATTAGCCATTAAATCAAGGCATCAACTTTTTACAATGTCGCAAAAGACACAGAGTATCATAAATATAAGTTTAGTTTACTGATGGTTACTTAATAGTTAATACCATCCTTGTTGCATATATTTATTGATTTTTAATGCTATAATATTTAAAAATATAAAAAATCACAGTGCTTTTGCAAATAAATTTAATGTTAATAATATATATGTACATATTAATATTTAATACACAGTAGTACACACAATCTATAATAAAAGTCGCTAATAATATTTATTAAATGAAAACTAAAAAAAACAAAATTGGACTACTTTTGAAAATTAGTTTATGGTAATCTATATTTCTTGAACTTCTAATTATGTTACAAAATTATGAATTTTATTTTTAATCTATATAATATATAATCTGTGATTGTAGAGTAAAAAATTAAAAATGAAAATACCCTTAATAGTAATAGTTCTAGCTACTTATTTACACACTCGTGTAAATGTTCTGTGGTTCTAGTGACTGTTTACCTAATTGGAATCAGTTTTAGTCTTCTAAAACGTTAAAAGATTATTTTAATTAATGAGCTCTCAATAATTAACGTTAACAAGTAAATTGGTCTAAATAAGAGTGTACTAATCTAACTTCAAGGTACTTGGAATTATTAGTGCAATACTTCAAGCGGCCCCGTAATGGCATCGTTCATTGATATGAGCTTAGATGATATAATACAGAAAAGAAAAAAGGGAAATACTAGGTAACAAACATAAGAACACTAAAATATCTGTTAATATTCATTAATTTTGTTAATTATAACCATTAATTTTACTAGTGAATTCTATGCTTGCTTTTATTTTTTTCGACTCTTAGATACAAACCCAAAGTAAATAGCAAAAAAATACCCTTTAAATCAAATGTGGTAGATGCAAGAAATAAAATAATCTCCAAAAAACGAACTCAAATTGTTGATGCTAGAGAAAAGTTAGCAGAAATTGCAAGACAGAAAGATGCACGGTTAAAACTTGAACAAATGAGAGCAAAACGGGTAAGTTAATTGCAATTCAGGTAGGCCTTTATCCTAGGGGCAAATTGAGTCTATGCTCAAGGCCCCGGACAGCCCCAAATGGCCATTAAAAAATTAGTTTGAGAATATGTATTTCGTAGTAATACTTGTTTAGTTGTCAAGATTCATGCAGTATAACTAAAAGTATTTATCATATATAGTTATATAGTTAAGAAGAAAACTGAAAGAACTGTGCAATGGTTACATAGTGGCATTAAAATATGAGGGTTTTTAAATAACAGAAATTATTTCACACTTTCCTTGAGCCTACAGTTCCTTCTGCCCTGCTATGTGCATAAAGCCAAAAAAAGATTAGAAATTATTACAATGTTAAGGAACATTTGTGAAGATGGATGTTTTCTTGATGACCATATCCAAATTTATAGAAACCATGGAAAGAAATATTTATATTGCATTTAATAGTATTAGCTGAAGAAAACTAAAATAAAAATGAGTATTAATGAACATTTAAACAACATCTAAATATTAGTCTATTATAAAATTCACATTAATATATGAATTTGATACCAGATCTGACACATGTTGACCAACTGATGGTCATTAGGTATATAAGAGATAGAGAACTAAGTTTTTTGTGTAGTACTTTCTCTTGAGTGTGCATACATAATAAACACTGAAAAATTTTGTTAAAGTCATGACAGTGAACCAAATATGGCTGTAACTCTTTTGGATCATTATCATGGCTTAAAGTTGGCCCTAAATGGTATAGCAATATATAAACCGTCATCTGGTATTGTAGTTATGACCAAATGAGACTATAAAAAAATATTAGTTCTTTCCAGGACCCTCAATAGTAAAGTATTAAAGTAATTCATTTTTTTGTGTAAAAAGTATAAAACAGACATAAGATCTTATATTAAATAAGTATAAAGTAAATAAATTTTTTTTATAAATAAATATTTTATAACAGCTTAATATTTTATTGAAACTTTTTAATTTATTTTTCAATTGCAGGCTACTGGTAAAATTCATGGAGGGTCAAATTTTGAAAATCAAACAAAATTGCCTAAACATCTAAAGATGGAATCAGGTATTTTTATGTGAATATTTATTTATCTTGCAGCTTTTTATATTTGTAATCTTTTAGTTTTAGTAAAAATACTGTTTAAATTAGATAATTGCATGTATGGTGTACTATGCATATGTATGCTAAGATATATGCTAACAACATGATATTGGATTTTAAAGTACAACATGATATTGGATTTTAAAAATAAGGACCTATGATGATATAACTTAAAAATAACTTATATGAAGAATATACAATATTTTTTCTGACATAGTACATTTTTAATTATTGTTTTTTCTAAAGTATTTACGGATCGTTCAAGACAAGTTGTCTCACAGCCACTGTCAAGAAAGTCATTTAAACAACCAACTATGATTAATAAAAGAATATTAGCTGATAGGTCCATAGAAGCCAGAACTTTGTGTAAGTATTTCCTACATCAAATATGTCCTTCATATTTTAAATAAATTATAAAAATTACATAATTATTGTGATTTTAGGCAAACCTGCTTTAAAACCAATCATCAGAACTATTGAAAATGATTTAGAGATTATTGATGATCCAATGGAAGATGATCACATACCAATAAGGACATCACTGACTAATGGAAAACAAGGATTGCAGCTCAAAATAGTAACTCACAACAATAATGTTCAAAGGTACTTTATGAAAGTAGTGATATAAACTATATACCATACATTATAATTATAGAAAATAGCTTGAAGCAAAGCTAAGGCTATAGAAAGGTTGTTGGGCTTAACAACATTGTAAATATACTATAAATTATAGTAATTGTATTAGATAATAACGTAAAAAGTAATATTCACTTATTTTGACCTAACTTCATAAATGTTTTTATCAAATTCCGCAAAATAAATTTCAATAAAGGTGTCACCAATTATACGGTTCCTATTACAGGTGAAAACTTTTAATAGAATTGGTACAATTGGTTACAGCCCTAGTAACCTCACACTGAGGCAAGCACGGATCTCTTCTTTCCTTCCTTGACTGACAACAGTGTTATTGTGATTTTTAAAATTGAGTTTAATTCCTAATATATCTTCCTAATAGCTAGTGTTTTGATCCTAAGAATCCCTTCATAAAATATTACATTTATGATAAAATTATAATATAAAAGTAAAAATTACATTAAAAGTTGTAAAATAATATATTATTTGGTTTAGGAGTGCTATAATGGAAAAAGAAAAAAGTCCACCAAGACCACCTTCAATTTTAAAAAAACGGCCTATGGCTGCTCTAAGAAGTGAAAATAAAGCTGAAAAGTCTGAAAAACCTAATCATGAATATAGGATTATTGTTAGTAATTTACGTAATACTGTTACAAGTGGAGATATTGAGGTAAGACAAAAATTAAACACACCTTTAACTACTTACATTTGTTAAAATATACTTCATGTATTTTAAACAAACATATACGTACATAATAATATATTTGAGATCAGAGTTACCATTCGTTGGCTTATAGTGCAAACCTGCTAACAGCCTATGAAGCTAATAATATGTCAGCTTACATTCTACGCCCACGCATTTCTCCTGTATTTTATGGTCTATATAATATATTGATGTATAAGAAGAATTCAGTTATATAAAAAGCCAATATAACAAAACAAAATGAAATTAATTGACAAACTCAAAGTGCATTGAATCTAAAGTGATTACTTACATAGATTATAATTCCTGAATAATTTAAGGAACTTTTTGGGGATGTTGGTGGCATGGTGGAATCACGCTTAGTCAGACCAGGGACTGCTGAAGTTATATATAAGACTGTGGAAGATGCTCAAGTAGCTGTTGATTTGTACCACAATAGACAACTTGATGGACAACCTATGAATTGTCTGCTTGTCACTCCTCGTGCTACATCAACTACAACCAGGCAAGTACTTCAAGCAAAATTATAATAAATACCTATGTTCATTTTAAAATTAACATAGGTTTTTTTGGTACGAAATATTGAATTTTATATTATTTATTAGTGACTATGAAACCTATAATTTTATTACTTCAAAATTGTAATGAACACAATTTGAATATCTCGCGTAAACGCTTCTCTATGCAATAACGTAGCTGTACTTGTCGTGAAGTAACATGCCTGTGAAACTGTCATTTCTTATTAATATATTTTTTTCTTTTATTAAAAGTCGTACACACTTTAAAATGTTAACAAAACAATGTCTCCTTTAACAATCAGTTTTCTAAAATTACTTAAATAGAAAACATATTGATGACGTCAATAATTATCATTTTTTTTTATCGTAATGTTCTTGGCCTCTGCGAACAGTACACAGACAGATTGGACATTATGAATATTTTATTATTTTTCTTGATGCAAATTTTTGGTACCAAGTCATAGGGTGTCAAAAATTTCCAATTTATAATTCTTTATCGATGAAGGTACTCTAAGACCATTTGCACTTATCAGCAGTCATCATTCAGATGATATACTTAGATTTAACAAATGATCGGCTTATACGATTAGTCGGCCGAAGTCATAGTCGGCACATCTCTAGTCAAAACTGGTTGCAACTTTTCCGGAGAAATCATTTTGCTATAAAGAAGAGTTTGTATAATTTTTCGGTGCAGGTGAAGACCCCAGCAAATTTATTTAGTAATTGTTATTTCAGATTAAATAATGTAATCGTTATTACGACATTACTTTAAATGTGTGGTTTTCTTAAATTAGATTATCCAAATCAACTTATGTAGTTGTTATATGTTGGAAATAAACATGGAAAATTACTACACACACACACACACACACACACATATATATATATATATATATATATATATATATATATATATATATATATATATATATATATATATATATATATATATATATATATATGTATATATGTTAAGGTAATTAGTGATTAAATTCACTCTAACATATTATAATTTTTTCAGGACTACCAATAAACCAGCACTGTACAGTACTAATTCAAATGTGGAACCAGACATATCGACTTTCCACAAGGTTTTGTTTAGCAACTTCTAGATCAGCTTTCTTAAAAGTAACATATTTCTTTACATCTACCAACCAAATTACTAGTAATGTCAATTTCGAGAATTCTACAAACAAGCTTTGTAAAGTGTTAATGTGAATTTGTGAGACATCGCTATGAATAATTTAATTTACAAATATACCCGATTTAAACAAATTTAAGATGATTTATTTTAAATACCTTACGTTGTATTTATTTTCTGTACAGTGTATTATAAAAAAAATTACAATTGTTTTCGTGGTCAGGCTGAAATTAGTACCACATCAAATCAAAATAATTGGGGGTCGAAGATGGAACACTTGCTCGTAGCGAACCCTGCCAGCCTTACTGGCTGCAAGGCTGCAACAGTCCATTCACCACGAGCACTATACGGGCGCACAAAGCTAGGGCGCTGCCGCCACCCAACACGCCATGTCCAAAACGGCGGAAAGTGGAGAACGGAGCTAGAAATAGCTGCGTGGCATGCAAGAAGAGGGATGGAACAGAAGATTGAATTATTAGATGTGATGGATGCGAGAGATTTGGACGTAATCTGTGACTGACACCAAGCGAAAGGGCAGTGACACAACCGATTTGCCGGGCAGCGTCGCTCTCTGGGCCGGTGTTCCAGAGAGCACTCGTGGGTGTCAAGGTGTAGGTGTGTTATTGTCCTCTCGATTGATTAGTGCAGTACTCTACCGAGTACGAAGTGATCAACCCGAGACTGCTTTGGGTTCGCTTCAAACTGGGGATAACAAGAATATTCTTATTAGTGGCGTATGCGCTGGTATCCTCAGCTTCATTGAACGAGCTTGAGGAGTTTTGGGAGAGTGACAGGGATGTTCTAGGTAGTGTAAGAGGAAATGAAAAAGTGATATTGTGTGGTGACTTGAATGGATGGGTCGGAACCACGCGTAGTCGTTACGAGGGTGTGTTAGGTCAGTATGGTGACGGACAACTGAATAAGGCTGGAAAGCTCATATTGGAACTTTGTAAGGAAAGGAATTTGTTTGTGGCGAACACGATGTTTGACCACAAGCAAATTCACATGTATTCGTGGGAGCGAATGAGAAAGAAAAGATTGACCTATTCCTAGTTGATCAGCGGAATCGAAATCAAGTGATGGACACGTTTGTTTAGGGGTGCCGAGTTGGGAACGGACAATTACTTAGTAGTTGCTAGGATAAAACCGCATGGAGTGTGCATGCTTGGAATCGAATTATCGCATAAGAAGCTGGAAGCTTCAAAATCAACCGATCAGAGAGAAATATATAGAAAGGGTTTCCAAAAAGCTAGACAGTTGTGAAATAGGAAATGAAAATGTTGAAGTATGTTGGCAGAACTTCAGAAATTTTATGGTCGGAGCTGCGACAGAGGTATGTGGTGTAGGGAAAAGAGACTTCACTAAGAAGCGCGCTGAATGGTGGGACGATGAAGTGGAAGATGCTTAGAAGAACACCAAACAAAAGTACTGACAAAGATGAAGCGTGAAAAGACCGAGAGAGAAAGAGACCAAATATTGACGAACAACTTCCTGGAAAATACGAAACTTTTCTGGCGAGAACTTAGCTATTCTCGGAGTATGCCATGTCAGCTTGGCTGTTCAATTTGTATTTGGATAGATGTCTCCAAAGAGTGAAACAAAGTGACTTGGGAGTGAAAGTGGGTGACTCTAAGACAAATTGCTTACTATACGCAGTTGATGCAGTGCTTATTGCAGGCATTGGTCACCATTATGAAAGACAGGTGTGAAAATAATGGTCTAAGCCTGAATGCAAGTAAGACAAAGGTTCTCTTATTTTAAGTAGAATGCAAGATTTTTGTGAAGTAGAGATGGAAGATACGAAATGGACGTAGAAAGGCGTATTGCTGCCGGTACCAGAATGAACAGTGCCTTAGCTGAATTGTTGAGATGGCGAAACGTTAGTGTAGCTGCACGGTTGGCCGTACACAATGCAGATTTGGTGCCAACGCTGTTATATGGCAGTGACGTGGGTATTGAAGAAGAAAAATGAAAGGTGATTGCTGTGGAGATGCGATCTCTTCGGAGGATATGTGGAGTCAACTTAACTGACCGAATCCGCAACGAAGAGATACACATAAGGGTAGATATCAGCGAGGATATCATAGTAAGAATAAAGAAGAACGTGCTCAGGTGGTTTGGGCACGTCGACAGAACTAGTGATGAATGGTAAAAAGATATATGAAGCAAAATTGAATGATAAGAGTGGTAAGAGTAGACCTCAGTTGACTTTCGAAAACAGTGTAGAAGATACTGGAGGAAGGTCACGTAAAAATCATAAGGACGCCCAGAAAGTGGTATGCAGGGACCTCACCGATTGGCTCTTCGTTCTTTTCGACTACCGATAGGGATAAAGCGTGAAGATATATATATATATATATATATATATATATATATATATATATATATATATATATATATATATATATATATATATATATATATATATACATACATACATACATACATACATACATATATATATATATATATATATATATATATATATATATATATATATATATATATATATATATATATCTGAATATGCAGTCTATAATAGAAAAAAAAAACGATTACGAATTTATCATTTTATACAAAATTAATGCACATGACCGCAAATATAAGTTTGTTAACTTTTATAAATTGTACTTCGTTAACCTAACATATGAAATTTCACATGTGAGAACTTACATCACAGAAAGAAACCAGTACTTTATATCTATCTACTATATGTTCATTTCATATAAAATGAGTTCACACGACCGCAAAGTTAAGATAGTCAACTTCCATAAATTTTACTTTTCGCTGACCTTCAATCATGAATTTGGTACCGAACCCGCGGTGGGCATGTACTACTCGCACTTGAACCGATTTTATTTTCTTAGCTGACGTAGTATTTTACTGTAGAACTTAAACTCAAATTTTAAACATGTAGTTAAATATGCATTGCTTCTTATAAAATAGTTAAATTAATTTAATATGTTCTACATAAAAATCAATCTTGTACGCTTGTTACAAAAGTTTTCAAGACGAGCTGTTTCGAGTCCCCATTTATATAATTTATTTATAATAGAAGCACATTAAAAAGATTTTACATTTTGAGCAAGAATGCAACTAAGATTCCCTGTAGATAACAAATAATATCAATCTATAACGTATAAAACGTTATAGTTAACTATGCTTAAAATTATAAATAAGTAAAATAAATTTACTTTATATTATATATATAAATGAGACACTTTCATAATATCTTCTATTTCATTGTCGTCCAATCCATATAGCTATTCATTAACCCTTAAATGGACGATTTTTTTTTTACGTTTTAAAAAAATATATTTGTGTAATAGACATGTATTACTGTCTAGGAAAAATGAGTAAAAAAATCTAGACATGAATTTACTATTTTTTTTTTGCAATAATGTGAGTGTTGTTTATAAACTACATTGCGCATTCAATGACATTTTGCAAGTATGGGTAAAATAAGAGTGGATATTGTTTTTGAAATGTGTTTATTTATTCTAAATTATGATATTTATAAAAACAATTGCTTTTTTTCGTATCACATAAAGATACACGACATTTTTGGCACATTTTGAACGTAAATCCTGAACATTTCGGGAATTTGCACCTCTGCTGCTTATCCAGCCAAACTGCCCAATGACATGTCTGATCCAATCTGACGTCTTTCAAAGGAATTGCTTGAGCTGGTCCTCGGAACTTCTTCATTACAAGTTCTCTTTGTATTGTGCTCCCACTAGGTCGACCACGTTTAGCGCCATTTGCAGGTAGACCCAATTTGCAGAGGGTTTCGGCAAGTTCTAGTCTAAATGTACCCAAATTGAGAAGTTGATCATTTCCTTTTATATTATTTACCTTCTTGAACATAACCCATGAATTTATAACTGCGAGGTCCAGGAAATGATAAAATAAGCGCATGGTCCACTTGCGGCTCTTCATTGTGATGTGATAACGACCTATAAATGAATCTAATAAGTCCACGCCCCCCATGTGAGCATTGTACTCCTTGATGACTTTGGGGCATGGAATAGCAACTCTCTCTTTCTTCGATTTATCAAAGCGCGTGACTGTGGTTGCTGGTTCTGCTCCTACGTAAGTGGAAAGAAGGTTAACGGGCTTGTTATCTTTCCACAACGTCTAACGGGCTTGTGATCTACTCTGGGGTACTGCTTCTCCGGCTTCCAAAATAGGAGGGTCTGGCATATTTTGATCGTTGTCAATTACGAGAGGAGGATCAGCATCCACTTCATCAGACTGGGCATTCTCACCTTCATCACTATTTTCAAGGTCCCGAAGAACATCTCGAGCTGTTTGATAATAGTGACCTTCATCCTCTACTTCGGAGTACGAGCCGTCTAAGCCATCTTCTGAATCTTCAAGAGTCTCTAAATACTTTGTAATTTCGCTTTCTAGTAATCGCGGCATGCTGAAAAGCAAAATAAAAACCCTTCACCAAACATGCATTTATTTAGCAGGCAATGCGCATTGTAGTTTTCCTACAACATACCAGATTTCGCGTAATTCGACAGTAGCATCAAGTAATTTTCAATGTTTTACAACATGAACATGTAATTGAAGATATAATCAAGCAAATAAAAATATGTTATATACTTACATTATATTTTATCAAAGTCCGAACACAGCTTCAAAACTTAGTTTCGCGCCACTAGAAAAGTTTTCTTCAAAGTGACATTTGACATTCATTTATTTTTAATGCATAAAAATATTGGATAGTGCCAACATTAAAAAAAGTACAAAATTCGTTCAGAAATAAGAACTAGTTGTCAAAATTAACAAAAAAATAAAATAAAGATAATTTTATCTGTGATGTTTAGTATGTTGTTTAAAAACAACATTGTCCATTTAAGGGTTAACTACTTTTTTATTTTAAAATGTCTAATTTAGATTAAGATAGTTATTAATTTTATTTGCAATGTACGGACCCAAACATGTAGAAAATCTTTAGCTGGTTTTTTCTTAGTTATGGCTACTGCAAAACAAGCATTGGTGCATTTGCTTTCTTTAGCTTATTTTTTTGTTTAAACTGGTTCAATATCGTTTGGAGAAGTATATTTTTCTTACAGAGTGCTCTTTACTATATTTATACAAGTTCGTTGTAGGACTTTGATTTTTTTTTATTTTCAATATTTTTATTTTAATTCTTAGATGAGCCTCTCCAAGAGGTTGTACAATATCTAATTAACCATAGTGCCAAAGTCATATGTACCAGTGTCTTCAGTTTCAAATATCCTCGCCAACATTCAAATTAAGATGCTAAAAGATTTGCGTAAGCATCCCACATTAGACGCTGATCCAGTTATGCAAAGATATTTGATTTAAGAAACGTTTTCAATTATGAAAGTGGGAAAAATTTAAAGCGTAATACATTTACAGTTAGTCACAGTTACAGCAAATAGAATGAAATCTATTGACAAGGTAGGTACATCAGGTTGAGACGCTTTATTTGTGTTAGTTGTGATACACTTAGTTTTGTTTATGTTTGGAGTTGTAAAATTATGAAATGAACCGACCGCTGAAATGACCGCTTTCGGCAATATCTGAGCACTGTGTCGTCCGCGTCAGTTATTATTATACAATTCGAAATTTATTACAAATTTACAAACTAAAAAGAATAGGATCCAAGGCATAGATCCCAGTGAAACACCGAATCGAATAGTTTTCTTAGAACCTATCCTAAACACATTTAGATCTATTTGTAAGATAGTCAGTAAATAACTTATGACAGATGCCTTTAATTCCTAACTAACATACGTTCAAATTGTGAATGAATTGTGGTGACTTTATTTCGCGACTCCGCTCGGCTTCGTTTCCCAGAAATGAGAGTCCATTTCAACTCTTGCTGCTCGCTCGGTCCTTTCTAGCACGATGGTGTGAATACGAGTTCAAAGTAGTCCTTACGGAACAGACTACGGACTACTACTGAACGGAGTTCAGTGGTAAACTTGGCTTAAAAGTTGTATATTAGGATTTTTTATATATATTCACATATTAGCGTTGTTAAATTTGGTATGAATAAAACAAAATATAGATGGAAATACAAGTATTTTGTCAAATTAATAGATAACTTAAAGTTAGAAACAGGTAATACTAGTATTGTATTTATTTTATACAAAGTATTTATTTTATTGACAGATTCATTCACATACCACTAGAAGTTTCAAAATTATTTTATCCTATTTAATTATTTTTATTATTTTTATATAATTACAAAGGTAATAAAAATAATGTTTTATGTAACAAACAAACAAGTCTCAAATTGTCTCAAAAAACCGGCACTCATTTGATTCTTGTAACTATTCAAAAATGAATATAGCATAGTGTTAATGTATGTGATTAACAATCAGAGTAGGTAATATAATTACAATAATTGTAAACTAATTTAAGAATTACATTAAAACTAATAAGGTCTCTGACGATCTCGGCTTCTGAAAAATTAAAGAAAAATATAAGAAATTTATAGCTAATTGCTAAAATTTAAAAAATACATATTATATTAGTAAGCCCCAAAAAAAATCATGAAATTTAATTATAACTGTATATTACCCTCCGTCGCCTCGCATGGCGCCCCCTCCAGGTCGGTCTCCGCCACCACCAGAACTGCGTCGGTCTCCCCCGCGGTCGCCGCTGCGGTCGGGACGGCCTCCCCAGCCACCGCCTCCGCCGCGCCCACCACCACCTCTGCCGCCGCCACGTCCACCCCCCCGGCCAGGAGGTCCGCCACCGCCGCCTCCACGTCCGCCGGGTGGAGGACCACCTCCGCCCCCGCCTCCATTGTCGTTACCAGCACCTCCAGGTTTTTCTTCGTTGCATCGGTTGCAAGCCTTGCGCCATGAGAAGTTGGTGTTGCCGCAGCTGGGATTTGGACAGCGCCAGTCACCGGCGCGGTTACCGGAGGGCGGGCCGCCTCCCCTACCGCCGCCCCCTCCACCGCCACCGCCTCCTCCTCCACCGCCACCACCGCGGCCTCCGCGATATCCACCTCCACCACCGCCACCGCCGCCGCCGCCACCGCTACCTTTGCTTCCACCCCATGTGTTTTGTCTTTGAGCTAGGGAAACTTTTATCGTAGCTCCGTTGAAATCTTTTCCGTCGAACCATTGAATAGCAGAGGAGGCGGCATTGGAATCTTCATATGTAACAGTTGCCTCGCCTTTGGGCTGGCCGGTAGCTTTGTCTTTGTACATCCATACTTTAGGTCTTTGAGTTTTCTTGTCAGTCTGTTTAAAGAAAAAGTTATTATAAAGAAGAATATTATAAAGAAGTTATTTAAAATCATCAATTAAAATACTATGGAATTTATTTTCACTAATTACGATCAAGCTAATTTATCCTAAGTTACTGTTTGCGTTACTGTTGCGTTAGTTTGCGAAAATTTTCAATTGTGGCAGTTAAAATTAATTGATTTGCCATTCTCAAACGTTTTTACAATTTTTATTTTAACTATTGTGGTTAAAACTTAAAACTAAGACTACTAAATAATTTTAAGGAATATTAGTCCTGATAAGAGTCTCCAAGTCGATAGCGAAGTTTGTCTCATAGAGATGATTAACGCTTCGCTTCTGCATTTCTCCAGATAAGCAACGCAACGGAAACCTCGTAACAAATATTGCATAGCCATGCAACTACCTACTTTATATTGAATACAAATAATAATACAATTAAATTAAACGGTTACTATAATAAGTCATTACGCACCTTAATAATACCAATAGCTCCAAAATGTTGACATAATTCTTCCTCAGTGGTCGACGGGTTCATGCCCTGAATAAAAACTGTATCTTCTTGAGTTACCATGTCACCTGCACCACGATCACTGCTGAAGCCTCCGCCTCCACCGCCTACAAATGATAAATAAGCTAATAACATAATCAACAAAATATTATAACATTGTAAGAAAAACGTTAAGGTTTTTATACTGTTATGATTTTTTATCTTTTCTAAAATAAAACTGAATTCCTTTTCTAAAAACATTTTCTCTTTCACTATACTACTTCGACGTTTTTGATAACGCTTTACGTTTTAGGCATTATTTCTTTTGTTGCACAAATTGTATCAACAAAGGTACACTATAATTATAAAACCCTTAAATTCAAAAATACACCTATTAACAATATAGTATAATATACTATATTCGCAATTTACACATTCAATAAAGATGAAAAGCACAGGGCTGCCAAAATGTATCAATTATCTATCGTAAAATATGAGCCATCCTTTTTTTTAAACTTAAAAATAAGAAATATTCATTTGAAACAAACTTCCATAATCTATAATTCTCGTATAATAAACCGCTGTCGTTACTCGTTACACACACTTGGCTAGACTGCTGACAACTGTTTTTAATTTCGTGTGCATAAGATTTTAAGTCACAAGTACTATCACATCCTTAAATCTATTAAGTACGTCAATATTATAAAGAATAAAACCTAAATTGATTGTAATAAATTAAAAACACCACATAATAAAACCTTTAACAAAGAATTACATACAATACTCATAAATTGATACCTCAAATAAATAACAAAATTCACCAATCATGTACACGATAATTATTCGTACCATAAATAATTCAGTAAACTTTTACCAAAGTGCGAATGAGAAACGGAGAATATGTAGATGTTATGAACTATCCCACGCTGAGTTCTGCATGTGTTTGGTACAGAGTTCTCTTGAGAAGACATCAAAGCATATAGTAACGTATTAACTTAACAATATTTATATTTTTGTCAACAGCCACGAAGTGAAGAAGAGACCCTTATTGAACAAGATATTTGGCAGCCCTTAATATACAAATTAAAAATATGACAACAGCACCAATCGCTCATAGCGAGGAGCTTTACCTTTGTTATAACCACCCCCCCTGCCGCCGCCACTAAAACAATAAAAACACCATTTAGTTCACACCAGGCAGGCTGGGGCAGGCTGGGGGCACATGAATGAAGCGCGCAGATGTAACTAAGCTCGCATATATCTGTGATCGTTTCAATGTTGAATCCTTTTCTTTCGCAATATGTTTTACCTTGATACCTTGAAAATCTTAGAACATTTTGTGTGAAACATATTTTCTGAATGTTGGTGAATCATGCACACACATACAACATATTTTGAAAAAGTGTTTTGGAGACATTTAAGGGATTTTTATTCTAACAAATAGAAGTTAATACAATGCACTAAGCTTAATAAAATAACACTTTTTCAATTATGAAAAATATACAGAAAGTATTACAAAAAGAAGTCTATATTGAAGTAGAAGATTTTCTTGATATTGTTGAAGGTAATCATTTTCATAGTTAAGTTTTCATCTACAGCCAATGTATCCATCATATCGTGAGTAGGTGTTCGTTTGTTGCATGATCTCAACCCATTCTAGTAATATTACCATATAATTTTAAAATATATTTTTAAAAGAAATGTCAATCGAATATCAATTAATTTAATAAAATTAATGTGTATTAATCAGAACAATACAGTTCTAGTTGCTAAACATAATCACTTGTTAGAAATATTTAATAACTCAGGCAAAAAAAGTATAAATGTAAAGTAAAAAGATGACCAAAGATTCTAATTGTTTTCACTAAAAAAATTTAATAATGAATGAAATAAACACTTCAAATCCAAATTACTATATGACAGTAAAATATGAGACCACATTACGTAAATTAAACCATTGGGGAAACATTGAGAGAGCTTTAGGCTAAGAAATTATTTTGTAATATTATTCTATATTACACAATAATTATGAACTTTGGAGCTGACTGTACACTTTTAATTCATACAGAACAATGTCACCATAAACCATATCCATCTGTCTTCTAGGGGTTGTACCACTTAATATATATATTAAGAATACTTGTTGATTGCATACTATGCAATTAAATTTAATTCTAAATTAGACATTTTTCCTTAAGCCTGTATATATTTACTACTTTTTAAAGTAAAATGTTTCATAACATATTTTATATTGTTTAAGATTTATCAAAAATATATGAAAAACTAGAAACATTAACATGTGATTAAACATTAAATGTGTTAAGAATTTGTTCATATTTTGTTTTCTGGTTATAATCATATAAAATAATTTCATAGAAAGCATAAATATTAAATCCACATAAATATAATATATTATAGTAAATTAAATTTAATATTTTGTAAAAAATCCTCAGTTATAAAACCAAAATGGCTACAAATAGGTAAATATGATTAATGTTGAAAATCTAATATTACCATTTAATTAGCAATACCACAAATATAGTTTTTGATTGTCAATGAATACTTCACCTGTTATGACTCATAATTTCAAAATATTAATGGAGTGCTGTTGGAACTGAAAACATGCAGAACTTACATATCTATGAACATACATATTATAACAGTATGAAACATCTCTAACAACTACAATAATAATACTTTATATAGTAATCTTAAATCATTGTCTTGGTTATTGGTATTAAACCAATATAGTTATCCATAAAGAATGAATGTTAACAATTTTTAACTCCTCTATAACACCCTAATTTAAATAAGTACTTCGATTCAAAGTTATTCATATAAAGATTTTCTTATAAATTAACTAGTTTTAAGATTTACTAATAATTATTAAAGTGATGATGCTTACCCATATCCTCCATCTCTATTCCCCCCATCTCTATTGTAGCTGGATCGATCACCTCCTCCAGAGTAGCCGCCACCGCCACCCCTGTCGCCACCATAGTTAGAACCTCCACTACTGCGATCATTGCCACCATAACTGCTGCTACGAT
This sequence comes from Dione juno, assembly GCA_037127375.1. Lineage (NCBI taxonomy): Eukaryota > Metazoa > Arthropoda > Insecta > Lepidoptera > Nymphalidae > Dione > Dione juno. Next base: position 5,875,592 of record JAXRJS010000041.1, on the reverse strand, counting down.
CATTCCCTCCATAACTGCTACCTCTGTCATTGTTGCCATAACTGCTCCCTTGTCTATCATTTCCACTTACATTGTAATTATTTCCATTGTTCCGATCATAGCTACCACCACCGCCATAGCTTTGGCTGTAATTACTTTGACTGTAGTTACTATCTTGCTGATTTCCACCATAACTCCCCCCACCACCACCTTAAAAATAAACAGTATCATTTATTATACTTTTAAAATTTTATCATCTATTAAATTTTTAAAAGGTAAGAATTTAAAAGGTAAGATAATAATTTATTAACAATTAAAAAATTGAGTATTCTAAAAAGAATTGTTCAAAACAAATTCACTTTATACTCGTGCCATCCTATTTCAAAAATGCAGACAAATAGTCTAAGAGATTATGGTGGTTTATTAAGCTTGGACTATTATACTTACTTCCCGAACCTGGTTGATTCCAAGCAGGGCCAGAGGTTTGGCCTGAATAGCCGCTAGCATTATAACTTCCTTGTTGTTGCTGTGCAGGATTGTAATTACTATCACTTGAACTTATAGAAGGCGGTGGCATTGAGTATTGCTGGGCAGGGTACCCTCCACTGCTATAGTCATTTGATGCGTAAGCTTAAAAGTAACCACAAGATTTACTTATCGCCATGGTATTAATGAGATTAAGAAACTTACTGATATGTAAAAATTGTACTTACGATCTCCCATTTTGAAGTTTGAGATGATAGTAATGTACCAAAACTAACACTGAACGTTTTTATTCATAAAGATTTCAATAATACAGACTTCACAATCCAATCCGTGCCGCGCACGGTTTATAGATTAATGGCCGCCGGAAACACGACGCTGACAGACCAATGGCATTACGGAAGAGGAAATGACTCTTGAAGTCTATATTTTGTTTATGACCTGGAATATATTCTAATTAAAAATGTTATTACTGTAATTTATTTGTTTCGTTTCCTTGAATATAATATAATTTTCATATAGTAAAAATAACTATTTATATAAACCCGGTAAAAATGGTTCTATATCGTTTTAAGGTAATAAACAAAATTGTTGATTAAATTAAAATTACATGGAAAATGATAAATTATAAGACTAGAGAAGTAAGAATTGCAACAATGAATTTAAATTATAAACTGCCATACCTGCGCTGATCAAGAAGTTGCTTGTACTTTTTAAAAATGTTCCACAGCCGTCGCCGAATCATTACTTAAGGAGAGCGTACATAAATGTAATATAAAATTTTAAGCTTAAATCATTGATCTCAAAAAAAATATATATATATATATATATATATATATATATATATATATATATATATATATATATATATATATATATATATATATATATAATTATATAGTGTGAGTATTGTGTTTCCTGACCTAATGAGATTTAGTAGAGCCATATCCATTTTTAAATCTAAGTAGTACAGGGAATCCTAACAATCTTCTTTTTATTATATATAAATGATTTTTTTAAGGAGCCATGAGATAGTATTGCTTGCTGATGATACTTCATTGACTTTTTAAATAAAAAGAAGACTAAATTCATATGACAATATTAATAGTGCTCTCTCGAAAAAGTACATTTGTTTAAGGCTAATATCATTAATTTTGAATAGAAAAAAACTGAATGTGTAATATTTAGGACGCCTAACACGAAAATTGTTAAAGCCAATAACTCTGAAATGGTGAAGCCGTAAATCCTGTTCTTTCTACGGTATTTCTCATTATCACCATTGACTTCAAATAACAGCGGGGACCTCATATTTTGATGGATTGGCGAATAGACTTAGCTCAGTAGATCGCGGTTAGAAAAATTCGAACATTAACTGATGTGTAAACAGCTCGCCTTTAGATACTTTCATAGTATTATGTCTTAATCGCCTGTAACTCGATTGCATCAATTGTGCAATTCTTTCATGGGACAGTGTGCACACTTTTACAATGGGAATTTTCTATATGACAATATAAAAAAACTCTCTGACGGAAAAGCGAGAAAACATTTGACAAATTCTGTTCTGTTTTGTACTGCAGTAATGGCGTTTCGAGCGTACCAGTTGAGCACAATTCACTTCGCCAATGTCACGTTGTATGGAGAATACACGAAGGAGAGAATGTACGGTGAAAAGATAACTAACTTTACACAATAATACAATGCATGTAAAAAAAGAGATCCAATAAAAATTCTTCCTTCACCTATAACAAATTAAACACATAATAATTACAATATGTACACACAATAAAGTAGGTTAGTACTAAATAGTATTTTACACGGGTGTTAGTTTATAATCGAATATTATTATACTTAATGTATTTACATAGAAATTTACATAAGGGACTAAACACAAACATTAACAAACACTGAACATTAAGAGGACGCGGAACTTTATTGGGAAGAACATCCAAGGGACGAGTTAATTTAGAACAAGAGAAAAGGATGTGAGAAGGGGAACCATCGTTCAGGCCACATTCATACAATGAATGGTCCCTACCCTGATCTTAGCCAAATGCACAGGCGTACATGCATGTCCAAGGCGAAAGCGGCAGATTGTTGATATAATCCTCCGTTCAATATGTTTTTGAGAAAAAAAACCACGGTCGCTTTAGGATATTACGTTGAATTAAGGCATAGTACTTACCTTTGATTGATTTTGACTTATCCCAGAAATTACTCCAGGTCTTATATAGATGAATATCTGCCAGGGTCAGCAGATTCTGGGCCGAATTGAAAAAGTGATCAGAAGTACCACACTGGATGGCTATTTTGGCGCAAGAGTCTGCAGATTCATTCCCACTAATTCCAGAGTGACCTGGAATCCATACCAATGTAACGTCCAATCCCCTTAGGTGACATGAGTACAATTCTTCACAAATCCTTAAAACAATTGAAGATCTCAACCTACTATGGAACGGGTTTCCCTTTAACGCCATTAAGCAGCTTAACGAGTCCGTAAAAATAACCGTCTGTTTAAAGTCGTATAGAGAGAGTGTAAACAGGATTGCTTCTGGCAAAGCAACAGCTTCACCTGTAAACACTGATGATTCGGGAGGGCATTTAAATTGTAAAATAATTTTGAATTTTAGGATCCAGCAAGCTGCACCAACACAGCTTTCCTTCGAAAGCTTTGAAGCATCTGTGAAAATGAGGACATAATTTAACCATTTTTCATTAACCAACTCTTGAAATTTTGTGTTGATGCAAGGATCTCCCTTAGTTAGGCCAAGATTTGTAATGACACGAGGGCAATGGACAAGAGCATTATAAGGTGTACGGAATAATGGGTTTGATAGGAAGGAGGACAAGGGGTGGGGGAGGGAGGTTAGTCTAAGAAAGCTATCTAGCAAGTAGGGTAAAGGCTTGGTACGTGGAATAAGATCGGCTAATTTATATAACTTAGACCTCAATGGATGGGAAGACAGCTGTAACATTTTACATACAAATTTATCGGAAAGAAATTGTCGACGGATAGGGAAAGGCGGGGCGGGCACACACTCCACTTGTAGTGCATACCTGTAGGAGTAGACCTCATTTTTGACCTAATTTTTTCTGTAGCTACTTTATTAAAGGGGTCCAAAACAAATAACCCGTAGTCAATATGGCTACGGATTATAGCATTGTACAGCAGTTTTTGAGAGTAAGGATGTGCACCCCACCACACACCAGACACAGCTCTTAGAGCATTAATGCCTTTTTCACATTTCTGGCTGATATGTTCAGCATGAGCATTCCCGTTCAGTCTTTTGTCGAGTAACATGCCTAAGAATTTAACATTTTGTGTTATCCGTATGGGAATATTCTCACTTACTATTTGGAAATTTGGAACTACTCTCTTTTTAGTAAACACTATCACTTGACAGTTATCCAGAGATAATGCCAGGCCATGTTCAGAGAGCCACTGGTTAAGATAGTACAAAGCAGTGTTCAAATGATAAGTGTCCTCTACTGAATTTGAACTATAATTTAGGAATTTTTATTTGTATTTATTCAATGAATAATTTTATAATTTAACAGATTTTCCATAAATTATTCTTCAAATTGTTAAATTATCCCTCGACTAAATTTTTTTTGAAGATTGAAACCTTAGGATAATTAGGTTAAAAAAAAGAATTTCAAAGATGTTCATTTTGAAGGTGTTTATTTTTATTAATTTTATATAATTTATGTTTAAATTTATTATGATACAATATCGCTGCCAATTTGCATTGTCTTCCACATAATATGTTAATTTACCAAATAAAATTCTGTTTAATGATCTGCACCAACTAAAAAAAAATTTATACTTATTGCGAGTGATGAAATCCTTTTTACGAGTAGTGGTGTAATGTAGTGTAGGCCGTTCACATTATCCAATAAAACCTCACGGTGATCCTCCTCGACCACTAGTAATGAATAATCAAAAATTGTAAATATACAATTTTAAAAAAAAATTAAACAAAGTCTGTCCGTCGGTCGCCATAAAATACCTAAAATATATTTTAACTACTGTTTACTATCCAAATACAAATGGTCAAATCACGGGAGCTTAAAGGTATTTAAAATTAATTCAAATTATTATCTTTATATTTTAATTAAAATAATTAATTGATTATAAGCCACAGAATTGGATGACGGACGGGTAATGAATTTAAACTCTTAACCCTTCTTTGCATGATTTTGTCTATTTTTTTTAAATAAATCAGGGTGATGTATAATTAATTCTCTAGATTAAAGGAAAAATATTTTAAAAAAATCCTAGTGTAAATAAAAATATGTATTATACAAAAAACAATATGATGGAAATTTACATCATCACGCAGTGTCACATATTTAGCTCAGTACTAAATAAATAAAAAAATATTGTTTACTCAATCTTCTTTATTCTTTATGATAATTTGAAAAACAATTATTATTTTTATTTAAGCACAAATTGACGCCACATTTACTACACGAAATTGTGGAATAGCCTTTACATTTTGGAAATTTGCACCAGAGTGACCCACCTACTTTTGGCCAATGTTCAGCACCATCTTTTCTGATGTCTTTTGGAGGTGGTGGAGCTGGAGAACCTTTACTTTTTTTTTGACTGTATTTCTTCTTCTAGTACACTGGTACTCGGACGCCCTCTTTTAGCTTCTTTGGTGGTTCCTCTGTTGCATAGCACAAAGGCCAATTCATTCTTGAATTGGCCCATTATAAGCAGTCTTTTTTAGGTTCACCTCTTTCTTGAGCATTTTTTTAATAAAGAATCCAAGAGTTTATAACTAGATCAAATAGATGAAAAAAAATACGCAAATACCACTTTTTAACCTCATTTGTACATGATTTCTGCCCAAAAAGCTATCCAAGAGATCCACTCCTCCCATATGTTTATTGTACTCTTGGACAATAAACGGGCAGGTAATATCAATTTTTCCTTTTGTTATCCTGTCAAATCTATTGACTGTAGTTACAGGCAATGCTCCAGCATAAGAAGATATCGTGGCTACTATCTTATTTTCTTTCCAAGCCACACAACTCAAATCTATACCATCATGCACAGACACTCTTTCCTCAAAACTACCTCTGGGCACAGATTTTTTTATGAAATTTTTCTTCCCTGGAAGTTTATTATTTGATATCCTGTTTTGTTGCACGGTTCCCACTGTGTGAATTCCTGATTTAGCTAAAAAAACTACAAATGGCAAAGAGGTATAAAAATTATCAAAGTATATGATATGGTTTTGCTTTCTTGGCACACCTAGAAGCAAACGAACTACAACATTTCCTGTTGCATCAAGATCTGGTTCATCTGGGAGTTTCTCTGTATTCTCTTGTCCAGAATATACCTCAAACTTGTGGGCATATGCCATCAAATCACAGAGAACATATAATTTGAAGCCCCATTTATGGGGCTTCTTAGGCAGATACTGTTTTAAAAAATGCCCTATTTTAGTAGAACACATCTGTTCATCCACAGAAAATCTTTGATTCATTGGCACTGTGGCAAACCTCTCATTGAGATGCTTGATAACAGGGCGAATTTTATAAAGCCTGTCATGTTCTGGATGACCTATAGGTTTGTGAAAATCATTGTTATTAAAATGTTATGATAACTTGATTTTGTCAATCTTGTTCAGTGGCATTGTTGAAGAAATAGGCTCATATCCAAACTTTGGTGACCAGTATGATCTTGTGCTAGGAAATTTGATTACTGACATGTATAATAATATACCAAAGAACTTAAACAAATCATTTTCTGTAAATATTATAACTGGGATTACTCTGTACTATATATAAATTTGTCTCCTCTCTAATGTTTTGATAAAACCTTCAGTGATAAAATGGTTAAAACATTGATATAGAGTTTCTAGGTGTGATGGACCACCTGAAGCAGTAGAACTCCCCAAGAAAGTAATTTTATCTGTGTCATACACCAGATTCGTTATTTTCCAAATCAAGCTTCTTTTGTCAAATAGAAAACTGGATGAAGACTGCAAATTGGATGAAGTTAATGGGTGAGAGGGTTCTTCATCTTCTGGTTCTACAAGAGTAGGATCAATGTCAGCAGTTTCATCATCATCATCATCATCGTTCTCCTCCTGCAACACTCTTATAACTTCATCAGCATCGCGGTTTTCATCATCGGAATCTTGGTCATCAAGGCCTTCTTCTGAGCGCCATCCGTCTTGTAACTTACAACTTCAATATCTCTTTCATTCAGGTTTCCCTAAAAAACAACATAAAATAAACATTTACAAAAAAATTATTTCCATACATTGCAAGTGAAGTTACTGCATAGTGATGTAAATTTCCATCACATAGTTTTGAGAAATTTACTCACAGTGTTTCGATATGAATTGTACATAAAATAACAAAAACATGAAGACAAACCTTTTTTCCACTCATTTTCACTTTTATTGTAGTTAATATCTCCGTTTATTCCCAAAAAAAAAATTAAAATCTCGCTCCTTTCTTCCAGATACAACAAACAGCGAAATTACAAGTTCCAGGCCTGGTAATTCACAGTGACGTTTGCTATTTTTTGACAACTGCGTTTTTTTGTACGCTATAGTCGCTTATAAAGTTGCGAGCAATAACAAATTTACAGTACAAGGGTTTTGAGTACCTTTTTTTGTTGACTAAATATTATGATGGAAATTTCCATCATCATGCAAAGAAGGGTTAATAATATTTTACATGTAGGCTTACAATTTCTCAATATTATTGATCCTCCTTGGAGATCTAATAAATAATTACTTGTAATTAAGATAAAAAGGGAGTACTGCGCAACGTAACTAATAGACTACATTAATGAAAACAACAAATAAATGAAAACGTTTTATTTACAACTGAAATTAAATAAAAATAATTTATGTACGGCCGACGCAATACACATCTTTGGTTTGTATTGGATGCTTTCTGAATGAAGGCTACACGACGCGTCTACTTCGGTATTAACGAGCTATGCTGATGATACTAATGTCATTATTCAGTGACGTTGGAAGCTCAACATCTTGATAAGCATGAGGCCCATGATGGTAGCCGCAGCAACGCTAATACCCGCCTTCCACCATGACGAGTTCTCGCCCGCCAAGCTTGCGAAGTGCTTCAGGTGCCTAGTAATGATAACAATACATTTAGCTTAATTCATTTATACATCATTTTTGAAACAAACGAAACTAATAAATCGGCTGGTAGGTGCTTCATAATAAAAAAAAAAAACAATTTGGATCTCTATACAATATGAATACAAAGGCTAAGGTTATTAAAGCTTGGAATATTGGAACACAGATACCAAGATAAAAGTTGTAAGATGGTTTAGTTTTGTAATATTACTAAGCTGTTTAAATTTATCTATAAACATTTATTATATTAAAAAAACATTTACTTTTTTACATATATTAAACTATTAAGTATTTAAAGTATGTTTTTGTTTATAGAACATAAATTAGGAAGCATAGAAACACCAGTATTTAACTTTTCTTAATATCTTTCATTTAATTTAATCATAGTTACCTGTGTTTGCTGAATAAAATCCAAGCAGCTTGAAAGTGACTGACCAAAACATAGTTAAAATATTGGTTTAGAATTTATTAATAATCTAAATTAAACATTATTTATTGTCATATATTATGTACCTACCAATATCTTATATTATCGCTCAAGAACAATTATATACACATGAACTTTACTTTTTAATTTGATTATAAAGTTTTTACATAGTACTATGATATGATATGAGTCATAGTATTTTTATTAAATTGATGAAATGTACAATTTTTTTCAGTTAGCATATTATATCCTATTCATTAATTATCAATAAATTCAATTAAAATTTAAACAATTTAAACAAACAATTTAAATTCTCATTTTTTTTGTATCCTGAGTGTAACCTATTTATTAAATATTAGCATGCTGTAAGTATTTGACATACATATACGTTATAAATTGTACTTACGGAAATGCAGCCATAGTTGCCAATTTAACGAATATATCATGTTTATTTTCTTTGATGTTGAAAAACTGTGGAGGTAGCAATTGGTATTTGTTGCAGAATACCTCTGGTTGTAAAATATATTCCTGTCTAATTATCATATTGTCGCCTTTTGTACCAACGATTAAAACAGGAATATGACTCTCAGCAAAATATTTCTGAAATATAAATTAAGAATAAATCAACTATTATCAAATTAATGACTTATTTAATATTGTGCTATATTGAGAGCTTCTGATTGTTCTAACAATTTTAAACGAAGTCTCGAAAATTGGGGAACCGGGGTGCCTACCTAAACCTGAATTAATAATACACAAAAAAATACCATTGAAAAATCAATAAAAAATCCAAAATCTGAAACATCACATTAAGAACAATTATGTACAGCTAAACTATATGAAAAGCGGAAAGGGCCCCTTAACAAAAATTATTTAACGTGATGGATATTCTCCATTGACATTTTGACATATAATATCAAGGTAGAAAAGTTAAACTAAAAAACATAAAAAAAAGTATCTTTTATAATAATTATCTCAATGAAAGAGGACAGCAGTCTGTAGAGTCGCAAGGGTCATTAAATCCACGCCACCGAAGTTGCGGGCGTCCTCTAGTTATTAAATAAAATTATATATAATAATGCACTTACAATGTATATTCTTGCAATATATTCAAATGACCTACACGCAGCCACATCATACACTAGGCAAGCAACATCACAATTCACTTCATGAGGTTGCAGAGGATCCGACACACGGGTGATTGGAATTTCCTTAAGGACCAAGTACTTCTCTTGCCCATATACATGCACAGTGTTAATGCAACAGTTGCTCTCTACACTGTTACCGTCGCCTCGCTCATGACTACTTGGCTTTATTTTCTAAAATGCACATAGTATATAAAAATATTAATAATTATAATTTATAAGACATATACTCAAGTAAACATATTTGAATATTAGATTGTTTACCTTATGGGCTATACCAAGGAAGCTCCTACAAATGGAAGTTTTGCCACAGGACCTAGGTCCTATAATATGGCACTGGTAAACATTTCGACTGGATTGTTTTTTTGCTACATCAACCTTCTTTTCTCTAGTTACTGGAAATTGTTAAAAATCAATTTGTATATCAAATGGTATATAAAAAATATCATAATATAAAAAAAATAAAAGATATTTATTAAACTTACGTTGTATTGCTGATTTTTGAGAATCGTTTTCCAAAAAATTAAAACCTAGATATGCCAAATACGCACTTGTATGTTGTAAGTCAAGTAAGGTCATAAGTGTCCATCGGCACATCCATCCTTGCAAAGTTAAGTAACCCTATGTTAATGAACAATAATGTCAATTAATTTTAAAATAATGTATGCAAATAAATATTAACATTTTTTGTATTTGTTAAGCCTAGCTCTGAATAGTGAATAATTTTAACATATTATATCATAGTTATTATCATACAATGTATGATGAAATGAAATGTCATTTGGATATTTCTCGTGCAAATGGGCTATGTAAAAATAAAATAAAATTATAGAATACTTGATTCTTATTATTTATAATACTTAATTTATTTAGTATCATAATAAACTATTTAACGACTAGTAATATTTTCAACTAATAATATCTAAAAGTTTGATTGAATTAATAAGTATACCTACTTTGTCATTGGTTGGAACTGTATAACGCAAATTGTGCCATGGAATACGAGGACAGCAAGAAAAAACATTTTTTAATTCAGTTGGGTTCAACATGCCATCTCTGTCTCTGTCATATTTTTCAAATATCTGAGTTAAAAATTGTTGTCCTTTATATGAGAGCTCTGAGGTGCAGCCAGGGGGAACTTTTATGCTGTAATACATAATTATGGATAAATTAATTTGTAATCCATGTATTTAGATTATAGATGTATGACATTATTTGATTTAGAAGGAGAAAACAAAGTAATAATTGTCTTAAATAGAGAGATAAATAGGTCTTCAGAAATAGACAGATAAATAGATCAGTCTTAAATGGATAGATATTTTTTTATAAGTGATCTGCAAAATATATCATAAAATTTTAAGTATGAGTATAGTCTCTTGTTATATTCATACAGCAGTTTGCAAATTTATGTATTGATGTTTTAGTAATATGTATATTTTAATTAACATTACCTAAAATAAATTTGAATTAGAAATAATATTTACAGGTACATTTTAAATTGATATTATAATAAAAACATGATAAAAAGTTGACATTATTATATGCTCCTTTTACCATAGTTATATATTGAGTAAATCATACTTAGGATACAAATAGCTTTGTGTTAATTCTAAAGCTTCATCATATCCAAATTTGCGCAAGACTGTCCATGTGGTCTCATTTCTGCCTCTTTGTATAAACAAGCAATGTAAAAAAATAAATCCTTTCATTGTTATACATTCATTCTCTATACCACCTGCAATATTTTGTGCAATTACTGATTTTACTTCATCTAAAACCTGGAATATTAAAAAATATTTACAATTACAATTACAGATACATATATATTTCAAATTATTATAATGTATAATAATGTTATTATATGATAATATTTTGTAGCTTTGTACCTGTAACTGTAAGGGAGTATCAAAACACTTCTTCTGGAACACTGTTATTTCATAATCATCTATGAGGCCATCACCATCAAGATCACAAATCTTATATATTCTTGTTAAAGCTTTTTTGCACCTCTCTGTTAGCTAAAATACATAAATTCATTCAGTTTGATAAATGTATATATAAGTATATATAATAGTATATCTAAAAAAATCTATTTACAAAAATAAAATATTTAGCATTTGTATAAACACAAGAAATTAATGATATTATATATACCTCTTGTTCCTCAATAGAATATATGGGATGTATAGGGTGTAATACTGCTTTTTGTGCATTATAAAACATTTCTGACACATTTGTTAAAGTCTTTGCAGAGCATTCTATGCATCTGTCTACCTCTGGATATTCTTCAGCTATGTCCCAAATATTCTAAAATACCAAATTAGGTTAGATTGGTACTTAAAAGTAATTAATATCCAAAAAGAACTCAGCTTACATCAATGATGGAGTAATCAATTAAATCAATTTTATTTCCCACAAGAATCACGGGCTTTCTATAATCATCTGGGCAGTTATCTCTTACAAATGGAAGCCAATAAGTAGCTATTTTATTCAAAGTTTCTTGTTTGTCCACAGAAAAGACTATACATATTACATGAGCTTTTTCAATCTCTTCTGCAACTTGTTCTATTGTTTGTTCAGAAACTAAAAGAAAATACATAATATTTTGCATTATTTCAAGAAGACTTAAATTACTACCTATTGTTATGAAACTTACGGCATACATCGACGATATTTGTGGGAACTTGCTCTGGAGTAACATCAGCGGGGATAGTTATTTCTTCAGCCTTAGGAGGAACATGTTCTGCGAATTCTTCTGTGACTAATGAAAGAATCAAGGAAGTTTTACCGACTCCTGGTTCCCCAAGCAATATAATCCGAATTGTTCTAGGAATAGATTCATAAACCATTTTGGATTTGGTTCTTATGCTTAGTCAAGACATAATGAAATCATTGTTATATTTAATATTGCTGATTTAAAGAATGTTTCGATTTATAAATACTTCTATTTTTATGAAAACGAGCCGAAATACTGATTCCTAATTTTTACCTTGTATTATTTGTCTGTGACTTTTACTATACGTATAGAGATAGACTTCAGATAATCTACACAATATAGACTATATAAGATATTTACAAAACATTTTGAACAGATATCATATAAAGAATACTTTACGAACCTACACTTTACACTTTTTTGAACACTATACACGACACAAGTGAAATTCCCCGGAGGCTGGGGTTGTCTTATTTTCTATTACGGAGTTGAACAGCCTTTTCAATGTCTCAAAGATAAGTTTAGGTATAGGATAAGGTAAGCATTTCAGAGACCAATCTGTCTTTCCCGTGAGTCTTGCCAATTTTAAGCTGCCTGAGAGCCGCCTCGATTTCGTCTAAATCTATTGACGAGAAGAAATCTAGTGGCGAGAGAGTGGCACTTTGGGGTCTCCTTCGTTGGTCTACTGTATTGTTAAATTCTTCCAATGCCAGAGAAATCTGTGTACAACTGAGGCATCACGCAATATATTTATTGTGCACGAATTATACTAAGTCGTATTTATGCGTAATGTTGATATACTTTACTTGACAAACGGCTTAACTAAATACAAATTTGATCAAGTAGGTTAGTGAACAATTAAAGCTGATTCGCACTATGCAAGTATTTAAGACTAGTGGCGAGGTTAGTAAGTTATTAATTCGTAAATAGCACCTCTGAATGAATTAGGGAAAGTTCATTGGCTAAACAAGTCCGGTATATGTCCAATTTGTCAAGTGAATTTATCATTAATCATTATTTTAACGCGAGCGCAAGCCAGATTTAGGTTTCGTTGGGAACACTTTAGATTTTATCAGAGGCAAGCTACACTCAAGCTTTTCGAAAATAAGTGCTACTAAAAATGTATAGAAGTAAGTTATGTAAAGAAAAGACAGAAATACGTAAGACTAATACTAATTATGAAATTTTTATGCAAATGATTTTTATAATTTACTATTCTATTCAATTTTCTGACCTCTCTATATCTTTTTAAAACTTCAGTTGGTAGCACTGTGAACTAATGACTTCAAAATAATAACGTCACGGTGACAACAACTAAACTATTTGTTATAGGAAATTTTACTTTTTAAAAAACATAATGTTAAAAAAATCCTATCCTAATTAATATCACAAAAATAAATACGCTAACATGGGAGAAATAAACAATAAACATATAGAATGGGAGACAGGAAAAGGCTTAAGAGAACCAATAAAAACACTAGAGGTTAGTTGCTATTAAAATAAGTGATCGGTATGTTTTTTCGTAATATGCTATTAATAAATAACGAAAATATCAATAATAATGTATTTTAACCTCTTATGACATAATTTTTGCCATGTGTATTTTCAGGACAAATGGAAGCTGGTTCCTTCATTTCTTCAAGTAAAAGGCTTAGTTAAACAACATATAGATTCATTCAATTATTTTATAAACGTCGAAATAAAAAAAATTGTGCAAGCAAATGAGAAAGTATTTTGTGACTCTGACCCTTTATTTTACATTAAATACTTAAATGCTTATGTAGGCACACCAGATTTGGAAGAAGGGTTTAATGTAACAAAACCTACTACTCCACATGAGTGTCGACTGAGGGATATGACCTATTCCGCACCTATAACAGTAGATATTGAGTACATTAGAGGCAATCAAAGAGTTATTAAAAATAAGCAATTAATCGGAAGGTGTGAATGTTTTTATTATATACATTTTTAACTAATTATCTCACAACTAATGTAGGTATGTGTAACAAGAAAAATTAATATAATAATTATTGTAATTAATGTTTCAGAATGCCATTAATGTTAAGGTCTTCCAACTGTGTTTTAACAAATAAATCAGACTTTGAACTCGCTCACTTGAACGAATGTCCACATGATCCAGGCGGTTATTTTATCATAAGAGGTAGAAACAGATATAATTTAATATAATGTATGCAAAATTAAAATTGTCATCAGAAAAATTTTAAAGTATTTCTGTCCATAGGTCAAGAAAAAGTAATTTTAATCCAAGAGCAGTTATCTCGTAATAGAATGATTGTAGATGAATTTAAAGGCGCTATACAATGTCAAGTTACAAGTTCAACACATGAGAAAAAAACAAGAACAAATGTTATTGTAAAAAATGGAAAATATGTTCTTCGACATAATGCTTTATCTGATGTATGTTACAACAAACAATTAATGTAGAATTAGTTAGTTCTAATATTCTATAAAAAAATTAAATTAATGCAAATAATGTAACAATGATAACCATCTTGGTGTAGATGCACAGCAACTGCCTACAAACACGTTTGTAGGTTCGACTCCCAATCATGGAGAATGAGTTATTTTCATTTTCATCAACCTGGTCAAGACAAAGTGAGTTGAGGTTGATTTCCGCCAGTGAACATGCAATGTCTCAAAAGACGGAAAACTGGGAAAGTTTCTTCTGCCTACCTCTGTTACAGCGTGAAGATGTAACAATTAAAGTGTAACAAAATGTGGTGTTAACTTCCGCCCTTGCAACACTAGATTGTCTGTGCTTACCCTGCTGCAAGATGAAATGTGAGCTTAAATATTAGTTTCAAAATTATTAATTATTCGTTTTTTTTATTCTTTAAGGATATACCCATAGCAGTAGCATTTAAGGCAATGGGTATATGCAGTGATCAGGAAATAATGCAACTGGTTGGCACAGATGATGCTGTTGTGAAAAAGATGGCTCCATGTATAATGGATTGTCATAATTTGAAAATATTCACACAAAACCAAGCTTTAGCTTATATAGGAAGTAAACTGAAAGTGAAAAGGTGAGGAAAATATATTAATTAATAATTTGACCAATTATTAACTAGCATTAAAATGACTATAAACCATTATTTAAATAATAATTTACTTTATAATTACACAACAATATTTTATTTGAAAACATACTTGTAGATTTCAATCAAATACAAAATTTCGAACTCCTATAGATGAAGCTAGAGACTTATTAGCTACAACAATTCTAGCACATGTTGTCGTTGAAAACTATAATTTTTATGTAAAAGCTATATACTTGGCTATTATGGTTAAGAGAGTCATAGAAGCAGAGAATTGTAAGACAGCCATTGATGATCCTGATTACTATGGAAATAAAAGACTTGAACTGGCTGGATCACTATTAGCACTCATGTTTGAAGATTTATTTAAAAGATTTAACTGGGAATTGAAATCTATAGCTGACAAAATAATACCTAAAGTAAAGGCGGCTCCATTTGATATAGTGAAACATATGAGACCAGATCTTATTGCAAATGGATTATTTACAGCAATATCTAGTGTAAGTCTTAATTTAATAGATAAATTATTTATAATTATCTGTTATTTATATTTATTTCTGTTTTACATATTTAAAGGTCTTCTTATTATTTCACATGTAATAAAATAAATCTTCATTCTACATTCGTTATTATAACAAAAAAAAATAGAAATAGGTTTCCAAGAGGTGCAAGTTTGAGTCCTGCTGTTTTCTTCCGTAGCGTTTTAATAACACTTTAAGAACCATCATTTCAATTATAACTATTTGTAGGGTAATTGGACAATCAAGAGATTTAAAATGGAAAGACATGGCGTGACACAAGTGCTCAGCCGCCTCAGTTACATATCAGCTTTGGGTATGATGACTAGAGTGAATTCTCAGTTCGAGAAAACTAGGAAAGTCTCGGGGCCCAGATCATTGCAACCTTCTCAATGGGGAATGCTGTGTCCTTCAGACACTCCTGAGGGCGAGGCTTGTGGTTTAGTAAAGAACTTGGCTCTCATGACTCATATTACAACAGAATGTTCGGAAGAACCTATAGCACGACTCGCTGTTAATGCTGGTGTGGAAGACGTAAGGCTGCTAGGCGGCGAGGAAATTAACCATCCAGCTGTTTATTTAGTGTTCCTAAATGGTATAATTTATACTTTCTAACTTAAATAATGATGTAATAGTTAATACTTAGACAAAATAAATAATAAAATTCATGTATTAACATTTACAAAATTCTAAATAATATTTTATACTATTTTAGGTAACATATTAGGTGTGACAAGACAGTACAAAAAGCTGATCAAAATATTTCGATTGTTTCGGCGTCGCGGTCTCATATCAGCTTTCGTGTCGATCTATCCTAATCATAACCAACGAACTGTGTACATATGCAGCGACGGCGGTAGACTCTGCAGACCCTACATTATAGTAGAAAAAGGTCACCCGTTAGTCCAACAGTCACACATAAACGAATTGAACAGGGGCATTAGAAAATTTCATGATTTTTTAACAGATGGATTGATTGAATATTTGGATGTGAACGAGGAAAATGATAGTCATATAGCGACCGTAGAGTTCGAGATAGATCCATATGTGACTACGCATTTGGAAATAGAGCCGTTTACCGTATTGGGAGTATGCGCGGGTCTCGTACCATATCCACATCACAATCAAAGTCCAAGGAATACTTACCAGTGCGCTATGGGAAAACAAGCTATGGGTTAGTAGTGAATATTAAGTTCTATTGAGCGTATACAAATAGCTATTTGTCTAGACCGTTTAAACATTTGTGACAACAAACATTTTGTGACATAATTAAAGAATTAAATGTCATTTTTATGGATATTCGTTTTTTAATCTTTGATTTATGTCAATATGTTATTTCAGGTACTATTGGCTACAATCAGAAAAATAGAATTGATACTTTAATGTACAACTTGGTGTATCCCCAATGTCCAATGGTAAAAACGAAAACAATAGAACTGACTAATTTTGACAAGCTGCCGGCCGGACAGAACGCGACCGTCGCGGTGATGAGCTACAGTGGCTACGACATCGAAGACGCCTTAATATTAAATAGAGCATCTATAGACAGGGGATATGGGCGATGTTTAGTGTACAAAAGTGCCAAAACAACTATGAAACGATATAGCAACCAAACATCTGACAGAATTTTAGGACCCTCTAGAGACGCAGTCACGGGCAAAGTTATCAAAGCTCATGAAGTGTTGGACGTCGACGGTATCGCCGCTCCCGGGGAGATGGTGGAGAATCGTCAAGTCCTGATAAATAAACAAATGCCACCAGCTACCTTGAACCCTATCAGCCAAGGTCAGCCTCAGCAAATAGATTATAAAGATGTTCCAATTTCATACAAAGGCCCAGTCGAATCATATATTGAAAAAGTGATGGTTTCATCAAATTCTGAAGATGCTTTTTTGATTAAAATTTTGCTTCGACAAACAAGAGTCCCGGAAATTGGCGATAAATTCAGTTCTCGGCATGGTCAGAAGGGTGTCACTGGTCTGATAGTCCAACAAGAGGACATGCCGTTCAATGACCGTGGCATTTGTCCCGACATGATAATGAACCCTCACGGATTTCCCTCGAGAATGACAGTTGGTAAAACAATCGAGCTGTTGGCAGGAAAGGCTGGATTAATGGAAGGCAAATTTCATTATGGTAAGTTAACTTTCACTTTGGTGCTTGTTTATTAATTCTAATCCGATTTTTACATACATTTGTCTCTGTTGCTCCAGTAGATCAACAACGATATTGAATACCAGAATATGGAAATCATAATTATTTATTTGTTAAGATAGAAAAACATTTCTCTGTATCTTCTCTGTATCTATCTCTAAAATCCTATAAATTATATAATATTATTATCATTACTTTACTTTCGGCGTCATAGGTACAGCTTTCGGCGGTTCGAAAGTTCGAGATGTTTGTAAAGAACTGGAAAAGCATGGCTACAATTACCATGGGAAGGATATTTTCTACTCCGGCCTGACCGGGGAGCCTTTAGAGGCATATATATACTCTGGTCCTGTGTATTATCAGAAATTGAAGCATATGGTGCAGGATAAAATGCATGCAAGGGCGAGAGGGCCTCGCGCTGTCCTCACGAGGCAGCCCACCGAGGGCCGCTCGAGGGACGGCGGGCTCCGGTTAGGAGAGATGGAACGTGACTGTCTCATTGGTTATGGAGCTAGGTAAGTTAATATTTATTTCATACTATGTATTATTGTCATTTAATTTAATAATTTCTAATCGTTTTAATGTGAATATCTAAAAATATTGTAATTACCGTAAAAATTTCATTGTATTTTTTATCTTGAGAGAATAGTTAAAGTACTCGATAAGAACTCTAAGCTTAATCACGTAATATTAAAATGTAGTAATTTCTCGACTCGGCCATCACGGTCTCCACAGCATGCTGCTGATGGAGCGGCTGATGCTCGCGTCGGACGCGTTCAGCGCGGACATATGCGGCGCGTGCGGGCGGCTGGCGGCGCGCGCCTGGTGCCACGCCTGCCGCTCCGCCGCCGCCGTGTCCGCCGTCGACATGCCCTACGCCTGCAAGCTGCTGTTCCAGGAGCTGGCCGCTATGAATATTGTGCCTAAGCTCACTCTTAAGAAATACTGTTGAGTGAATCCGTCAATAAGTCATTGTGTTGGCCATCCTAAAAGAATATCAACTGCTAAGTTGACAATATTATAGTAGCTATACTATATTATTATATTGCCTAGGATGTATGCAAATTTGAACCTAATAGGATGGCATGAAGTGGATCAAAATGACGTTGAAAATAATGACAATTTCCCAAGACTATACATTTGATATTTGTTTAATGGTTAAGATAGTGTGTAAGCTTGTTATTATGAAATCAATGTTTTAATAAAAAAAACTTATTAAATGTGAACATTTCGTTTGTTTTGAGGGTTAACAATGATAGATAAATTAATGATTAAGATAAAAAAATCATGATTTCTAGTAATGCTATGTGTATTGTACGTTATATTGTAGATCTGATGATTTCACTAATCTTAAATCGTTAACGTGTAGCTATATAATTCGTCATATTGAAGCGCTTGAATAGATTTTTGGGTGTCATTATGGCGGCTGTTATTAAGTAGGTTAAAATTTTAATATTTTTTACTTAATGAGGAAGAAATTATTCACTTATTAGAAGTGTGCTTATGAAAATATTATTTATTATATATAAAATTCTTAATTTTATCTTAAGTATTCATTAAGAAATTGTGGTGATCTCATGAAAGGAAGTATAAATGATTCGTAATTAATTCATAAAATATCATTATAAAACGTTTTTATAGTAAATGTAAATGCATTAATAGAATATAAAAGTTGAACCTCGCTGATCGAATAAAAGCCTTTAACTTAAATAATTATTTAAAGTAATTAAATGATGAGATTGTAACATAGTCTCGAATTTCATTAAATATATGTGAGCGTCATTATACGATGTCATACGACCAAACGATTACGGTTCAACGATTTGGTCTACAATTTGGTGAGATTGTCAGTTACTACATCATGATCACAACATACAAATTTTCAATTTCAGTCAAAAGTACTTCACTAACTAAAATGTATTTATTTCTGTATACGTCCTACTCTTATGTAATTGTATGTTAATGTAGCTTACTTATATATTTTACATGGAAGTGTAGCTAAAATATATCTTTCTTAAATTCCTGTCATATATTAACTACGTTATACGTTATTTAAACGTAAACTACATTTTTTAATAAAAAAAATTAGTACGCCGTTAATAACAACAGGTGATGAAAATAAGAGAAAGGAAATAGTATATGAAAAAAATACAAAAATAAAATTGTAACAAAATTTATTTACAATTTATTATTCATTTATTATTCTTAATATTTTAAGAGAGGCTCTGGCCAGTACATGAATAGACCACATCGTGAAAAGAAGGAGGGCGTAGAATATTCCGCTGTAAGATACCAATCTGCATACGATATAGCCGACGGCGAGCCACGCGACGAGCGCGTGCGAGGCGAGGCGGCGCAGCGACAGGCGCGGGGGCAGCTCTCGGTACACTATGTTCTGGTGGTAGCTCTCGTCCTTCACGTACGTTTGTATTGTTAGAGGCTTTTGCAACACCTCGCGCGTTATGTACCCCCAAAAGTCATTTCTTCTCCATAATTTCGTAAATTCTTCTCCATACTGAAATTAAAATAGTTTTGATTTAGCTATTCCATTTGATCCTGTAAGGTTGGTGTTTACTTATAGAAAATATACTATCACTTACCATCTCATTAAGTCTCGTTGATATTTGATATAAAATTCTAACAAATATTGTATTTTCATAAGTCATTATTGGCATCAGATCCGGGTCTCCCATATATTGAATGCCAGTTGGTTTGTTTCGAAGCTAAAACAATATATATCTTACATGCCCACATCAAGGAAATAACACTTTCATGATATGCTTAATTAATTAATTAAAAACTAGGATGAATGATAACATATCCTTTCACGATATAATAAACTAAGCGTGTGACAGTTTTATGAAATAGTCTATTTTGTCGACCTAATCTTAAAATAATTTACATTATTCACCAATAGCGGCGATACATTGCGTGTTGAGTGACGGAGCTGAACGCCGCGCTTTGTCTCCTTACCAGAGCGAGGAAATTTTTATTCTCCCAAGTAAAAAGCGAACAGTTTAAACGCGTTCAAATCACGCCACGGCAGCCAAAACATTGTTCCTATTTTAAGTAAAACTAAAATTTAAATAAAATTTTAATCAATTTCAAAATTACTCTTAATAACAACACGTAAACTTTTATAACATAAACATTATCTACAAACATTATAAAACGTTCACGCTTACTTTTTGTGCGATGGAAAGATTAAAGTTGTTTGAATTTGCAAACGACGAATTTTCAGTTGAATGGTTCATCAACTCTGTTTCCAAAGGCAACAACATATTTTCGTTTAACTAAAAATAAACAAATATTTTTTTAAAGGTTAAGATTACAATAATCAAATTACTACATCAAGGATACATATGTTTATACCCCAAAGATATTAATGAAGTAATTAATACAACTAGTTAGGTAATTGGGAACTTTCTTATATTCCTCCAACATCGTAGCTTCCTCCTCAGTATTTCCGATCATGAGCCAATGCTTAATAGAATTCCATATACCTGAAAGAAATTAATAAAGCTAAAGCAATAAAAATATTTAATTGGATTTATTAAAAATTAATTAATAAATTATCATCATCATGATCAATATAATTTACATCACAATCTGAATTATTATAACATATACATTATATACCTGAAAACATAACTATTATTGTTACCTTTATTTTGTTGGCTTAATCTTTCAACATAATTTTCTAAATATTTATCTGCATGATGTTTTGCAGATAATATTCTCTTTACAAAATCTAATGTAAAATTCTTTTTATTGTCACTCCAAACAGGGTCATACTCAGAAGTAGCTGTCATATTTAATTCTGAAATAGCTTGCTTAGCGATTGCCACCCACTTGTTTAAAGCAATCCCGTTATATGTGTAGCTATAAGGATGTCAATTATTTAGAAGTGCTGTTCATTTATCACATTAAAAGCTATTCTCTAATAAAAATAAAGTTTAACCATTAGGCTAATATTTTATAGTCCTTTTCAAGCTGATAATTAAAAATATACATTGTGTTATAACAGATTGAAATTACCTTTGGTCTAAGTTTGAGTTGTTATAACTATTATCAGGACTCTGCAATCCAGATACGTTATCTTTTATCGCTTTTTCTAAGTTAACCAGAATCGGCACCAAATGCTGTTGTGAAAATACCTAAAAAATATTTAAGGATATATTAGAGAAATGAGGAAATCTGAGAAATATTTCCATTAGATTCCTTCGATTCCCATATTATGAAAACTCTCCTTCGTTATACGCTCAAATTAGAAATGATCGATATAGTGGCAGAAATCGACGCCTCACACTTACCAGACTTACCTGAGCAGCGACATTAAGATAAATTGATACTCCACACGGGATTTAACTCATATCATATGAAGTTATAGTGTAATAAAAGTAATTATGGCTTCAAATTCATACTTAAAATTACGGCACTTTTAAATATTCAAAAGAATAAGTAGTTAATAAAAATTAGGCATTATCAGATAGTAAATATATAAATTTATATTAAATTTAAGTAAGTAATAGCTTTTAAAAATGTGTTAAAGTACTTACTTTGCCTAGTCGAAATAACATTACTGCGTTTTTATATGCTGACAAGTCTAACCTCATGAACCTTGGTAAGACTAATTGAAATATGCAAGTATAAGAAGGAAAGTTCTCAGCAATGAACTGAGTATAGCTTCCATCTAACGTACCACTGTTACCTTCTTCCTGGGTACTGGCAGGAAATCTGTTAAGCATACATGTTTTTATATGAAAATACAATATACACAACTTTGATACTTATTCAGTCCATAAAAACAACATGAACTTGTATAACTAGTTGAACAAAATATTTCAAATAAATTGTGCTTAGAATAGTTACCTATCTTGATTTATACTGCTGTTAGTGTACCTCCAGGGTTGAATCAGACTCAGCCATAATTCCATAACAAGTCTAAATGATGCATCTAATGGCCAAGTCATGACCAAGTGTTTGATGTAGTGATATGCTCTAGAACACATGATTTGCCTTGCATACTTTCGTAGGGCAGATGATCTAATAGCAGGGTCAGAATTGTATTTAGCAGAAAATGAATGTATATGCTTCACTAAAACACGCACTATTCTAACTCGTTCTGGACTTGAATTTGCTATGCAATAGTTTCGTTCATACATCTAAAATAGAATATTAATTTAAAAAATCATAGTTAAATAAAAAATATTGTCACTTTAAGGGCTTTATATTATAATATTAACTGAAGTACTTACAAATCATTCCATGTTTGAATGTATAAAGTTTTATCACTACTGCACATAGCAATAAATATTTTTAATTTTTTATAGCACTGTATCCCACATATGGTATACATAGGCAAAAGGTAAATAGTGTTAAAGCACTCCATTTTCAAGCTTTACGTCTTTCAAGACATTACGTTTTGAGTGGGAGATCTCAATGCCGTGCTTTATCTTGTTACCAAAGCAAGAAAAATAAAAATATTGAATTCTCTCATGTGAGAATCGAACCCACAACCGTTGTGTCCAACGCTTTGCTGCCACTACAGACTTACATTAAGTACATATAAATATGTATACAACAAAATATCAAAGGCATACCATACCTCAAGGTTTGGATTGTTAAACTGTTCAACACTCATCCATAAGTCAGTAAAAACTTGTAATACAGTTTCAGATCTCCAGACTTCATTTCTGGATTGACTCTGAGAAGTAGTATGCTGATTGCTCATACCAGATAAGTCAGGTACTAATAATAATGATGGAGAATACAGAGGCCTAGAAAATATATATATTGGCTATATAAACTTTACTTTCGTTAATAATGTAATAAGTTGCTTAAGGCAATTACCTATTTGCAGTTTGCAGAGGTGCAGCCATTGGTACCTTGCCACTATAGTGTGGTATATGTGGTAAAATAGGAATATTTGGATCTGATGGTAAAAAATTCAATAAATAGTCGCAAGCTAATGCGAAATATACACTATTCCAATTTTCCCACAAGGCTTTATTTTGATTATTATTCACTAAGTATAATGCAAAGTGGAATATATAATAATCAAAAGGATCTGTTGTAATATGTAGAGAAATTAAAAAAGTAGGTTTAAGCTAAAGAACATAAGTAGTCTCAAGGTCCATAAATAAGATAGCCAAAAAAAATTATATGCCAAAAGTTGAGTTGAGTTTGAGAGATTTTTGATAATGAACCTTCTTTTTAATTAAAAAATATCTTATAAATAAAGCTATACATATTTTAAATTTGAATTTTATTTCTAACTTTTTGATAGTAGCAAAATAGTAAGTTTGGTTCTTTATTTATCATTTAAATTTATATATATTTATTAAGGCCAGACAAACAACCTAGTGGGTCACTTGTAATTATCGCTGTTTACATTAGAAGCAACAAATTTTTTTATCAGCCCCTAGATAAGTTCAATATTGTATTGTATATTTGCAGAAAAAAGAAATCTGGCAAGCCAGGTAATAGTGTGCTGTATGATTAAAAGTATTAAAAGGATACTTAAAGTAAGAGACACTACATTCATTGATTGGGAGTCCATAGCTAACAGATCTGCATAAAACTGAGGACATCTCCCTCTTTCAAGTGTTATCTGTAGGTCTATCTGAAATTTTTGATTGAACATTAATACTTATAGTGACTTACAATTCTATGATCACAACCTATGTATACTTATTAATAAATTAATTCAACTTACAGGAAGAATGTTTAGTGGAAGATTGTACTTAAGTTGTGGATCAGACAATAGTTTGTAACAAAGACGAAACATCGGTCCAAGTGGTTCCAAAAAACTCAGTAACGTTTGATATTCATATCTGTTCGTCTCATATGTAACCTGTCTCAGGTTCCAACCATTTTGAGCGTGGGGCGCAAAAATGTTACTTACAAGCTGAGGAAATATTGCTTGCAAATCTTTATTGGGACTAGCTCGATCAATAAGTCTAGTTAGTTCCAGAATTCTTTCCTGTAGTGGCAAATTCAAGCAAGAATAAAATTGAGTCTGAAACGAACGAATGTATATATTTATAAAAAGGGCGAAAATTTGATATGAAATAAAAAATATACTAAAAAAGTAAATAATAATACCATAATATCATATGCCATGATTTATACTTATTTAAAAGTTTTACCGGCTCAAAATAAAAACGTAAAAGATAAAAATATAAATCATTTATTATTCTCAATCTTTTTTTACTATTGATATGTCGATTAATAATTGCAAATATTCGTTCTAAGCGATGAGAGTATTAACGTTGATACTTTAATAATTTTTTAACAATATGATTCTAGATTCTGACTTTTGAGACAACAAGCGGCAAGTGACAACCACTGAACCAAGTCTCAAGTCTTTGCAACCATGACAAGCGTTAATGTTACCATTTGCCAATACGTTACTATATTTATATTTTATACCTTATATATGGATTTAAATTTATATTTCAAAAGACTAAATTACCTGCCTACTTTGATTATACTACCATATATAGATATGTTTAACTTATTATTGGATTTGCTTTATTATAAGAATATTTTATAAAAGTGTATTTAAAAATCAGCAGAGTAAATGAAGTACAAAATATTTACAAAATTGTGCAAAGTCGACTTAACACAAACGTTATCAAAATTCGAACATTATCCTTGATTTGGATCTTAGCCCATTTGGGTGATAGATGCTAAGATACATTCAGTAAATTTTAGATTTTAAAGCTTATATATGCCATCTTGGAAGCAGTTGAATAGACGAATAAAATTTTCCTTGAAATTTTAATACCTTAGAGTAATTATTCTCCTAATAACTATCCTTTAAGTATTCCAAGACACGTCAAACCAAGTAATCGTAAGAAACAACAAATCATGGGTCAAATTAAAGTAATGCTCTAAGGTGCCACACTCAATAGCATTCTTTGCACACAACTATACCAAACATTACACAAACATACCATTGACACGATATGCGGTGAGGAATCCCAGCTATTAAGAATCAGTGAAATTAACATTTGTACACTAAAATCATGAATTTAACTCTACGAGTCTTTTTCGGAGGCGCCTTATTAGCCTGGTAAAGTATTTCATTAGGATGTTATTGTATTTGTGTATCAATAATGACATTTAAAAAAAACTCTACGAGACAATTTATGCGACTGCTAGATAATTCATAATAGCGTGAAAGCTGTTTAGGCTTTGGCCTTTCGTGAAAAGATAACTTACTTTGCTTTTCATTATTCTGACAAAGCACTATTACAATATGTTAATTATTATTGTGCAGTAGTGTTGGTTTCTCCACTGTAGATCTCATCTCTTATGTTTTATGCGCGTCAATTTTAATGTGACGTGAAAAAAAACTATTTGTCTGTAAATTAAATTAATGCTGGGCGATGTTAAAACATTAACATACTATTAAACTATCCTATGAAGCTTTTAAAACAAATTTGTCTGTTTGTTTTTCGGTTTCTACACGGATCATATTCGGATCTACTTCAGATTGAATAAAGCTTTGTAAAAATGAATGAGGTTAACTATAAAATAAAAAAAAAAGGTATTTTTAGTAATAATTATTGAGCTCCTTCATTGTCATGTAAAAATTTAATATGTCAAATACAATCACATTAATCTCAATGAAAAGAAATGGAAGTTCGTAAGGTAGGAAGGATAATTAAGTCCACGCCAACGAAAATGCGGCATCCACTAGTTGTAAATAATTTAATCGAATGCAGCGAAAACACATATTTTGTTTTTAGTTTGTAACGTCAATGTCGTGAATTTTTAATTATTGACACTGACGTGTAATTGTCATTTGTGATCACTTAACTTGAATGATTTAAAGAGTGGATTGTTCTTTCTTTAAGAGAAAACAATGGTAAATAATGACCATGTGTAATGTGTAGTGTTAGTGAAATATATGACATGTAGTGCTGAAACTCAAAAGCATTGAGCTACGATCTTAAGAAGATAAAGTTCAAGTAAGTATGAGGAGATAGCCCCAAAATATTTAATACTTTTATATTTAAGAAAATATATATAATATATAATTTCTAAATGTATATAATCTATAAATCTAATAATTTTTGGAATATCATATCTTATAAAAATATTAATTTATTAAAAAAGCAACTTAAAGCAATATAATAACAATAATTTCTAACACAAAATGAAGCCAAATATATATTTAATTTTCTTAAAAATTATTTACATATATGATTTACTTTTTTGCTGTAATAAAATGTTTTAGTCTCAAAGTAAAATTTTTAATCAATCATCAAATTACTTATTTATTTTACTATTCAAACTTAACTATTGTGATATTTTATTTTCTTAAAACTTTAAAAAACATAATCTTGTTATTTGACAATTTTTATAATGTGCATGAATAATAAATGAGCATATATGTTCATAATAATAATAGAAATCTTTATATCTTGGAGAGGTTAGTTGGGATGGTGGTTGTTGTTCAAATATTTTATAAAATACATGTTTGAACCACAAGTATATTCTTCATAAATATATTTTACAAAATTTGTTATTAGTAGTGTGTTATTACAATAATAGTTGACAAAATGATTGCAATGATCAAATTGTTTATTATGCATGTATTAAACACCTTTTTATCAAACTATTTCTTTGATTTATTCTAAAAAATTGATTTTAATTTCCTAATTTCTTGGTCTAAAGTCTAAATTGCTCTCTATTGATAAGTATATACTACATAAAAAGTTCATCATTTGAAAATAAAAAACAAATAAATCATAATTATTACAAATTTTAGCAAAAGAAACTGTCTTCATTGGAAAACACCCAATATATATTAAAATTATGAAAGAAAGGTATTAAACATACCTTTAGGGTCAAAGAGAAAGACGACTAACGACTGTGCTGTGTTTTAACGTTCAATCTCCTTCACACACGTGTGTTCGTTAACGTTGTATCGCGCCGCAGTTCGTAACTGGCGTCGCCCGCGCCAGACGCCCGCCACTCGATTGCCAAATCGCGCTTATCAAAACTTCGCTAAATGTTGTTCTTTACGACGCGTCCGGAATAGCATTTTGTTTCATAGGTGTAGTGCTCTCAAACTTTACAAAATGAAGAGAAGAGAGTCTCAATATAGTTTAAGCAAAGAAGCATCGAGATCAGCTCGGTTGCTCACGGACAGTATGTCATCTGATGAACCAGAAACTGAAAGGCTACTAAATTTACAACAACCTCCTATTGTGATGCCAATGGGCAGTGGACGGCGACAGTCCCTTACTGCACCACCTTCACCCACTGACTACCGCAAGAAACGCGATGGCCGCCATCATAATTATATGAATCACCTTCATCATCTCATCCACTGGAGAGACATCTGGGGCAGCGAACCGCACAAACCCCAAGAGGTAGTAAAGACATTTAACTTTTGCTGTTTATGTAATATATTTTAAATACTTGCATGGACTACACTTTGTGCCGATTCCGAATTTATTCTAATTTACTCTTTATGTCTCTCAACTCTTATTACATACATACATGATGTTCATTTTGGTCCAACAAACTCTACGTCATCGCATAGAAGGCGCAACAAACAAAATAAAAAAGAACTATTAATAATAATAATTGACCATTATACCGTCAATTTATTTTAAAAAGGCCGGAAATATACTTATATATTTGATAATCTGCAATAAGTATTGAAATTTAAAATGGAACGCCTTATTTCGTTCCAACTTCAATGATATAAAATGTTAATTATTTAATAAAAACTGTGACAATGACCCAGACAAAAATGTTTAATTATTTCATTATTTGTTAATGGTACGTACAAATTTTGGCCGATTCTTTGTCTTTGTAACCTTGGTCCACCTTTTCAATTCAATAACTTATGTCCGTAAATGTATGTTGGCTGTATCATTTTATTTAGACAAATCAATTCTAGATTTTCTCTAAATGCTATGTCATATGTCGGACACGGGTGAAAAAAAAGGTAAAAAAATAAAATAGTTTGGTAAAAGACAAAAATCTACCTAATTTTAACATTTATTGCAGCAGCTATAGTAAAAGAAGTCTTCTAAAACTTTATGGCTAGTTAAACAAAATAGAACTTTACGTCTCGTTTATATTATTCGTATTTTATATTGTCTCTTAGTTTTTATTGTATCGATTCAAGGTTTAGAAATTATATCACGGTTCGCAAAAAAGTTAGAGATAAAATTGTTGTAAACGTACATATATACGTAAATACGTATATGTATATACGTATATTATTAATAATGGCGTCATTTAATTAGTAGAAGTTATGTTATAATATTATTTTATTATTTATTTGTCTAGTGACAGCTGGAGATTTTCTTGCTACATAAGCATAAAGATCTTCGGACGTCAATGTTATTTGAACTACTTTATACTTTTTGTGAAATATTCTCTTGCAATTCACGATAATGTCTTATATTCTAAGTTTATGTATTTATTGCGTAGCAGATTCTTAAACCATACATTTTATAAACAGCCCAAAATCAAAAATGCATTTAATTAATAATTATTTCGTATTGACAGTCTAACTGCGCTATATATCTTCAAAATAGCTTCTTTCAAATTCGTTCTAGTACAACAAATACGTAGTGTGGAATTTTGGTGATTACGTCAATCTTATAATAACAATTCTTGTAATTAAAATTTATATATATATATATATATATATATATATATATATATATATATATATATATATATATATATATATATATATATATATATATATATATATATATATATATATATATATATAAATGCTTTAGTAGATCATTTAAGTCTAGTCTTTGTGTACTGAAGTTAGTTAGTAACTTTGGGCTTCACAAAGAAAAGTTCTTAAGAGCCGACTACTATCGAGGCAGGATGCGCTTTGTGGAAATAATACGTAATAACACATGTATTCTTTATACAGTAATAATATGAAGTGATATGTTTAAGTCACATTAATATCCATTTTTATTATACACATAAATTTAACAAAATATTGCTGCGCTAAATTAATGTAAATTACGGTGTGAGAAGAATGAATTAATTAAAAACGTTGCATATGACGATAAATAAAGTATGATAAACGATGAAATGTACATTTCAAGACATATTGTTTACAATCAAGTATTATGAAAGAACAATACTCACTGTTATGTGCATGTATGTATGTATGTATACTATGCACAATTCTTATTCTATTTGGTCTTTTGCCCCTTGTACTTTGAAAAGTAGCTTTTTTTTAGCATTACGTTAGCATTGTATACCCGCACCTAGCTTGGTAGGCAGAGGGAACCACGGGCTTAAGGAACCTGTGTTAAGGCACTCCGTTCACCGCTTTCCGCATTTCGGGGCATTGCGTGTTGAGTGTTGGAGCTCAACGACGCGCTTTGCCTTGTTGCCAGAGCGAGGAAATTTAAAATGATTCATTCTTCACGAATGGGAATCTAACTCACAAATCGTCGCGTTTATAGGCAGACACTGTCACCTCAGCCACAACGGTTCTTAAACTTTAATTTTTTTTACATTTATGTTTAATGTAGTACAATATATGTATTGTGTTGAGGAATAAAAAAGGCTGGTGCTACATTTTCTGATAGGAAAACATGAAATCTTCTAGGGTAATATTTCAAAAATAATAAATCTTTTATATAAAAATAAAAATCTTCAGTTTTATAATATTAATATAGATTAACTAGGCGGTATCTTCGTTCGTATATATATGTGGCCTTTTTGGACTTGCAGAAGGCCTTTGACTGTGTGCCACGTCAGTGTATCTGGTGGGCATTGCGATCCAAGGGGATCCCTGAAGCCTATATTGAGGTTATCAGAGATATGTACAACGACTCCACTTCAGTCGTTAGGACCGCTGTTGGCGACACCAAGCCCTTCCCGATTACAGTAGGGGCTCACCAGGACTCAGCTCTTAGTCCGTTCTTATTCAATGTAGTGCTGGATACTGTCTCGGCTCACATCCAATGCCAGCCTCCGTGGCTGATGATGTATGCCGATGATATAGTACTCATTGACGAGAACCGACTGATGTTGGAGCGTAAAGTGAACGCCTGGAAGGGTGCGCTTGAGAACGGTGGTCTCAAACTGAATGTGTCGAAGACCGAGTACATGGCTTGCGGGAACCCGGACTCGAGCACCATCCATATCGGGCCTAAGCCAGCCGTTAAGTCGGAGAAGTTCAGGTACCTTGGAGCCGTTATGCATGAATCTGGAGGCATCGACCACGACATCCATGCCCGTATAAACGCTGCCTGGGCCAAATGGCGGGAGGTCACTGGTGTAGTCTGCGATAGCAGAATACCGCCCAAGCCCAATACATACATACAAGAGCATTATCGGACCGGTTCTTTTATACGGCAGCGAATGTTGGCCAACATTATCTCGGCACACTCAGGAGCTTCACGTCACGGAGATGAAGATGCTGAGATGGATGTGTGGCGTTACGCGGTCCGACCACATACGCAACACATTCATTCGAGGTAGTCTTGGGGTCCGTGACGTAGCGGATAAGCTCCAAGAGCGTCGCCTGAGATGGTATGGCCATGTTATGCTCCGATCTGAGAACTATGTCGGAAGGAAGTGCCTTGACATGTCTGTCCCTGGAGTTAGACCACCTGGACGCCCAAGGAAGCGATGGCTGGATGTCGTGACACAAGACATGAGAGCCAATAGATTGTCCACTGAGGATGGCATGTCCACGGAAGGCAGACCCTGGCAAAAGCCGGGACTAATGGCAAGAAGAAGATGAAGATATATATATATATATATATATATATATATATATATATATATATATATATATATATATATATATATATTATATATATATATATATATATATATATATATATATATATATATATATATGCTGAAAATATCATTAATTTGGTTAATCTTTCCTTTTGTGTTATGGAGTAACTGCTACTTCACAATCTCTACATTTTTATATGTCAGGGTCAAAATATGCTAAGCAACTTATGTTAAGGTGCCATTTTCATAATCTTTATCCTTCAACTGGTCTCTTACGGCCGATTTCAATAACATACTAACAGATAAACCGAGATACATACCAGAGTTTTTGTCAAACTTTAATCTATCTGTTACCGTCGTTTCAATAACAAAAGTATAGCAACGATAACTTTAGTTAAACACGGATAAGCCCGATATCTTTGGTTAACGTATCCCTCCCAAGCGTTCCGTTTATGCATCTAACAATACGGCTGTATGATTAATATTATTAATTTTTTAATTTCTTTTTAATATGAAGATTTATGTAAAAGTTATATTATTCTTTCTTGACTTATATATTTATAATATTTTGCATAAAGATGTAGATTTAATAAGTTAAATCATGTTAAAGTACGAATCCTGAAGCAATAAAACGCACATTGACATTTGCCATTTGCTTGACAGCAGATGACGGTGGCGGCGTATTGTGTATTTAAAAGTGGATTTTTATGGATATAAATTGGAATATCAAATATAAATAGCATTTAGCATAAAAGATGGCTGATCTAGTAAGTATTTCCTATTGTATATTGTTTTAATTTTAATTGTCAATTTCATTGAATGTGTTTGATAATCATTGGAACAAATAGTTTTATTCTTGTCGTTCATGCCTAAAAATTACAATTTATTTTTAGATAAGGGCGAAGGCGCTGAGACTGACCAAAGAGCATTATTCTCCTGCTCGATTAGATTTCCATGCACAAAGCCATTACTTCTGAATCTAATATTTGCTTTATTTATCGTTCATAATGGCATTTAAAAGGCAAATGAAAGATTAATGGGTTTGATTGTCTTATTAATAAGTTTGTATTTGTTTAATTTTTTTAGCATGAGTGGTAAAGGAAAATTAATAAAATACTATTTAAATATAGGTTATATAATATATATTTTTATAGTTAACTAACGCAGGAAGCTTTCGGAGGAAGTCCAAAGAGCACAGACAGATAAGGATTCAAAATTAGCAGGCTGAATTTAAAGGTTGAAAAGTGGTGCTTGAAAGTAATCAAACAGAATTACAAAATAAAAAAATAGATTAAGCATTAGCAATTATATTTATTTTTGTATTTATACTTGTGAATAAATAAAAAAACTACATATATGCTCCTTGTTTTTTTAATATATCTATAACTTAAAATTCTGCTTAATGCAGATATATTTTCGTTTATCATTAATGCACATTTGATATTATATATAGTTTTCAAAACTTCAATTTGTATAATAATTTCATATATCTGAAAAAAAGTCCTTGATTAGTTAGTATAATATATTTACTATGTTAACATATAATGTTTTAGCTGTTCAGTTCATACAGTCTAACAATACGATGTTGGTGAACTACTCTGTCAACTGGGTTATTTTCAGAGTGCTCCACCGTTATCTCTTATTACATCAAATTTTCAAAAATCAAGTTGGTTATACCAAAATACTTCCTTAAATCATATGCAATCATTAGGCAGGAGGCACGATTAGGGTTATAATAACATAACATAGATATAATGTTAAGAAAATCATAGAACTTTTTTTTAACGATACCGATCTTACTCTCAAATATGGTAGTACTTTTATTAACAAAACATCAACACTAGTTTTATTTAGTCTGAATCTTAATGTAAATTAAGCGTCTAAAAATACAATATAATATTAATGCGATTATATTTTATACTTTCTGCAGGTTCTGTATTTGCTGCAGAATAAAATATACCGGCCTCATACATCTTATTATCACTTTCATCACTAAACAAAGCTATAATTTTTATTAAAATAAGCATTTAATCTTTAATCCACGGATATAATCGCCCGAATTCTATGGATATAAATTTGTTGACAGATGACATTTAAAACAAACTAAAGTTAACTGCCAGTAAGTTATTGAAACGCTCTACGTTTAGTTTGTATGGATGTATCTATCTCCGGTAAGCGGTTGGCACTCCCAGAGATAGATTTAACTTAAAGATTTAAATTCCGATCTATCTTTGTTTATTGAAACGCAAATTTGACGTTTCAGCTACTGACGGTAGCTAATTTAACAGATTGTTAAATGTTAGTAAGTTATTGAAACCGGCCGTTAGAGGTCCACATCAGATATTCCAGACCTTTTCCAGAGACTTTTATTATTATGACTTTTATTTATAACCTTATTTCTAATAGCTTATTATTATACTGACTATCATTATTACTATCATGTTCAAAATAAACTTTACCCTGTTGTTTATGAAGCTTTTTTCTTGTGTTGATTAAAAAAAGTTCCATTAAAAGCTGTCCAGTACGTTCGAAGACATAGCCACACAAACTTTTTATTAATATAATAGATAAACCCCTTATCCTATAACCTTTTGTGCTTTGAACTAAAAATAAATGTATAGGGTATCTATAGATACCCTGAACAAAAGGTTCTGGTTTTTATGCAATAAATAAAAATATATTCAGTAAATAATGTACATCGTAACTAAATAATATATAGGCAGGTAGGGTATTATACCAGGGTAACGGTCATATATATATATATATATATATATATATATATATATATATATATATATATATATATATATATATATATATATATATATATATATATATATATATATATATATATATATATATATATATATATATAAGGAATGTACTTAATTTGTCTGTGCAACGTGAATTTGTAGAATGTGAACTATGTGTACGGCAGTTAATAATGCGATAGCAGGGCCGACATTTTATATGCCAATGAAACTTTTATTACAAAAGAGAAACGTAAGCACTACATATAGTTCATAGTTCGTTTGTAGTATACACTCTCTAAACTTTGCAAATAAATTTCATTACACTCATACAGAGGAAGAATTTAAATATTTTTATAATGTATTAACTCTAAAACTACTGAACCGATTTTCATATTCTTTCACTGATATAGGTACATTGTTAGCTAGTAAAAAGAGCCATGAGCCATGATTTATCTATGAGTATATTGTAGTAGTTGTAGTCTATGTATATTGTTATAGATACGCAAAAATGATGTACGTCGGAATTGTACCTCTTATATAGTTTTAAAAAATCCGGATAGTTGGTATATGTCTCTTTTTAAAAGCTATTTTTTTATAAAATAATGCAATATTTGAGAAGATATTTTTAAAAACATTGTAATAATCCTTTGTAAAGAAATACTTCCTTCATCACAAGAATTTATTTCAAATGAAATGCTTTAGCTCATTCAATTATAATTAATATTTCAGTTTTAAAATAACTCTAGGGAAAAATAATTATTGGAGAGGCGCGGTAGCTGGTTTTGCGAGATATTCGAACAATTTGTCGTTTAAGTTCGAAATAAAATATCTTGTATATATAACAAAAAATGACATAGATATAACAACATAGGTTCCATTCTTATAGACAGAAAAATTGCAATAATATGTTACTAGTTAAATTCAATTATGTTGTAATATATTCCTTTTGAGAATATTGAATAAAATAAATATAATTTTATAAAATAATATTGATATTTAAAACTACGGGAAACATGTAAACAGAGTGTTTCAAGCGGAAGGTTTATATGCATAATACAAGTACATTATATGAGATTGCAGCCCAGCATATGATAGTTAGATATATTTTTGTGACTGACAAAACGGGAAACAACGAAGTAGTTATTATCGTGTTTTCCAATCGTATACTGAAATAATATATATACCAGCAGCTTACTGATATACGTGAATGATATCATGATAGTAAGAATAAGATATTCCAAGTGCCCAATATAAAGATAGCCAGTATTGAAAGAATGACACAAAATTGTTATATAACGTAGGAGTGAGTAATAAGAAACTAATATACCTACTAAAAGGAGGCGGCTATAGACATGACACAGACTATGACAAAACCTACATTTTGTGTGAAAAAAATATTTCAAATAAATGAAATTTATAAAAATATACTTCGTAGAATTAATTATATTTTATTAAAAAAAGACATTAATTTTTTTTTGACAATAAGAAAAGTCTGTAATGGTAATTCTTTATTACTGCTTACTGCTTCTTGTTTTTGTTAATAATAAAAGGCGAGAATATCTAAATGTGCAATATATATATGCCGATATATTGGAAATTTAGGTATCGAGCTCGCCCGTATACAGCGCTCTATGTATGTTTTAAGCTTAACAACGACAATGATTCAATATTAAAATTTATTATTAAATTATTAATAAAAATAACAGAAACAAATATTATAATATAATCTTAAATTTTACATTTTTTCTTTAAAAATGTTCATGTTGGCGTATGCTTGTCATCCGTGCCTTATCTCTCTGATTCTGCATACGTATCAAGTACTAAGATATTTATATTATATGTCGTAGGCTGATAGTTACACTGGCCAGATCACGATATGGCTGGGCCTGCAGCACGTGATCAAGCCTACTATACCGCGATGTGCCCTGTAAAAGTCTGCGTGTCTGGTGCTGCTGGTCAAATAGTCAAACATTAAACGTTAAGTATTATGGCTGGTGTAGGGTGGATAGATCACAATATTCCAGAGTGGCACGGTGTGCTCCGGCAAATCACGATGTGACAAATGTAACGATCGGTCCACGTTTATAATATTTATTAATTGTATAATTGTATAATATTTATTACTTATTAAATAATAAGTATTTAATAACTATTGCTTATCGTAAAATTATGCACATATTGTGTATTTCATAATAACTTAAACTCCTTCCTGCAAGAACTACTGTTTTGGAAATATATACATATATATTTTAAACTAACACACGTTTAATTAGCATAAACGTCATAAATATATCTACCTACTGACAATTAAATTCATGGTCTGTTGGTACGATTTTTTTTAATGTCAATGCACATTTCTAAACGTATAAACGTATCTAAACATTACACAAAAACCCCGGCTTCCCTCACGTTTCAGTAATTTCACTTTTCATTTAAAAGAACATAGACATATAGTACTTTTAAAAAAACTATTTTTTTTAAATATTCTATGTCCATTTAAGTACTCATATTTTTAAATCTATGGTACTTACTACAGAATTTCACTGGGACTGGTCGAATAGTATTTATTTGTATTTTATTTGTTATTAATTTTGGCAACATTAAGATATATATTCTGAATTTATGTTAAAAATACTTCACTGAGGCCCCGATTGGCCTGTATACACTTTTATAATTCTGTTTAACTGAATTAATCGTCCTAATGTAATTTTTATGTAAAATGTATAAACATCGCGGAAACCAAAAAATTATTAATTTTAGAATTCGTTTTACGTTCTAACTAGGTCCAATATTACGTAAATATCTAGCCCAAGTAGAAAAGTAAAGTCGTAGAGATAGTAAAGAAAGCGCCTAAAGCCTTTACACATCCTAAAACGACATAAGAGTTACCTAAACCAAAAATCTTAGTAATATTTATCACGAAATCAATCAAGTATTTATATTTTTTACTTACTGTTTTATTTCGACTACATTTTTTATTAATTACCTAGTTAAATGTACAGTAACTACCTAGGAACATGTGCGTTCGATTACCACTCGCAGAGAATGAACTATTTTCATTTTCTTCGCTCTGGTAATCAGACAAAGCGCGCCGTTTAATTTCGCCACTCAACAGGCAATGTCTGGAAAGACGGAAAGTGTGTATGGAAGTGTATTATCAACACTACTCACTCACACTGCCTACCCTTCTATATTCGGGATACAGCGTAAAGCGACAAATGTATAAATTTCGGATCCTTAGCAACATTAGCATTATTATTATTGCTATAAGTCCTATCTTAATAATACTAAGTGTTTAAAGGTTAGCTGTCTAGATAACAGCTATAAAATTTTTACTCTTTCATAACTTTTTTGTCTAATGTTATTTAACCCGTGAGAAGGGCAGCCTTAAAACTTACACAAGCTAACTTTAAGATAATTTTTGTCATCGATTTTGCATAATATTTATATATTAGTTATTATTAACTATACATATCACATTAGAAGTCTTCTTTTTGACGAATTAAGTAACATATAAATTACAAGTTGTGTATAAAATTTTGTAAGACTACTCTACTGCTCACTTTTTGAAAATAGACGAAGTTACCAAAAATATTACTTATAGTAAAATTCTCTATTGGACCTTGATAACTTCAGATTTGTTTCTTTCGTAAAATGTATGAAAATCAAAAGTTATAGTCAATTTCAGTAATTTATAGCAAAGAGTGCTTATTGTATAGAAGGTCCTAGTTTTACCTCTTTGAGACATGGTGTATAAAAATCACTTGGTGTACGATGAATTTATACATGAAGTCCAAGTAATAATCATTTTATTAAAAATTTAAAGCTTATTTACACCTTATTCTTATGAACTCGTGATGTTCAAGATAAGGTTTAATTAACTCAAAAGTTCCTGTAAATGTCGCCGTCGTGTCCTCGTCATCCTATCATCTAAATCTGTAAGTGTAATCTGCAACATAGTGTTTTCACTTGTTTGACTTTTGTCACCTAGTTGTCATTGTAAAAGCTCCTAGCTACAAGGTACATTACACATATTGCTATTTTTGAACACATCACTCCCAATAGAAAACGATACTTTGTATCTCTGTTCGTGCAAACCTATGTTAATTACCTTTTAACCTATTTTAAAAACGGAGTAGTATATTCTGGTATTAACTGTGAAAAACTGAAAATTTTATATCAAAGCTATTTTCATAATTTTCATCAGAATGTGAATACTTTTCTTCATTAAAATGGGGTTCTCACAACGTGTATTTACTACACTTTGTACTAAGAGGCTTGTTTGTATTATTTCTTAGTATTTTCAAATTGTAAACAACAAAACAATATATTTAGATATATATTTTTTAAATCAATTAATATATATATATATATATATATATATATATATATATATATATATATATATATATATATATATATATACAAAATTAATAAATCTACAATAAAATAATACTTTAGTGGTAAGAACAAAATAGTGGCGCGCGTTGAGCAAAATGCCGCGCCTTGTGACAAATACCTTATTGCGTGATCATATATGTTCTGATAGTCTTCGGATTTCTGTAAGTATGAAGATGATAAATATTTAGAAATGTACAGAGAAGCTCGTAATGTTATATTAACGCTAAAGACAAAATTTTACCAGAATATTTTATTGCGTGACCAAAATGCTCATAGCGCGCCTTCTCACGGGTTAACCTAGAGTTTATTGCTACCTAAGCCACCTGCACGTTACAGTTAATTCATATAATTTCTTACGTTTTCAAATTTTCTATTACTATAGTTGAATAGTAGTATATATGCTTAAACAATATAAGAGTTTAAAATCAGGGCCATGTATCAGCGAACACGTGCCGACTCATTAGATTACATCAAAGATCAAGCGATGTAAAATATTGTGGGGACATGGTACACATATTTATGTTGTCAGTGTTACCAATAAGGATAAATCTGATTTTGGATCGTGAATTATCATCACTATAAGCGTTTTTACAAGCGACATTGGCGATGTAAAGAAATACTACGCCATTTATTTAATAAGTTAGAAAATGTTACATAAATATTTTTACACAAATTTAAAATACAATTTAAAATATATTAATAATATATACTCATGTTTTATTTTGTATGTATAAGCTAGACTCTACATATCACCTGCATGTATTTCGTAGACAAGAAACAAACTGATCTCATAATTTAGTATATTTTTTTTACAGCCACTAGTATGTTCCTATTTAATTTCTAGTTGTTAGCTACAATTATAATTTGATATCTTGAAATTGACATAGCTATAAATATTGTTGTTGTGATTCCAAAATAAATGATAAGCACTTAATATAATCGGTATGTTTTCATTTGGGTGAGCTGTTTACAATGACTAATAATAATTAATGATAAAATAAATATCAATATGAGGTGTTGTTAGCATTATTATCTCTTAATCTCTTAAGACCTTCGCGAGATAGTAAACATCAAGATATATGGCTGTGAATTCACACTATTTGAGATTAAATTATAATTTATGTATATCGGAAATACCTTTTTTTAAAATGATTATGCTTGGTCTTTTTAGGGATGCTGTCTGTCTGTCTGTATAGCATAGCCACTTTTGGGGTTTCCCCATACTTTTACCCATACATTTTTTTCATCCTAACCACCTAACAAAATAATATTGAGGTGTCTAATATCTTTATTTTTTAAACTGAATAGTTAGCGCGAGAAACACTTCCAAACTGGTAAAATCTGTTTCACTCTTACTTACTCTTTAAAACTGACCATAAATCATTATCCAGTGGATTAAGATCAGGGCTAGATCATGGCCAGCCTTCAGTTTTTGATGAAGTCCGAGTATTGAGCATCGAGCATCAGGTATCGAGCTTTTTTATGACCCGGCGTCAAGTCTTGCTGACCTTTCTTGGTTATTGTTCAGGGGTAAGTTTTTTGTGGAAAGGTATCAAAACATTGGCATACACCTGTGCCGATCGGTTTTGATACTTTTGTCACAAAAATATGGCTCTGTCATTGCTTCATAACCTAACACCCCGCTAAAGCATCACTGATGTCAGAAAATGCCCACGTTGTACTCTTTGACTAATTGGGAAGCTTCTTTAGAGCTTTCAGCATAAATACTGTTATTTGTTTGTTAAAATATTGCTCAATGGTAAAAAAATTCTCATCTGTAAACAAAATTTTGCTATGATTTTCACAAAATTTAATCAAAGTATTTTTAGTGGTGTATTTATCATATTAATTCGTTATACAACTCTAACATTGGGCATTATTGTATACAGATATACCTGGTATGTATATATATATATATATATATATATATATATATATATATATATATATATATATAGCTTTAGCGAATAGCTTTTAGTATGTTGACAAAACGCCATTGAGACTCACTAAAGAAGAAAAATCACACTGATTAGAACACAATTCCTTAACATATAAGTAAAAGAATTTTGGATTAGTTTTAATATTAGATTCAACGCAGTCAATATATCTTTTATAGTCTGAGTCAATAAGAACTTTACACCTATCCCTTAATAGTTTGAATTCAATTTCGTCCATCGAATTCAACTATATGTAGGTATAGTTGGCTTAAAATGTTCTTAATGGCAAGGGAAAACGTTTTAAATATTTCTGTGATTTTAGTAAATTTGGTTTCAAAACAGGTAAGAATGACCTTTTGCTCTTTTATGACATTCGAATGAATATCATTGCCCAAGATGAAATGTTCAATAATAATTTA
Source organism: Dione juno (assembly GCA_037127375.1). NCBI lineage: Eukaryota > Metazoa > Arthropoda > Insecta > Lepidoptera > Nymphalidae > Dione > Dione juno. Next base: position 5,834,704 of record JAXRJS010000041.1, on the reverse strand, counting down.
CGATTAGATTCAGATAGTAATATTTATATTACATATTACTTATTATACTAATGCTATAGAAATATCGGATCGAAAATCTTCATAAGTAAAACTCTACAATGGACATGATATGATGGATGATAAAATCCGTAAGAACAAAAATTTAACCTTTTTATATCTGCATACTTTGTACCTACTATACTTAATACCTACTATCATTCTTGTTAGTTTATAAAACTTATAGTAATAGTGTTTTAAAGATTTTTAATAATATAGACTTGTAAGTTATGCCAAATGACGAAAATGGAAACCCGACATTTTGTTACGATAACATTCTCTCATGTAATCAAATACTATGTTGTAACGTCATTTCACTTAACGCCCTTAAACACTCACTTTTGTTGCGTTAAATTGGTAATATGATTTTGTGTTACCAATCAGAATAATACAATATAATACAATACATATATATATATATATATATATATATATATATATATATATATATATATATATATATATATATATATATATATATATATATGTCTTTCTATATGATTTAATAATTTAAACATTATTAATTTTACTTTGATCACGTGCTATGTCTTAACTCGTAAAAAATAGTTAATAGTTTTGTCACTGCTCTTCTTGTCCTTATACACATAGCCGACACGAAACGATTAATAAAGTTGATTGCTCGTTGAATATACGCTCTAAAATTGGTGTTTCGAATTGTCGATTATTTTCACATACATCACACTTGTATAGTACATAATCCACAATATATAGTAAAGGTTACAATGACAGAGAAATTTATCTTTGTTATTATCAAGATTGATCATAATTTTGCGTACTGCTTTATCGTTAAGATTTAGAACATAACATATAGAGCTCTAACAATGATACGATATATAATATTAAAGGTTTATTTTTAAAGTGACAGTGGGAAATATTGCACCTGCTGAAAATAGAATATAAGTTTTATTGTTGATAAATTTGCGGTATGTATCTGTAGGTATGAAGTTGCACAATTATAAGAAAAATTAAATCATTGAAGCTTAGTAATTAAGTTATATGATTTTGCTAAATTTGCTGTAATCGAATATAACCCAGAATCAGACTTATATATATGAGGACACACAAAGTATGTGGACTTATAAACAACTAGTTTTTAACTGCGACTTCGCCCTCGTAGTCAAATTTAAATATCTGAGTGCCCAAAGTGTCTTTAACCGCTGGTAATCAATACATCGGCAAATGTAATCCATACATCCAAATAATTACATAGTACATGATGAAATAAGCATTCCTTGGAAAATGTACTAGTCCCTGAGGTTAGCGCATTTACCAAACAAACTCTTCTGCTTAATAATATGAGTATAGATATTTTGTGTCTACTTTTTACAATAGGTTATTTTGTCATTGCTAAATTTATGTTTAAACTTTATCAAATAGATAATTCCTAAGTGATAAGTATCTATCTATAAATCTATAATTATACATATAATAAAAATGTACTTGACTGTCTGTACCTGAAAGATATTTTAAAGAAACTATTATTTTTCGAATTTATATTTATTATTTATACCAATTTAAAGTGTGTAAAATAACTGTTTTATTGAATTGGCTGAAAAATTTATGATCTAAAAGGGAGATTATAAGGCTTGAAAAAACTGCACTCACTTGCATGAGTGAATAGAATGACAGCTTGAGATCTCTTCATAAGTATCAATCTTACGACGACCTCCTTTTTTTATTCAAATCAATCAAAAATACTTATGGAATTACGAAAATGTATCTCAACAAATAAAAAATTCTAAAAAATTCTGTAATTCCAGCAGGCAAAGCCGCAAGCGGGTCACTATTAATATATTGAAAAAGAGTACATACGTGCAAAAAGAGAAGTTAAAAAGAACTAAAAAGGTACTACGTTGCTTAAAAAAATTGTAGGTTTATGATTATATAAATAAGTATTTATTATTTATTAAGTAGGTACATTTATAGGACTCGAAAAAACAATAATAAATCCGCATGAAAACAATTTACATTTTTAAATGTCATAAAAAAATAATCATAATTGTATTAGGAGATAATGTTGTATTGTTGATAGTGTTGTATCCGGATGGTCAAGTGATTAACGTTAAAATATTTCACATATCTAGACAATGTAAAGTTTAATGATAAAATAAAATACGAAAAACTAACAGACTTTGTAGAGAAACATTATTTCGTAAAAGTGACACAGCAAAGAAAACAAGATTTTTCTTTTAATAAATATACACTTACGTAATATCATATCTATGTATTAATAAATAGCATATTCACATCGTAATATAAATGTTTCTTTTAAAAGCCATTAATTACGATAAGCTAGCATTTGTAATGATTCCTGGCTGCAAGGTTAAATTTAATTGGCAGTAGGTAATTTGGACACAGTATATAGGTACCTTATTTATGACAACCAGGATAATGGAGTATATAGAGCATAAGTAATATAGGTACAAAGTAAAATTGAGTACGTTTCAAAGGCTCGTAGGTTAGGTTAGTTCAAATGACGTATTCATTTAATATATTATAGAGAGAATTTTATTCAATATATTATTATGAGATGGAATACGAGAGTATTCAATTCATACTCTAGTCTCATATCATACACAATTTCATGAAGTTTAAAATTATTGGAAATATTTTAATTATATTTACAGCCCACTATGACTTGTTCATTTGTGTTGTTTCAATTGTGCCTATCAAGCAGTCACAATTGACATTTGAATAAGAAAACGTGACTCACTTGTTAACAATAAATTTATATTCGCATTCTATTATCTTTATTATTACATATAAATTAACTTCCGTGTCGAAACTTTTTAAACAAAACAATATGAAACAAAATACTTGTGATACGAAATTCTTATAATTGAACAACTACTAAATAAATTACTGATATGTTTTCAAATCTTACAAAATTATTTTAAATATATTAAAAAATATTCTTTCCGAGGTGACTTTTTTGGTCATCTCTACGGTAGGTATCTCATGTATTCTAAGAGATTTACTCTACGAGTGTAACAAACAATATATAGATGGCGTTTTAATTCTTATCTTTAAAGGAGTGTGAAACGCCATCTGTACAAGTACAATTGGGTCAAAGATCCAGTAAGTGCGCTAGTACCATAGTATTGGCGCTTTCTGATAGATGGCGTTGTTCGCTAAAAAGCCTAGTAATATTGAAACTTTAAATCTACTTCAAATAGCTTTATTTAAAAATGTTTATGATATATAATTTTTTTAGATCTTACTATTTTAAGAGAATATGCAAAAATATATTTTAGATCAGAAAGGTCCGGCGTCATGTCTAAAATGTGTAATTATTACATCACTGCAACGGTATAGATAAATACCATAATAACATGAATTAACCTGTAAAAAATATTATTTACATGTGAAATATTTAGATTTCTTTTATGAATATTATTGAGCCATAATAAGGAAAAATGTATTACTTTTTGATGTGGTATCAAAAATGTAAGTAGACAGTGAGTAGTAAACCTGTATCGAGTAAGTCCCAGTAAACATACCGATAACTGATAAGAACTATGTAATTTAATAATATTACTTCAATCACTTCTTATCAATATATAGAACGGCTGTGGCAGCAGGAGCGACTCATCCTTTTACCGTCGTATTTTTATCATGTACCCACTGTGTACCCACGCCTTTAATATATGATTACAAAAATAATATTTTCTTCCTTTTGTGCTGCGTAAAAGACGGTTGTTTGATTATAATATAAAGAGTGATGTGAATAAGAAAATGTGTAAGTTAAAATTCAAGTGAAATGTTCTCTTGGCTGACTCGAGGCCGGCCGTCGTCTTCGCCAGATTATACAGAAAGAAATCCTCTCGTCCTACCATTTAGAGTTCCAAGGAGTTATGGGAGCGTGTTTCCGTATTACAGATTTATGAGGAATGCCTTAGGAGAAGCGCTGCCGAGTGAGGTTACTATTAGTATATTAAAATAAAGTGAACTCTTAGTGGTTTTTTTTTCGACATCAACAATATTGAGTTAGAATATAAGTTTAAATGTTAAAAATGCTTCTTTTAAAGATAGTAATTGATAAAAGTTAAGTACGCAAATTATCGACATTTATAGCAATGGCTTCCTCTAGTGCCTTACGATACTAATAAAATATTTTGACTTTTTATTCAGCATATAATTAATATAGGTACCTATAACACTTACAATATAATATTTTATAATAAAGGATATTTGATTACAGATAACAATCTGCTACAATTATATTGAAATATATATATATATATATATATATATATATATATATATATATATATATATATATATATATATATATATATATATATATACCTATATAAATCTTTAAAATTATTTCGCTTATTTACTTACTTGATTAGCATTTACTTAAAAATGTTAACACATATGTATATGTAAACAGTGATCATCGAGCAGACGGTGATGTAGACGACAACGTAGGTTTGTTTGCAGTTCGAACATACAAAGTACCTACTAGAGAAACAAGCTACTTAATTAAAAGGAATATATAGGTATATCTTACACTATATTTTTTGTAGGACAAATTTACCTTTCTTAATGGAATCTTATAAAAATACAACAAGGATTAATTATTACAATATAATCCTATAACGTATAAACATCACAAGTGTATTATATACTTAAATTTTTAATTAATTCACCTAAGAAGCACGACATTGAAATTATAAAATTCATGCGTATAATCAGCTTTACCATGGAGTAACGGTAAAGTATATTATCTCCTTATGCTTTATGGACCACGAGTAAATTATGGTGTAAGAAAACTGCGGTTTATCAAGTTAATCTCTGTGTTCAGAGAAAACTGTTTTATCCCAGAATCAACAAGCTCGGTGCACTATCATTATATAAAAGTTGATTATGCCCAGAAGCTCATTATTTTATAGTTATCGCAATCGATATTACCTAGTGAATAACGTGTGGAATATGTTATATGAATGCTTTTATAAATTAAGCATATTGTTAATAAACGATTAACATTGCAACATTTTAAAACAGCATCTTACGTTTGGTGAAGTTTCTCCGAAATGCTTCGTGCGGCTTCGTTTGTACGGACTTATTATGGCCAGGTAGTATAATATATATGAAATATATTCATTTTAAAATTCCTAGAATTTTATGTTTATATTATTGATATTTTATTTAATATTTCAAATTATTCTGTACTCTTAATGCGGTCATCGCTAAACATGTAGGAAGTAACAGATTAATTTTTTGTTCTTGTTTTATGTGGGTTTACCTACATCACAACAATTTTCATAAATACTTGAAGAATTTTTATTTAATATTAACTTATCAAATAATAAATTATATTTTTATTTTAATCCAACTTCAAATAGATCGATGGGTATTTGGAGGTAATCTATAATCATTTATGCAGTTCAGTTTTAAAGTAGTTATATATATATTATTGTTTATGTCAATTCGTCCGGTTCAATGTCTTTAATTATATAACAAATCTGTTCGAAATTTTATGATAGTGCTTTTTTTACTTATTGACTTATACATGACTGACTTATGTGTAATAGGTATATTTGAAATAATATAAGTAGACATTAGTATTTTATTATATATAAAATATTTTATTATATATATTATTATAATAAAACATTTTATTATAATAAACAGCCAGACTCATAAAATCATAAAATTTTTAAATTTAATTGCAGGATTAAAACAGTTATTATATTAAATTGCTATACCTAATGTATAACCGTATGTCACGTATATTAACCATTTTTAACAAGTAAATAAATATAATTAATTTTCTTTGATATACCAACACAAGAGCAGATATGTACGAGGTTTACTTGCAGCCTCTAAGCGAGTCCAGCGGTAACAGTGTGGCGCTCGACTGGGCGGAATCCTGCAGTCCCCGTTATTTTTTTGCCGCACATGCTTCGCGGATCTTCACCTTTATTTCTTTTTCTTTTTCTTATATAATTCCTCTAACTAGATCGTTAAAACTGGTTTTGAACACAATAGGGACTAAGCAAGTGACTTTTCTTACTGCATCAACGTAATCAATGTACATTGACTTACGTAAGTTAAGGTCAGAAAGAATAAAGTACATATTATACGTGAAAACAATCATGGCTTAACAATTTATAGATTATTTGTTACTCTAACCGTATCATAATGGATTCCGTACTTGCATGCCAAATTTAATGCCAGGTATTTTTCTTCGAAATAATTATTCAAAGTTTCAAATATATGACTAAACTTATACTGAAATAAAATTATCATTAACATTTTATAGATATATCTAATATGTTCCGCTTACAGTTGTTCCGCTATGGATAACCTGTTTTGGTATGGTTAAACATGACACAATGATTGGCATACGACAAAAAAGGTCATATCATGCAAGTGATGTATAACTTATAAAATATTAAATACAAAAAGAAAAATGTAAAAGAATAACGGCCTCGGCGGGGAGCTCCGACTCCAGCAATGGAACTGACATCATATTCGATTGGCCGGCACAATGTGTCCGGACATCGAGCGATATGCTGCCTTCAGAGCGAGCCGTTCATCGTACCACCTCCGCGATTATTAAACGTCTTTCATTAGGAACTTACAGCGCGTATTCGTTAGTACGTATTCCGACCACGTTCATTCATCGCGCCCGCCCTCCGCCCTCTCTCACTACAAGCGCTCTAAATAGTATCCGCCCATCGTGATCACGCGAGACAGAGTTCGAGTTTCCCAAGCGACTTAGTCACGGTTCTCGCATATCTATCACGGGACGTCTTGCAGAGCTCTTATTTTATTATGCCGACTGTCGCGATATGTCTCAAATGCCAGAACTACCTAAATCAAAAAATAGTGATGAGTACGTTCACATCCGCTGCCTTATTGCGAATATACATAAACCTAGAAATGTGTCTAGACCCCCGGGATTATCAGAGTCACCCCTGGAGGTGGTCCAAGAATCACCCCCTTCGTCCGATACGGATCGAAGCCGGTCAGCTTCTGAACAATCAGAAAAATCTGAGAACATCGATACGGCTGAAGTTAATATCTTAGAAGGAGCTACAACACCGCCACAGCGTGCAAAAAGCAATAGTTTCGCGGGCGCTATGTTAGCGCCACCGTTACTACATAAACGCCGGAGACCTTCATTTCTGCAACTGCACATTAAAGGTGAACCAAACATTGGTCCCTTGTCTGCAGGCCCACACCTCAACGTGCCTCGATTCACCGTCACGGCGCCGCCAGGGGAACACCGTCGATTCAGTCATGGCTTCCCTTTCCATGGGTTCGCCCTCCGTCGCCATTCAAATACGGTCTGCGATGGAATGCTTATCAAAAAATTTGATGTGTTCAGCAACAAATAACGCTGCTTGCCATGTCTATAAAATTGTGCGTTTATTTACTAATATTGTGCATGATTTGTGTGAACGTACAGATGGTATGATTTGTTTAATTAATGAACACCACTGTCCTGCAACCTGAACGAACTATGTTACAAACGAACTTAAATCATGCAGGTATTAAAATACGATAACGGGAATTCGATAAGTATGGAAAAAAAAACGATTTAATCACATTTTGTAATATTCTACGTTCATAAGTGTTCTTTTTCTTTTTTTTTTCATTTAAATATATTATTGTAGACATCTCTTTATTTTTATAAATGGATTTGGCACATGCGTATAAACAATAAGATAAGTTTATCAGATAAAACATAGGAATTATATATCGGGATATTATATATTATAAAACTTAAACTCGTGAAAACAATTGTGTTCGTGGAGCTGTCTTGTGATATCTGCTCATTATCATTATATCTATAATAATCATTACTATTCATAATAGGCTTTGTGTACTTCATATGTTAATGTTCTCTTGAGTATTCTTTATGTGATTTTGCGCTTTTATTAAAATTTAATGAATAGTGGTGCGACGATGTTACGTTGGAGCTTTCAAGCAACAGAGGTGTCATTTTTTTATATATATTAAGTTTATATAATATTCTACATTACAATTTGAAAATATTTACATATATAACAGTGCATGGGTTAATCCCTTAAACAGTATCTACAAATAACTGACAATAATTATTGCGTTTAGATTAAGAAATAATGAATTCTTCCTCTTTTTATGTGAATGCGGGTGATGAATTTGTAATAAAACAACTGCATGTGTGTGTATAAAGCATACTGCATAAATTAATGAAAACTTTACAAAAGTACTGTTATTTTGAAATATTTCATTTTGAAATTATTTTACTTGGTAAGGTTCATTGACATTTTTTTTATTTTTTATAACAGAGCCTTCACCGGAGCGAGTCGATGGTTTCCCTGGCGTGTTTCAAGACTCTATCTCAGTTGGTGAACAGCGATGGCAATGAACTACAAAACTACCTTTCCTCCAATAGAAACATCAATGTCGATGACAGAGATGAGGTGACTAATATCAATCATAATTATAGTGTATAACCTAAATAAACTCGGACATAAAAGAAATAAAAAAACTAATAATAGTAAAATTTAAAAAGGTACAATTTTCCTTGTTATGGTAATAAAATAAACATTCAACAGAAGCTAACATAATTCCCCGAATTTTTTAATTGAAAAATATAGCATGAATGTTTTGAATTAAGTAGAACACTTTTAATAGATGCGCGACATAGAATGAAATAAAATTTCTATAAAATGTTATATTTGTTCGTTAACAAACAAATACAGTTTTTATATTATCTTATTATTCAGAAAATCTAATTATTTAGCGTTCGTTTCTTGCAACTAGGAATGAACTCAAAATGTTAAAACTTTAATTAACATTTCCGCAATATTACTGAAAAAAAAATATACGAAGAAGAAGAAGTATACGAGCATTATTTTTTGCATCATAAGTATCGTTAACATGTAAAACATAACCTTGTCTTATACTACCTATAAAAATACAGTCTACATGACGTTTTGCCCAAATATGCCTATTACATTTTTTAGGTAGTCGTCGAGGCGCAGCGGCACAGCGTCTCACTCACGCGTGTAAATCTCATGGTTCTGAGTTCGGTTTTCACTCGAGGAAATGAATTATTTTATTAATATTTATTTATAAATAATTTCAGAACGGTACAACAGCGCTTATGTTCGCTAGTGAAAATGGACGCGGCTTGGCCGTGCGGCTGCTGCTCAGCGCGGGCGCAGACGCGTGTGCCGCAGACACTGACGGCTGGACACCGCTCGCCTTCGCCGCCAGGGGAGGACATGTGTCCGTTGTACAAGAACTCATTGATGCCGGCGCACAAATCGATTCTAGGGACTGCGTAAGTCGCGGGATCCTTAATGCAGCTTCAAATTTTATCTTTATATTTTATCGTACCTTGAATATAAGATAACAGAATCACTAATTAAACATTTTATACTACCGTTTGCCAAGTTTCTGTATACGAGTGGGTATAGGCGTATATTACAATAAATATTAAAAATTTACATTCCTTATCATATAACATTACATAGCAATATATTGTTCTTCTGTAACAATATATTGTTCTTAAACTGAACTGTTAGACGGAGAGTGACCTAAATAACTATAATAGAGCAATGACCATGTATATTCTGGACTGTGCACCCAAAATTTGTATATTTATACTTGTGGTGGATCACTGCCAAGAGAGCAGCGACATCCCCACATTCTTAAATCTGGTTAAATACACAACTACCTATAGAATTTTTCTTTCTTACAATATAATAAATTATTTTTAGAACTTCTACTAATATAACGATAACGAATGCATCGTCGCGGTACGTCATTGAAATATTTTAAGCTTTGAGTGCTATTTGTGGTTAAGATATATACGTATAAAATTATATGAGCAATAGATCATCAATAGTATTATTATTTAAATGAATTGAACAAAAAACACTGTTTACTCTACTTTACTAAATAAATATATCAATATATGTAAAATCTAAAATAATGTATATACGTATGATAGATCTGTCCTACATTTTTCTGTCTTCTTTTGAATTGATCTGTCCTTCATTTTAGACATCAGTTAAATAATATATATATACGTATGTCCCATATGCATTTTGAATATTTCTTTTACAGGGTGGATGGACACCTCTCATGTGGGCGTCTTACAAAGGTCACGAAGAAATTGTCGCATTACTCCTCGAGAAAGGAGCTGACGTTCATGCACACGGCAACTATAATATCAAGTATGTTACTCTAAAATATACATGTTACTTGTGTTACCGCATAACGAGCTTATTATATTTGACGTCTCTTTAACATATTGCTATGTGACACAAATAATATATAGGTTGTAAAAATGTCACTCGCTTCACTTGTATTTAAATCAGTATTATTGTCATCTTAATAGAGCTATATTATAATATTTTGATGCTTTTCCTGTTACAAATTTTTGTGACCTTTTAAAAAACGTCTAAGAATTCGAGCATTCGTTTGAATCATGTGATTAATATGCAGTATAAAAAAGCTAATTAGCATAACTTTATACTGCGTGCGTCAGAAAATATTTGAAATTCCCAATACGATACTTACCTACTTGTAATTCGACAGTGGATAATGTACCTACTACTAATAAGGAAAATCTGCTAGAGACCATGTTAAAGTTCTCGTGATTGACCCGCAACGTAATCTGAAAATAGTTTAAGATAGTAAAAGGAACACCCTTAAAATCTTCTTATGTCGTTAATCTGATCTTCCTGGCAAAAACATGAGAATATTGTATTGTCATTTTGGATATCTGCGCTTTGGGTATAAATTATAGACCCAAATGTGAAAAAAAACGTGAGCTAATTTTGAATGTAACGTTAAAATAGCATTGCTATATTTGCTTACGCTGATATAATATCTATCTATATAATACAGATAAAAAGACACGAAGCTAATAAAAGCGTGTTGACAAAGGAAATTTGTATGATGCGTATCGTGTATTGCACTCACAGCTCGCTAGTATGGGCGGCGGGCCGTCGTCACAGCGCCGTAGTGCTGCGCCTGCTGGCGGCGGGTGCGCGCCCAAACTCGTGCGACAAGTACGCGACGTCCGCGCTGACGTGGGCCGCGCGCGCCGGCGACGCGCCCGCCTGCGCCGCGCTGCTGCGCGCCGGCGCCGACGCTAACAACGCCGGCATGTACTGTTGGACGCCGCTGTTGCAAGCCACGCACGGTAGCCGTTTCACTTCTAACGTTTTGATTAATATAAATGTTAATATAGGAACCGACCTTTTTATGGATTTTGAGTAATTTGTGTATAAATAATATTGCCTATTTTCAGATCGCATTAGACAAGCAAGAAAATATTATTTTTGAAATATTCAATAACTTATTAATGGAGGTAAATTAGCGTTCATATCTTTCAGACGTATGATTACAAGTAAAGACGTGTGAGATCAAATTTTCGACAACCTTGTCCTACATGTGGAATATTTATCAATATATTTATAATCGTTTGATGTACACAATATATTAGATTGAGATAAACGATATTTGATAAACACAGAGGCGCGTAGGCTACGTCGGATGCCAAATATCAAAAGAATACAATTTCGTTGTGGATGCTCCAGCAAAACAACATTTAATCTTGACAGTTCAGTGACAGACTTACGTTAAACTTGGTTGTTAGCCAAAATTCTCAAACGACTTTATAATACGAAGAGCCGTCCCGCTGACAAACAATAAATAGAAATATTTCATATTGTATATATAGATTTTAATTTGACTTGTAAAAAGATTATTATCATGGTAATTTTTATTCTGTTTCAAAATAATTAATCTATATTGATACTGTTTAATATTTTTCTATATTTAAGTATTTATGTTTGTAATATTAAATACTTTATTAAATTCAGTTTAACCGATGAATATAATATTTTCAAAGAACGTATTTTTTCACTGCATAGTCAAAATAAAGATCTAGTGCCTCGTCTCCCCGTTGGTTTGCTAAGAGAATAATATCACAAGAATGTCTTACACGGCTGTAATTCACGCTTCTAATTTGCACAGGTAACCATTTTGAAATCGTTCAAATGCTGCTGGAACATAAACCCAACGTTAACGCCTTAGACAAAGATGGATGCACCGCCTTGGCGATAGCTTGTAAAGAAGGCTTTTATGATATCGCACTAGCTTTAATCAATTCAGGAGCTTATATTAATGTTCAGGTAAACAATATTAGCGATATCTTTTAATTATCTAGATACATTAGAATGACTTAAAATTGTTTTTTGAATGTGGGAAGTATCGTGAAATGCATAATAATTAAATGTCAGTATATGCTTATGCTAATAAATCATTTGTATTAAATGCAACATCTCAGGCGTCATACAGCCTTGGGCGATATGAGAAGCTGCCAATTTTGACGCTTCACTCAATAAATTAGAGACATTAATTTGTCACAAATTTTCTGGTAAATATGTTATGCTCATCAATTTACATTATAACGGATTAGTATTGAATTTGACAAAACTGCAATACGAATGAAACTAAGATTAATTTTATTTATATTATATTATATTTATAGGATCATTTCAAAGATACACCACTCATTTATGCTGTGAAGGGAGGCTACAAGAATATTGTAGAAGCGTTGCTAAAAAAACACGTAGACATTGATTTACCGGGTAAAGAGAAAAAGACTCCAGTTTACACTGCTGTAGAAAAAGGTCATGTGAATATACTAAAACTTCTTCTCGCATCTAATCCGGACCTGGAACATTGCACAACTGTAAGTGAACTTACTTTTCCATACTTTATTTTTATCTATACTTGGAATAAAAATGTAACTGATCACAGTCTGTACTTGGAAGATATACGAAAAGATCTATAATTTAGGGCATTTATAAATCTAATAGAATCCAAAACAATAAGTTTTTAAATTTTTGTGTTTGTCTGTGCAGTTTCATCATTGTATTATGGTAACTTCACTTACTGTTTAAAGTTTGTTTTATGTACATAAACAATATTATTTTTTTCTCTATAATTAAATAATTTTTATTTAAGTCGTTATTTCAGTATATGTAACATGTGATGTACAGTAAAACGTCACCCTGCTTGTTTAACTTAAAAAGAAACCCTCTTTATAAAGCTATACCATAGGCATAGTCGTTGTGCTCTGAAAATATAATATTAACGCGTGTCTATAATTTCAATCAAATCGGTCCGCAAGACGGTTAAATGTTTGAAGTCAAATAGTGATATGGTTACTCCTTTACAAGCGTTTCTTTTGATTGCGATGAGTGAGAAATTATTACTTTGTGTCCAGGTGACTGCAAACCAGACAAACATGAAATGAAAGTGTTTATCTTTTAAGATGGAGAATAGTAAATAATATATTTCCAGAGCGGCGATACCGCACTGCTGCGTGCGGTGCGCTCGCGCAGCGTGGAGATGGTGGCGCTGCTGCTGGAGCGGCGCGCGCGCGTCGCCGCCGCCGACAACCGCGGCGACACCGCGCTGCACGTCGCCATGCGGGCCAGGTCTAAGGTGAGCTATACTTTTCAATTTTATGTTTGCTTCGAAGTATAAGGATTCTGCTTCGTTTTCGTATTCTGGACATTTATTATAATTAATATTATTATAAAAAGTATACATACCTTATGGATATTTTTTTGGTCTTTTTATATATTGAAACATTTTTTTTAATACTTCGTTTTCCGCTATAATAATACTCGGTGCATCTGAGTTACGCCATAGAAACTGGTAATATTTTATTTGTAATATTAAACTGATATATATTTCTTTTCACTAGCAAATAGTTGAAATACTGCTCCGAAATCCGAAGAACAGTCAGCTGTTATATAAACCCAATAAAATGAATGAAACACCATACAATATAGACATGAGTTACAACAAAACTATATTGGGACAAATATTCGGTGCTAGAAAGTTAAACACTAATGAAGATAACGAGAACATGCTCGGATATGAGCTGTATAGCGCCGCGCTCGCCGACATGTTGTCTGAGCCGAGTCTCTCTGTGCCGATCACTGTGGGACTATATGCCAGATGGGGATCTGGGAAATCGTTTCTGTTAAATAAACTGAAAGGTAAATATATAATTCATCACATCACAGAGCCATCATATATATATTTTGTTAAAGCATCGTTTTGGTCTTCTATCACTAAAATTATCTGTTGTTATGTTGTTGTTTAATGATTAAGAACTATCGTTTTTAAAACATTCTTTGGAATTCTATATTAGTTTATCAGATTCCAGTTTTATAATGATTTATTTTAATTTCCAATTTTATAATAATGGTCATGTACTTATGTTCTCACTTTGTCTACAATTCCATAAACACATAATTACAACACTCCAGTGACAGACTTTCCGCGTCTGATGCCTTACCAAAAAATGGATACCGAGTGTTGTGTCTTTTAGGGTTATATTCATATTTAACCGGAAAAGACGCAGCGCCCTCTTTATACATAAATGGGAACTATTCAAGTCAATGACAATACTTAATTCTTCAATGCCATCTATAAATCCCGTATAACTTAAATAACATTCAATATATTATATATATATATATATATATATATATATATATATATATATATATATATATATATATATATATATATATATATATATATATATATAAGTAAAATATGGTAACAGTATGTACATATTTGAATTATCAAATATATACCTTTATTGGACTCACGTAATTACGTAAGTAAAATGCGCGCTTCTATGTTAGTTATTTATAACACATGTTTGTTTCCGCCACTTCCCTTGTATCACGAGTTTACTCGTGATCGAATTAGCTGTATGCTTGCCAAACCTGAAGCTTATATATATAATATGGATTAACTGCTTCTTTATTAAGACATCCTATGATTCATTAATAATAAATAAGTATAATGGCATGTTAAAAATAATTTTATATTAGATATTTTTGAACGTCAATGTCAAATGAATCCTTTTTTTTTTTTTTTTTGTAATAAATGTTTTGTAGATGAACATCAACGCATATGCGTCGATTGTATTACCTGTGTGTGGCAGGCAATAATAAAAGGTGTAATATATACGCTTATTTCATTCAGTAAATGATCAGATTCGATAGTAGACAAAAAATTACATTTAATTTTATTAACAATCAAATAACAGTATCTTTATCAATATACTAATAGCAGCATCTTTAGCTGGTGTAACTTATTGTATAAGTCAAGGCACTTTTTAAATTTATTTGACTAAATAAATTGTCGAATTCGAATAACAAGATAATCATTAAATAGTTCTATTCTAGTAGCTCTACGCTATTTCCCGTATGTAGTAGGTGTGATAAACAGAGGGAACCTAGGACACTCCGTTTCCTATTTCTATAGAATAGAAATCGCTTAATATATGAGAGTCCATATTTGAATAAGCAAAAATACAATTTAGGCATAAAGCATACAGTGATAATAGCCTGAGATCAACCACGTAAAGCGCCAAATGAGTTTTTCTATATGTTCAAAAACATTTGCACAGAGGAGATGAAAAATTTCGCGCGGCAATGGAGCGAGACAGGGTGGGCGTGGTCGTGGGCGGTGTCGTGGGGCGCCTGGCACGCGGCGCTGGCGGCCGCCGCCGTCGCCGCCGTCGCGGGCACGCCGCCCTACATCGCCCTAGCTGTATTATTTGCCCTCTTCGCATTCCTGTACCTGATATTCTATATGCTCTGGTATCTGGGCAACAAGTGAGTGGAGTCTATTTATCTGTATATTTTTAATACAGTGCAATTACTTTAAATTTAAAGTAAATTTGGAAATTATATTTAATAAAATTTTCTTACAAATGTGAAGATTGTTAAAATTTTATAAATAAAAAAAATTATATAGTAAAATATTTGCAAAGGTACGAGTGGTGGTGGGCGGATGGTATGGTGGCGGCGTTGGGGCGACGGTTCAGTTCGTTACTGCTGTTCCTGCAAGTCGTGTTCTGTCACCCGCCGGGCCCCGATGATCCACGAGCTTTACCCGCTACACCTATCAGGTATTATTATAATTTTAAGCATATTAAGTTCTTCGTAACCAATTTATTGACAGGTTTTGTTCTTCAAAACAAAAAATTACAATATATTCACAGTCGGTGTTCTAAATTCGCTGTATATTTAAATATTTTCATGATAGAAATTAGTAACTATCAAATCCTTATTTATTTACTTTCATCACCTATATGATTGCATGTATTACAACAGGTTCCATTTTACGGAAGGCATGAAGGGCGGTGCGGGGCAGGATGGTGAGGCGATGGTGGTGCAGATGATAGGCAGCCTGGCCGAGGCCCTCGAGTGCCAGTACGGGCGTGTAGCCACGCGCCTCGCCAGGGCCTTCCGGCCGCGCCCCGTGTCCTCTACGTCGGGGTGGAAGTGAGTGACAGAGATAGAGATAGATACCCAACGAATTATGGTTCTTGTGAAGAAAGGAGATGGGTAGTGTTTATAGTTTTCGTACTTGGCGAAGAATAACTAATAACAATAAGCATTGAAAACAGTTAATGAATAACTGAGTCGTTTATGAGACGAGGCTATCGTGACGCAAATATGCAATTACCGCGACAGTTGCGGGTTCGATTCCTCTTTCTTAAGACAAAGCGCGGCGTTGAGTTACTCGAAACACTGATCAAACAATGTTCCATGTTCTGCTATAAAAAAGGAGACGAAGTGTCTTTGTGTGTGGCTCGAGGTCCCGGGGTCTATATATATATATATATATATATATATATATATATATATATATATATATATATATATATATATATATATATATATATATACATACATATATATATATATATATATATATATATATATATATATATATATATATATATATATATATATATATATATATATATATAAATAAACACAGTATATAATTTCTTATTCAATAATGTATTGTTTAATCCTAAAACCTTGCATTGTGTTTAATTCTGATTTATTATTTCCTATTTGTATGACTAATTTAGATGGCGCCGTGCGTGTTGCATTCCACATATAGTTACATTCGAACTGAGCTTCCTATGCGTACTCGTCGGTCTCTCCGTGCTCATAATATATCTCACCGATAGCGAAACGGATCCGACGTAAGTTACTCTAAATATATGATTAATGTACTGAAATAAATAATTCTGGAATTAACAATTGTGTATACGTACAGCCGCCGCGACATTCGCCAGGGCCTGATGGTGGGCGCGTGCGCGGCGGCGGGCGCGGTGCTGCTCGCCAACCTGTACGCGTGCGCGCGCGCGCTGGCCGCGTTGGCGCTGCCGCCGCGCGCCCGCCTCGCGCGCCGCGCCCGCGCACACCCCGCCGCGCTGCGCCCCGAGGTGCAGGCCTTGACGCATACGGTACGGCATATTGTTATTATGTCAAAGAGAAAATAACAATACGGTTTTATAAATACATCAATTAAATACACTTTCATTCTATCCAAGATATTTCTTTGTGTTAAATTCTTAACATAATATTTTACATCAGATATATTTGAATTAAAGTAACGAACAAATTTAATATTTACAGGTATCATGCCTGGACGCCTTCACAGGCCAGCAGACTCGCTTGGTGGTGGTCGTGGACGCTCTGGACAGCTGCGAGCAAGAAAAAGTACTGGCACTATTGAATGCTGTGCATGCACTCTGCTCAGATCCCAAGAGCCCTTTCATACTGCTGCTGGCTATCGATCCTCACATTATAAGCAAGGTAAGATAAATAAAGATAAATACAAATATTAATACAATAAAATTTATTAATTTTTAGTCTTACAGAATGAGTTATCATATAATCAATTTTACTATATGTTATATACTAATGTTATAAATATAAAAAAAAATATTACTATATGTTATTAAATTACCCTATTCCATTTTTAATGAATGTATTATATAGACATGCGAGCTACAATATTTTTTAAATTTCAATGCGTATATATAAAAAAGTATTATATATATTCTAATTATGTTATAATCTATACTCATCTTAGATAATTTATGTTAAGGAAAATATTTATAGTAATGTTAAATTAACCTAATTGGCAATTGATCACGTTTCAAATGCGCAGGTTGCTTGGATGGAGGTTAGTTAAGTGTTGGGTGTGTCTGGATGTCCCTGTTAGACGACAGTCAATGCTATGACTATTGACAAAATTATTACGATCGTTATGTTACGAGTATATCGTGTGCTTGCATGATCGGTCTCACTTTGATTTTGCTGTTATTTTTCATTTACTTTTAATGTTGCCTTTGATGTCGCATGTTACATTTTAAATATTATTACGTGAAAGTGAATTTGTATATGGATATATTATGTATATAATTTTTTCCTTAGATGTATTTTGGTCCAGTTTTCTATATAACTTGTAAATTAATTGAAACGTTTAGTAATTTTAACAGTTTTAGATGGCAAAGAAAGAAACATTTTTTAAATTGGATAATATTGTTACTACAATATGCAGGCGGTAGAAATAAACAGTCGTCGTGCGTTATCGGAGAG
Source organism: Dione juno (assembly GCA_037127375.1). NCBI lineage: Eukaryota > Metazoa > Arthropoda > Insecta > Lepidoptera > Nymphalidae > Dione > Dione juno. The sequence goes on along the minus strand of JAXRJS010000041.1, from coordinate 5,816,177 downwards.
CAATATCGGTGGGTGGGACTATCTTCGGAACATGGTACAGCTGCCTTTCTACTTGCAAAATTCTGCTTTACGCCGGGTTAAAGTTGCCCAGCAGACAGCGGCCAGGAGGTTTCAAGCTTTGGGAACCGATGACTTCAGCACGTCGCTACAAAGATCTGTAAGATATTTTTTTCACAAATGAAACTTTACTAAAACAAGTTTATTTTATTAAAATCCCTTAAATACTTTATTATTCAATTCATTTGGTGTGATCAAGATGTCCAAAATATTCCCATAGGTATCTGCACGTCGGCTATCATCCACGTCGGAACTGATGTCCAGCCAGGAGCGCATCAAAGGCGGGCGCGGCGAGGGACGCGGCGAGGTGCGGGGCGAGGGGTCGCGCGTGGAGGCGCGGCGGGGGCTGCGCCCTTCCGACTCGGTCGCGTCGTCGGTGGCGTCGGGGCTACACCGCGCGCCCGCGCCCTCTGCCGGGGCCGCCGACCTCGGCCGCGTGCTACTGACGGATGATTATTTCAGTGATGTCAACCCCCGCAGTATGAGGAGGTTGATGAACGTGCTGTACGTTACAGGTACGTTACATATTATTAATCTTATCCGTACAATAAATATTGTAGATGTTTCTTTGGATTCCCGAGAATTTGAGAGTATGTAATAGTAAAACGATAGAATCGTTAACATCGGCGTTCTTAATAATTGTCTAAATCTCAATATAAAATCTGTGAAATATATTTTACAAATCGTACGAAAATAATTAAGTAAAATACTTCTATATTGTATATACTGTTCCATTTGATATTTAATTATGTATATAAAAATGCAGACATTACCAAACATGACGTCTCTGTATTATAAATAATTATATTATAACAAGAGTTTGTTATAATATATTATTCATTTATTATAATTATTATAATAGTAGAGTTACTATAATAATGTTATTTAATTATTTCTCATCCTCGTGCTTTCAGGTCGACTACTTAAGGCATTCCAAATAGAATTCAACTGGTATCAACTAGCTTCGTGGGTAAATTTGACGGAACAATGGCCTTTCCGTACATCCTGGATCATTTACCACCATGAAACTTATGAGGAGCACATTGATGATACTACGTCTCTTAAGCATATATTTGAAAAGTAAATATTTTTGTCTTTTACTGTCTAGATGTTGTTTTGCTGTTGTAGGTAAAACTGGTAGCATTTCTACTCACATTCTATTTAGAGCCATTAAGTGATTTCACATATCATATATAGGTATATCAATAAAACACTATTTTTATAAAATTAAAGATTATAGACAGAGCCATATATATTACAAAATAAGATTTATAATTTTCCTTCACAGGGTAAAACCTCTAATCGGTGGTCTCCGCGAGGCCAGCACGCTGATGGAGCTGGACCGCGATGAGCGCAAGCTCGAAGTGTTCCTTAGCTTCCACCGCGCCACCCTCACCGCCGCCGACCTGAAGATATTTTTGCCCTTTACGATTAATCTAGATCCGTATATCAAGAAGGTTATTAAAGGTATGTAATATTGTAGACCGTGGATTACATCGATCGATGCTATGTTTTAATTTTTTTCAAATAATTGTATATCGTTATCTTTTATATTAGAAGAGCAAGTACAATCAGGTGTGGAGGAGGAAATAATAGCGAGTGGCTCCGCACCCTGGCCGCAAACTTCCAGGCAGTCGCATTCTAAGACATTCCACAAAAAAACGGTAAGAGCTCAAATTAAAAAAACAATATTATTTTATAAGAAGATGTATATAACATATCATGCTCGACATTTGTTTACATATAACAAAACCTGGTTAATATATAACAGTTCACTGGTCTGATTTATTTTGAAACAAATCATTACAGACAAAAGCCTTAACCAACGCAGCGCCGCCAGCGTCGAACGCAATGATGTCACAAACCGTGTGGACGGGCTGGAGCACGTCGGCGCCTCCGCCCCCGCCCGCGCCTGCGCCCCCGCCCCCGCACTCGGACCACACGTCGGGGTCGCAGCCCGCCGTCGCTGCCAACCCCGCCGTGCTCTTACGAACCGCTTTTCCGGGATTGGTACGCTATATGTGCAATAGGCTCATCAACGTTTCGAGCCTGCCAGTTGAGCACGTCGCAAGGAGAAAACACGAAAAAAAAGGGTATCTTGACTATAGTACACGTCAATTTAAGTTTCGACCGTAATGTCGTGTCCAGGGCGACGCGGCGGGGCTGCGGCTGTCGACGCTGAGCGTGGAGCGCGTGTGCGGCGTGGCGCGCGCGGCGCTGGGCGCGGGCGGCGGCGCGGCGGCGGCGGCGCTGCAGGCGCACCGCGTGTGCGGCCTCGTGCTGGCCGTCTGCCGGCTCGGCGACCTCAAGCCGGTGAGACTCTGCTGTTGGTTTTATTTATAAATATTAATAGATGGCAAGAGAGCACGTACCGATTAATAAGTGACGTATTTATTGTTATTGCAGATTTTAGACTTGCCATTCGGCGACTGGGAACTGTTTAAAATGCTCATATTGAATTTACGCGAGCTGGAAGCGAACGTGCCCTTGAATGTTCCCGCGCTCACCGGTATGTAGGCAAATAATTTAGTAATATGACAAAGAAAACCCTTTTTTAATAAAGTTAATACCTAATTCCGTCTTATCGAAGGTCTCTATAATTTATACTTAGTTTGTACTTTATACACACTTATAGTAACTTCATAAAACTTACATTTGCAGTGATAACTGATAAAGGCAGCGAGTCGGAAATAGACACCGTAAAACCGAGGTCTGGGATTGAGCACCAGAGATCACGTCCGTCCAATGTTGAAAAGCAGGTAAGGGAAAATAAGTACAAATCATATTTAAATATTAATAAATCTTCTGTATCTATTCGACTTCCTCGTCGTCGTCTAAAGTCTAATTACTTTAGGTCTTTATTTGATCGGTTGACATAGTTGAAGCCGGGTTAAAGACGCGATGAAACATCCGATGTCAATACAATATTTCACGAACAACAATCATAGCACGAACGTGGTAAGGAATATCACTTTAGACGAGAGGCGAACTTTGGCCTTATTTTAATAGCATACATTTTTCTACTGTTATTATCACTTATAACAATGACGACTTTGACGTACTCTTTTAACAGACACGTTTATTTAACTTATTATTATTGTCTTTCAATGCTTTATTTTCTTATTGCAGCCATTTGCGGAATACCAGGTGAAGGGTTTTTATAATAAAATATCACCGTCTATCGCTATCGTCCATTACACACAATACACTTAGGATCTCTGGAAGTTTCAATATTTTTTACAGTTGATTATTTGTATTGTATTAATTAACGAAGATTTAGATCAATTCGATTTGTGTGTAGTAGCCATAGTACCTATTTGCCAAAGCAGAAGTCACAATTCTGTTGGAAATTGAAAGTTTTCATGTGCACATCTTCATTAAGGATTTTAATATATTACTTCATATATTGTATGTGACATCAAGCTTTATGACAATCAAAATAGAGCAAATAGTTATCTTCACAATTCATTAGAATATTAAAAAAGTGCGCATGTACCGTACCTACCACCATGCACCAGATTATATATGGCATGCCAGTTTGTATCATTGATTATACTAGTGATTACTTTACATTTTAAATACATGTTTTTCTAGGTGACGCTGGAGGAGCAGATGATATGCGGAGCACTACAGACGCTTAACGAGGAAGCCCTGGAAGACGTGTTGCAATCGGAGCCCCCGGCGCCACCCGCGCCCTCCACCAACCCGCCCACAGGTGAGGCCCTGCGCACCATCCGCGAGACCCTCCCGGCGCCCCACGCGCTCCCCGCACCCGCTGCACCCGCCGCGGCCTCCTCGCCCTCGCTCAGCGACACCGAAGGGGAGGGGGAGGGGGAGCGGGAACGGGAGCGGCGCCCCGAACACGTCATCGTCAACCTTTCCGATGACGTGTTCCTCTAGTATTGGCGACAATTGCAAAACAAACAATTATTGATTAAAAAACACCAACAGATATTCAACTTTTAGAATTGTAGTGAAGTTGAGTGTTTGACTATCTTTATTTTTATTTTAATATAAAAATTAAGAATTTCTAAAGATATTCATTATACTGATTCTAATATTTTCAAATAGTCAAATACTTTTACAAACTTATATCATTTTAGTGTCATTTATAACTAAACTTTATGCAATAATAGTATGCTTTCATAACAAAATGTCTCAATAAGCTTTTCCACGAGTGTACATAAAATGTACTTTAAGCTTGTAAACTTCTTAAATTGCACTGTTGTGTTTGCCATATATTATAGGCTTTATTGAAATTAATAATTAAAACTTATTGTTGTTTGTATAAAATAATTAAATTAGAGCAAAGTGATAAATCGGAGACTTACGTAAAAGATCTCAATCTGCCATTGTAGATACGCATATCTCATATCATAATTATTAGTTAATTTGTCCTTATAATTTGCATTAAATTATTACTTTATTTTAAGCACTTACATATTTTGAATGTACTTATGACATTGAAAACTGTATCCTTGATGAACAAAGTTGCACCATCATAATAATATAAATGCGCGTATTATTATAGTATTTTGTTGCAACTTTTTGTATGAATGGTGAAAGCCGTAGAACTGTTACACAGTTAGTGTCTCACAATTGACACGTTGGTAATATTGGTACTTATTAATATTGATATATTTAATATCTTTTTTATAATAATAATTATAACAAATTGTAACAGCCATATATCGCGGCTAGTGTTTTTAATATAATTAAATCGATTGTTAGTCATTCCGTATGTTTTGCAATAATTTAGCCTGTAATAAAATTAAGAATATTTGTTTTGGCTGTGCCCTGAGCCCGGTTGTGATAAATAAACACATGTCAGTACTAAGGATAAGGATCTAATTGTGCCATTAGCATTACACATTTTGATGTTCACAACTTTTTATTGTGAGTTTTTATCTTTACTATTCAAATTATGGAAACCTGCTGTATTTCATTGTTCCTGTTGTACATTTTTATAGACGTACTATACAAGAGAGTCCCTAAAAACTGTTAAGTAATTAGTAATGATTGTTTCATATGTATCCAATTATAAGCAAAAACTTGTCAATAAGGCTGTCTTAGTAATAAATATTGTAGTCTATCTTATGCCTTTGTACTTAGTCGTATACGATTCAAGATCTGCCAGATCTGATAGAAGCGTACATATCGGAAAATATATTAGCTACCCCACCTTTTAGAATTCCATTTATCATTCCGTAGATAGAGCTTTTTTTAAATAAAGTTATGAATAAACGTTTTAAACCGAAAATTCGTTTTATTTCTCTCGCCTCGCGCAAGTGCAGCGGGCCCCGGGGCTCGGGCCGCGTGTCTCGGGCCGCGGGTCCCGCCTCGCGCCGCCTCGTCGCCGCCTCATCGCCGCCTTGCTTTCAGACGAGAGCCGCGCGCCCCTCGTCAGCTTCAGCGTGGAGAGCGACCACGACGCGCCCGTCTCGTTCGTGGCGCGTCCGCGGCCGCCGCGCGCGCGCCGCCCCGCCGCCCGCCCCTCCTCGCTGCGCCTCGCGGACGACGCCGCTCGTGACGCGCGCCTCTCTGCGCGCTCCCTCTCCGTCGAGGGGCCCTCGCGCTTGCCCGCCTCGCCCGCACACTCCCCCGCGCCCTCCCCCGCGCACTCCCCGGTGCTCGACCTCAAGCTGCGCGGCCTGCGCCGCACGGCCGACGCGCTGCGCCACGTGGGTTCCGCCGAGCGCCTCTCCTGGCTCAAGGACAGGCTGGTGCCGCGCGCGCCCTCGCCTCGCGACGACGAGAGCGCGCCGCTAGTGGGCGCGCGGCCCAGCCCGCCCGACGGCACGGCCAGCACTGAGGTGTCGCCGCACTCTGACGCGTCGGGCGGCAGCGCCGACCTGGACCTGCTGCCGGAGGGCAAGAACGGGCGCGCCGCCGACATGGAGCCCTACAACATGAGGCTGTTGGCTAACGGCGCGTGCGAGGGTATGCGCGCGCTGTGGCGGCAAGACGCGCTGGACTGTGACCCGCCCTGGCACGAGCCCGACTCCGCCGTGTGAGGACTTCGCACCGCCGACAGCAAATTGTAGAGCCACGCTATGGAGCCGGATCGTTGAGCGCAAAGGCGCAGGATCGTCATCGTTGACGCGGACCCGCCATGAGTACTTAAATTACCTTGCGATGATAACCAACGGTGACCTTGTTGTACTTACGTTTTCTTTATATTAAAATATTGGAGCTTACTGCCTTTGCAAATAGTTATCGTTACTATATGGCGACATGCACTTATTAGTCAAACCGGCTATTTAAATTGCTACAATGAACAAATGTTATTACTATATGTAGTTTGAAATAAATGCAGTTCAAAGTTGAAATACAATGTTTTCATTAAGTCGTCGGTCGATATGCCACTGTATCACAGCTCATAGTATTTTTTAAAGATGTCCCATATTTCGCAAGAGTATCTTGTAAATGATTCGAAACAATAACATATATGAATATATTATAACTAAAGACATTTTTTCTAACAAAATAAATCGGAGATTTGCTTGGGAATGCAAATAAAATAAAATGTAAATCAGATTAATTATTTAATATACATTATAATACCAACAATAAGTATATATTAGAGATCATAAACTAAATATACAAGCAAATTTACTACATGTCTACTTTATAGAAATTAAACCTACAACTAAAATATTTCAAACAGATTGGCCCATACTTGTCTCACAAAACTACTACACTCCGTAATTCCCTGTATTCTAAATTAATTAGCCTTTATTAATACACATACATATTGTAAACTCGAACTCATTAACATAATTTGTTTCATAAATAATTTTATATTGCACTTAAATGTCACTTGTAAATACTAAAACAATATTTGGGACAAATATGGTTTCACTCAGATTTTCATTAATCCAAATATTACACGATCAAGGTTGAATGTCTACATATTGTATATGTAAAGAAGATCCAATATATAAATAATTGTTAAAACATACATCACTTTACACCTAGCAAGCCATCGTCAGACAAATTGTCAACATCTCAACAATCTAATATTTCTAATAACTATGTCATAAATATGGCAATATTTATAATTAAAGTAAATAAATAAGCTTTCAAATGTAATCTCAATTTTATTTATAAAATCGTTGAATGTTTGAGATAATGCCAAAGCAAGTAAATAAATATTAAGCTACAAATTACTACTAGTTACACGCTTTGCAAAATTCTAAATAAGTACTGTCAAAGTAAATAGCCGATAATGATTAAAATAATAGTAATATTGTTAAAAACAAACAATAGTGAGAGCATTTTATATAGTAATATTTGGCTATCTGTACAACAAAATCAAGTAAACATGATGCTAAAGTCAAATATTTTTTTTTATAATAGAACATAAGGATCGTAAACTATTGTAAAGATAAAGAGTTATAAATATCAATAAAAATAATCTACACTTATAATAAATAACAATTACTATTCAAGTATCACACTTCAAATGACTTGTATTTTGCTAATACTAGTGATGGTGTCGTCTTCTATGAGCTTGTCGGGGGGGTCGGCGGCCGCGTCTCTCGCTCTGTTGTCGGACACGGGCTCGAGCTCGTCCTCCGGGACCTCGGCGACCTCTGCGACCTCGGCATCTTCGTCGAGGTCAATGGGGTCAACGGGGTCGTCGAGATCGTCGGGAGCTGCGGGTAAGGCAAGGGCGGGCGTGGTGAGCGCGCTCCACCAGCCGGACAGGGCGCCGCGAGCGTGCGATAGGGCGCCGCCCACGGCGCGCGACGTGCTCGCCACCGCCCGCCCTGTGCTCGCCACTGCCGCGGACACCTTGCGTCCACCCTCCGTCGTCGACATCGTGCTGACGAGACACATTATGCTCAGAAAACTTATCTTGATGCACTTAATAATATTAGTATCTATATGATAAAATATACATATATAACGCCTGAACACATATAAAATTCTATAAGCTTATATACTATGGAGAAATTAATTAATTATAAAACAAGATAAACTTACTGTGCCAATTTTAGCTTCATATCAGCAACAGACAATTGACCAGAAAAAGGATGCATCGGTATAAGATTCATAAAAGCCTCAATGTCTGCATTGTTTGTTGACTTTAGCCATTTATCATAGGCTGGTGTTGATTTGAATGCCAACATAAATTGAGAATTATAAGATTCTAACTCACGGCTTCCATCTATAACATTTGAAAATTAAAATCTTTACCATTTTAAAATTCACATATTATTAGCTTTATTATTTGACATCAATAAATGTTATGTAATTTTCCAAATCTTAATTTGTATTTAATTTACTGAAGTAAGTATATACAAAAGTATCTTTATAATGATTTATATTATGAATTGGTCAACATTTCAATGAGATACAAACAATAAAAAATACATAAATAATGTGAAATAAGTACCTGCTAATAAAGAGGTCCTTAATAAATAGATTAAGTAGCTGGCAAATTGGTCCCTTATCCAGGTGTCCCCTTGTGAGGATGCGTGACGCACCACATGATCTGCAAACCTAAGGTCCTCTGTACTAAGAGTCAGCTGCCTCCTAAGGATTAAGTCTGCTGTTTCTATTCTCATTTCATTAAGTTCCACTAATACATCAAATAACTGCCGTTTTTGTTTAAAAAGTACATTAGAAGCTCCAACAACAAATCCTTTTACAGCTGCATCAGAGAGAAGGTCTAAATATTGCAGTGACAGGTATGGTAAGCAAAGATAACCATCTTCAAAGAGTGGTAATGGAAATCCACATTCTGTTTGATCAATTTGACCAATCAAATTGTAAAGACCATCAACACTCATATCTCTTGCCATAGTAGGGCTTTGCTGTGTCTCTGGTATGGATTTCTGTGATTTATATTTTTCCCCAATGCTATGACATTTCTCTCTACCAGTAGAGAGCTCTTGCCTGTCAACCATATCTGATAAAATAGATTCATCAAAGCTTTGCCTGCTTACTCTGTCTTTTTCATCCATCATATTGCCACTTTCCTTAGGAGACAGCTCCTCATCTAACTGATTTGTTTCATGAATTAATGTTACATTAGTATCAGCAACATCTAATTTTTCTAAAGGAAATGTGGGTATAGGTGAAAGAGGCCTGGAAAGACTGAAAATAAAATAAAATCTAAAATGTTCATACTATATTTTTGAAATGTATTTATAACCTATTCAAGAAGTTTTTAAATAAAATGTAAACAAACCATAAAAAGGTTTTCTGTAAGAAAACTTTATTGTACAAAAAACAATTCTCCTTTGTGTATTCTCCATACAATGTGACATTGCCAAAGTGAATTTTGCTCAACTGACATGCTCAAAACCATACCATAACCATTACCATAGAACAGAACAGAACAAAAAACAATACAATTTTATTATAAATAAAAGAAAAAATAAGTGTGCATGTAAAAGCACCATTTTTGGGTGCAAAAAGACCTGAATCCCAATTCTAACGCTGTTTAATACTACTAAATTAAAGCCACTTTGAAATTTTATATTTTAAAAAAAGTATACATTTTTTTTATGTTTGGGCTTATTTTCCTAATAGTAAGTAACTTAAAAATCTTCTAACAAAACTTCTGTAATTATTTGTGAATGTAAAATGTGTGAAAAAGAAATTAAAAACATAACTTATTTTTATCATGGAGTCAGGCTTTAAAACAATATAACATAAAAACAATACAGCTTTCAACTAGATATACAAATGGGAATCTATACATTAAATTAAAGAAGAAAAAAATGAAATTCATGAAAAATTGTGCTTTTTTCATTGAAATAAGATTTTTTTATCAAGGTAAGAAGATATGTCAAATAATTTACAACCATAATAATTGTCTTTAAAGTTAACAATTTAATAAATGACTTACACAACATTTGCAGATTGTGATAATCCATGCTCTAGGCAGCGTGGTAAAAGTGATATAAGAGTCAATAGAGCCCCTGAGAGGGCACCAACAGGAGAACCATATATAAGAACTTTCCTTCTCAATAACAAAAGTTTAAATAATAATAAAGCTTTGTGTTTCCAATTTTCCACAAGTTTTGTAATAGATAAGCCTAAAAAAAACAAACATTTAATTATACTGATCAATAGGGCATTCCAATAATTATAAATAATGTGACATTTTCTATATTTACCTTCAAGAGCCTGACCTATTTGTACAGGACAACTATTTAGATGATTGAAAGCATCTTCTAAAAGTTTTGTTTGAGAAAAATCACCCTGCAGAAACCATGCCCTCACAACTAATTCCATTTTCACAGCAAGCCGTCCAAAAAGTGGAACACGACATATAATGCAGACACTCTTTTGTACAGAACTGCGAGTCATATCTTCGGTTTTTTGAACCACTTGCTTGAATAAATTATAAAAATAATTTTTCATAGCGCAAAATATATTATGTATAGAATAAAAAAAGGCAGAATTATTTTCTTACCTCCACAGGGATTTGGCGAAAACATGATATACCATAAACTGTATGGGTAGGATCTGTCAAACTCGGCAAATTAAAGAATATTGTGTCTGAAAGATAATTATGGGATCCATCTGGTAATGCTAGAGCTGGAAGATAACGCCAGGCTGAGGGTAACTCTGACGGGCGACCCGGTACCAATTCAGGATAACAATGTTCCACCTGTCATTAAATAATAAATATATTAATAATATACCTTTAAATGTAATAAAAAAATGGTTTAAGTGTATTGATTTGAGAAATGTAATGACGCCTACCTGACAACCTTTCTTATGATGAAAGCCTACTACTATTATATTTAAAACTGGCTCGTTGACAAACGACATTTTATCTTCAAAAAACTTCTTTCCAAAAAATAGAATTCATATTCTTAATATTAAATCAAAATCAAATAAATATTAGCCAACTACATCACAATTTAGATTTGAGATTGACATTAAAGAAGGCAGAAGCACAGACAATGTAAAATTCCGCTCATAATTTCACAAAACTGAATTTTATATACTTTAACTTTCAAAAATATCATCTAATTTTGTACCGTAATCATATTGAAAATCAAAAATATGTCATTTTCCACTTATGTACTTTTATATTATTGATTTGCTGACTGATTAGATCTACATAGTGCAAATATATTTTAGGTAAATAAATCATTATTAAAAAATTTTGATTGCATACAGAACTTAAAATGAAAAAGCAAGCCCAATAGACTATAATTTTCTAAAAAGTAATAATGAGTAATGGTACGAGTCACCATTTAAATCATTTTGTAATGCAAATATTTTTTTTCTTCAAAATAAAGAATCAGACAAGACAGTCGGGTTGTTTTTTTTTTGTTTTAGTTTTTACAGTTTATCTGTAATATATTTTTTATTTTACCGTTTTTAGTTTAAATTTATTGATCCGCATATTATTATGAATCTTATTATTTCGTCAGGGAAATTCATATCGTCAGGATTTGAACCTGACTTATACTTTCTGTAGGCTATCACTGTTAGTAGTCACGTGTAACAAGGGCAGAATAAGAAAATCCTAAATGTTAAAATTAGTGAGAACAATTTTCACTTTCGCTTCATAAAAGAGCGAGGAGAATGAAAATGAATTAATTCTCCTAGAGTGGTAATCGAACGCACAACCTTCACGTTGACAGTCAGACACTGTGCCGAAGTGGCCGCATTTTATCTAACCAACTTTAAATCGTTATATAGTCTAAATCTATACTTAATAACTGATTAAAGAAAATTAACAATCGTTTTAAAATATCTTTCAACAATATCCTACCAATTCCCCACATGATATAGTAAGTCATTTAATTTTTTTTATTTTGATAATAAAGCGTCTAATACATAGACAGACTCTTAACCTCCTTTGTGTCGTGCAGTCCGGTATAAAATCACGACAAAAAGTATGACTAATAGAATTGTATGCAATAAAAAAATATAATAATGTTACATAAATACCAGATTAATTTTATAATACACATTTTTCATAATTATATTAATTAACTTAATTTTGTGTAATTCACTTATCTTTGCTGACATGTGAACTATGACCTTAATTAATTATCTGTATTATACATAGTCCGTACTCCATAGTATTTTAGGACCTGTGTACTTTTGTGTGCATCTGTGCTATCCTTGCAAATTTTGATTTGCATTTTGCACTTTTTATTACTTATTAGCTAAACAAAAGGAAGTTTATTTTTGTTGTGTTAATAGTGTTAAATTAACATTTTTCTTATTGACAAAGTTATGACATTCAAATTAGTTCAAATAGATGCCTATTTATAGTGTTGATTTCAAAACTATTTTTGTTTACAATAAAATTTATGCGTCGCCATTTTCGCACTTATTGCAGTGACATTTTATGGGCTCGTGGTTTAAATACAGTAATACAAAATTTTATGTGTGAATCGTATTATAACATTTTGCAGTTAGTACAAAGTTGTGTGTTTAAGTGTTGCACTTTAATTTGGATGTCTCTTCCAAAAAAGGTTAGTGTTATCGTTTCATCACTTACGTTTGGAACTATCTTATTGACATGCCTATTTATTTTGCAGTCCATAGTCTATCTATTCAATTGTGAAGTTTCATAGTGATAAGAAAAAAAATAACGCTGAAAAAGTAGTGCTATTGCTGCTTATATATAAGTTAGGAAATTTAGTTTACTTATACCTTACTTTTATTCATGTTATGCTTATTTAAATTCAACATTTTCGTTCCAATAATTTCGTCAATAGTCCACGTAGATAACATTTTTATTTAAAAATTACTCCTAAAGGCATTTTAAACGAAATTTTGTACATTTAATTGTAATTTGTACAATATATCATTGATACCATTATCTGTAAGCATCTTATTTACATTGCTTTTTAAATTTAATTTTAAACATATAAGTAACAAACAATATATTTAATATTTCTAGTTGATTGTAATGATGAATACTTTTACTTTCATATTTTTAACAATTTTGCCTAACAATCTATAGTATAATAATGCATTTTATATTTTTGAACCACTAACATTTCTTAAGAACTATATTGTAATATTTTTCTTATTAATTACAACATTATTGCATGTTAAAATGTTTAATTAATTTTTAATGTTAAAAGAGTAGTAGATTAAAATCATATAATGTAAGCTGATTTAAATTAAGAGTTATAAATAATCTTCTTTTTGCAGGCTTCAATGGATAACACATTAGATCTATCGGCATGACTGAAAAGGTGCTTTACCCAGGTAAAGAAATATTTTTAAATTTATGATCTACTATTATTGCAAGTAGCTAAGAGGACAATAATTATTATTATTTTGCAATTTCTATTAAATTTAGTCTTTAATATGGTTCTTGATGAATTTATTTTTGGTTCAAATAATAATAATAATTTATATTATTAATTATTTATTAATAAATAATAATAATTTTTTTGGATCAAAATATATTTTTTGGCTTTTATAATAGACATGTGCAATAAGGACACTGTAACTGTGTATAAAAATATATTGTAAAACTTTCTAGTCCATTATTTTTTAAGTTGTTTTTTTTTAATGAAAAACTTATAACCACTTTTAATACTATCTGATGTGTGTACCTTGATGGTTTCTTAGTGATTACATAAGGGCTTTGTTACAGGATCTGTTACTTTTTGTGGTAAATACTCATGAATCACGAGTGACACAATATTTTTTCCCAAAAAATAATAAATAAAAAAAAATATTTAAAAAAAGTCAATGCATTCGGATGACGAATTTGTAGACTCATATTGATCATATCAAATAAAATTGTTCTTATTTATCTTCAAAAACACCATTAATATGATTACAGACAAGGTAATATAAGACTAGAAACAATCATAATATAAGCCCCCTGATACTATATCACGTGATCCCGGCGTCACAGATCGTCCGAGTCGTCACCCGAATCAATAAAGATTCTAGATTGTTCCAACTTCCAACCCGACTATTGATCTATAGTCTCCTCTCTTTAGAATAACTTTAAGTGCGAATTCATAATCGTGCCGCTAGCGCTGAGTTGGCTTGACATTGTGATAATTTTACCTTTAATGTGCTACTAATAATCTAACTCCATGTAAAAACGTGATTGACATACTACTCGGTAGTTGTAATTTTTTTTTTACGAAATTCGTACATTTATTATAAATATAAAGGTTATCAGGTAGAAAATGTATGTAAGTAGTAAATTGTACCGTAAACGTTCAGCATTTAATATGTTCGTTCCATGAATTCCATTGGCCATATTTGAATACATTCCCTTTGAATGAACACATTTCGTTTGAAACTAATCCAAAATTTTACGTCATCGACCATGTATGGCCATAGTCTATTTTGACAAAAATTTCATACGCTACTAACTAAAAGGGCGAATGACTATGGAATGAATGAATTATTACTATTTTTACTTATTAACTATCACTATATAAATTTACCAGTCTACAGTCTAAGCATAGTATGCGTAATATTAAAGCTTTAAAAAAGTCACAGCCATAGTGTTCATATGTCTTATAGTTTCTAGCAAAATGATGACAAAATGACCTTTAATATCTGACACCAAACAGAGACGAAAACGAGTTGCACTTTTATTACTTTTTTTTTGCCTTGAGGACGATTTATGTTATTTATAAGATCTATGTATGCTATATTTAATTTGATTAAAAAAGGTTTCTTATTAACAAAATTTTATAACTCCAAAGGATGATGTAATAATGTATATAAAAAAAATATAGTAAGCACTCAATTGTCGTTTTCTTTCTTCGTCATGCGAAAGAGATAGCGCATCACTTAACTCTTTTAAAGAGAATGTGATTTTTTTCGTTCACATAAGATTGATTCAGAATCAAAATTATTGTATAAGTACAGTAAATTTAACTAATATAGCTTGATATGGTCCTATAACTCATAAAATAAGAATATTATTGGTTAAATTTAATATTTCTGAAAACAATAAACTTATACTAAAATTGTACTAAATAAACAGATACAAAAAGAATTGTACAAATAAAATTGTACTAAAACAGATTGCTCATGTATCAATGTCACAATTTTATAAAAGTGATATTTGTTAAAATAATATATATATATATATATATATATATATATATATATATATATATATATATATATATATACATACATATATATACATATACATATATATATATATATATATATATATTTAGATACGGCACCTGTATGGAAACTTACTCAGTACTCAGTTATAAAGCTACCACTACATTTGTCCTTACTTTACTACATACATATCTATATAATAATTCCACACATGCATGCCACGCATGATCACGTGAGAAGTGTGAGAGATTTAAGCCGTGAAACAAGCGCTTATATACCGGTCTTGTTTACTCTGATGTGGTGCATGTGCATTAGTTGGCGCATCACAGTTGAACCTTTACATAGAACGCGACTCGCGGGAACCGTGGAAGTATGTAAAACGTGCATATAAGCCTTCGATCGATGCCGGGTACCGACACTCACAGACTCGTACTCAATTCTCTGTCTTTGTGTCATCATTACTTTTCTAATCCCGGCTATACTTTAAATGTTATACATATTTTTTCATTATTCGGTTGTTAACCGCTAACACTTTTGTAAGTATCCTATTAAATTAGAACTAAGCTAATGTTTATTAATTGCAAATATTTTTAATTTATATCATGATTTGTGTTCATGGCAATGTCAATTATAATTTTAAAAAAATACTTTCTTAAAATATTAAATATTATTTGGATTGCTTAAACCGTAGAGTTTTTAATAAACGTCACAGATTTTTTTTTACTTATTTTATAATTTTTCTACTATATATCAAGGTTACTTACATGAATAACATGATTATATAAAAGATCAGATAGGTCTATTTATTCTGCCAAAGAAAATCTTTATTCTTTGCAATCAAATACGGCACATGCGCACCCCTGTGACCTTGACGTTCAGTGACAATTCAGGGGAAGACTGTACAGCTTGGTTGAGACATAATAATATAAGAGAACTCGATAAACATTTATTACCATTATAATGCAAATGATAACTTCTAGGTACACCTTAGATTAGGATTAGTACGGTAAAGTTGTGCGTTATATTTTTAATAGGTTACTTAAAGCTTAGCTCATACGTAAGATATTTTACATGGAGTATTGATTTCTGAGTTTCGATATTGTTGCGACTGCTTATTAAGCACTAATGACGCATTGCACCAAAGATGTTTCACTGCAGCTAGAAGTTTATATTTATTTACATTTACGTATAGTGAAATAATAGTTCTAAGTCTAACACTTAATAGGGCCACTGAACTGGGCTGGGTGCCGCTCTACAAGCACGAGTGAAACCCGGCCCGCTCGAGGTCATTGAACCGTTCATTTTGCTGCATCCGTTGCAAATACTCTTATGCACATTTCTATTACCTGCCACCAACCTTCTGTCGACTGAAATAAACAGTTTTCATTGCGCAGCCATGTGAAAAAATTATAGACGTATAAATTATTAACGACTAACCGTAGAAAGTAGCAGATATTCTCGATGTTAGAGAAAATATTTGGCAATATTCGTGTTAATCAGTTGATAATTTTTTTATGACTACGTTATTTGGTTTTTTCAAGTTAAATATCGGCGAAAAACTGAAGAACGTCAACGTAATCATTAAATCTAGCCATTCATTTGAACAATTTCTGTTTGTATATTACCTATAAATACTCGAGGCTTCGCCCACCGCGCTGGTACGCTAATATAATATGCATGCATTATATGTACATATAAACTTTCCCTTTGAATCAATCTTTCTATCTATAAGTGATAACAGCATTGAAACCGCTAAATTTGAAAAATCTAACGAGTACATCGATGGGGAGCAACTTTGATATAGTAGTAATAATAAATGAGTATCAAAAATAAATATATGTTCAAATAGATACGTTTCCATTTGATGTTGAGTGTTGGTTCTCAACATACAATATTAAAATTGGATGAACGTTGATAACTGCAAGGTGCTGAAAGCTTTATATCAACGGAAAATTGCCAAAAAAAGTAAAATGTGTGAAAACCAAATTATAAAAACTTCTTAAACAGTCCATATTAAAATAAAATATTGAATTACGATGCTACTATGCTCAAATGCATAAATGATCCCACCTGGCTGTTAATCATTCTATTTTGTATTTGTGTCATTTCAGTATAACTCTTCAGATAATTGTAAACTATATCGGCATATAGGGTGATCGGGATTTTTTGTTTTTTATTATATATTTTTATACTTAACCCTTTTTAGTTAGTATTTATTTATGCGCTTTGTTATTAGGATTATAATTTATAAGAAGTTAAATTTAGCAATCCTATTATTTCATTGGGAGAGTTAATATCGTGAGAATTTTTACCTTACCCCTCTGGCGTGGCCATCCGCGGTCATACTAGGTACACCAGCTAGGTGGCTACGTAGGCTAACACCGCTACTACCCACAGGTAATCAGGGAAAATAACAAAATCCGGAATAAGTACCTACATGTTAAAAATATGAAAATTAGTGAGAACAGTTGTAACAACTTTAAATCGTTATATATCTTAAACTGATACTTAAAATAAGAAATAGAAGCTGTTGAAAGACACTAGCATCCTTTTTGAATACCTATGCACAAGATTCCACTTGATTAATTTGTGGCAATATGGCGTCTGGTAGTGACTGTAGCGCATTTTTATTATCTTCATGTTTTTAGCCACGATCGCACGCTTAAAACGTATCGATTGACGTTAGAATCGTCAAAATTGGACAACCTGCTTCGTATAGTAAAAAGACTAATAAACAAATTAGTCTCCATTTCAACGCAGTAGGGTAAAGAGCTATGGGAAGTCTCAGCTTGGCTATATGAGATTAAAGTGATATCTTAATTTTTACTATTGTATACTTTTGAGTTCTGGATTCTTTACAATAATGCATATTCAGTCCTTAGGAATTAAGGTTACGTTGCTTTGTGCGGTTTTCGCCGACGCAAAGCGTATCGACCGGAACAGTCGAATAGAAATTTACAAGTAAACCCTTTGTACTATGTAAACCTCTACACCACCCTTTCTCCACTTATTGTCGAGTCATGCCAATATTTATTATGATCCCAGTAATTTATCCATATCTTAATTAATTTTTTTTTATATTTCATTAACATGTTGTCTTTTTGTGGGAACAGACGGTAATAGTAAAAGTAAAGTAAAATTATTGATTGGATCCGATACTATATGTTACAATTTAAAACCCTTCAGTATTATTCAGTTTTAACAGTTTCAATTTGATAATGCTTGATCACTAAGTTGACATTCGTTACGATAGCTCTGGTTTGTTTGCAGTTGGCGTTCGCCCACAGGAACAGGTTTCACAATGCAATGTGTTTAGTTGGTTCTTAAGGTTAAGTGCTTGAATAAAAACATGCATGTAAATAATTATCTGGCTTGGACAAACATTTTAACTATATTATTTATTATACTAGATTATTACTTGTGGATTAAAGAAACACCTCTGATAAGTAAGTAAGGAAAGAAAAAATCTGTTAGTGTCGACTACGGGAGAAGGGGAAACAGTGGGTGTAAGGGGTGCGGTCGATGGTAGGAGTTGTTATATAGTGACGCGATCACGTGTACATTTTGCAGCCTGTATTGATCCTGTCGTCTTTTTCTTGTTAAATGCGGTACCACTGCGTGATTTCCTACAATTTCAAGTCCCTATTGACGACTGTTCTAACTTTGTATGTCGTATTATTCTTAGAGTAATTTTAATATATTATTACTGGTTGATACTGAAAACGAAGACGTAAGTCGTTTACTTTATAAGTAAATACAACGACGTTAAAGATCGGTTTAAAATATTAATTAAGTCTATATAAAATATTATAAAAGCACAAAAATTCTGATATGGCGGTATAAAAGCAGGTGTACACCACCGAAGCTGTCCCAAGTGAATTGTTGTATCGTGACACCACTAAACTGTGGTGCTGTTTGGGTGCGTGCCATTATTTCCTCATTTATTTTATTTTTGTTTAGTAAACCTACCTTGGTATACGACGATAGGATTTCAGAATAATTTACTTCGCTATGAATTATTATTAATTAAAATATTTCTGTCTACAAATAATAAATGTATTAAATACAATATTATATTCCAAGCTTCTCCCACAAAATTTGTTTCTTAGCAAAAAAAATATTAATATTCTTAAATCTTAATATTATAGGCTTTTAAAAAAAGTGCTTTGTTTACAAATATTTTTGTGAAAACACTTATGTATGTTACTTTTTTGTGAAAAAAGAACATTACATGCTATTGAGAATTACGAAGCTACTTTACGGCGAACGATCGGCAAAAGTTAGACAAGAGAATGAAAAGAGGCGTGTAAGTGTAGTGAAGTAGAACGAGATGCGAGATTTGTATGCGTGCGCTCTATTTTGGTCGCGGTGGCACACTCGACGGCTAATCGGCGCGTCACGTGGCCATCGCCGGAAGGATGGGGGGTGAGGCCTCGCGGGACGCGGCTGGGGCGTCGGAATGCAGTCACCACCGCTCGATGCACAGCTCGCCGATTGATCGTTCAACAACTTACCACTAAACTATTACACGTATTGTCCACCAACGACTACATCCTTCACTGGATTACAAATACGTTATTTTGTGATCACAGTGTAATATGATAGTCAAAACTATATTTAAATTACAAGACTTATACAAATGGGGTCGCGTGAAAGAGTTACCTCGTTTTTGTGTAATTCATGTATACTAAATGCATTTTTCGAATATTTGTCTTTTAAGTTTATAATTACTTCAATATTACATGAAGCTATGTTAGGATGAGATTTTGAGGTAGGAGCAAGTAATTGCACCGCGCGGATTGCAGGCAATCACCCCCGCGCCGCGCCCGGCGCTCCGCTCTCGAACACCGTAAGTAAACAGTCTGGTGTTTATCCGCGTCTCGCTCGCACCGACCGCGCCGCGTCGCGCCTCTGAGGTGCACTCGCTGTTCCTATTATTTTCGTGACGGGTATTGCGCCGAAGCCGATTCCCGCATCCTCGCCCCGAGACGCGAGGTCCGGTCTCGCGGTAGAGGCGACGGCGGCGACCGTTCGCATCACGCGCCAGTCCACGCCCGAGGCCGACTGTCGCATCGGTTCGCGCCTTACAAAACTTTTGCACTTTACCGATACGTCTGCGACAATTAGTGATGAGTTTTGAATTACGTTCGTGACAAACATTCCTATTGTACATTACATTACTATAGTTTCAAATTGGTGTCAGTGGTTGGATTTATAGTACTGGTGTGCCGATGATACACGTGAATGTGAATGGGGTACAAATCGGAGTTAGAAAATGCATTTCAAGGAGTCGTTTGCGATGAGCGATCGTCCGAACGAGCGCAGCCGGCGCAACTCCCGATGCAAGGGTGGGTGTCTACAGTCTACTGTCTATCACCGGTGACGGTCGAGAATGCTTTGCACTCACTCGCGACTCGACACAACAAGCTTGTTCGTATACAATAAACAGCTGCTCGTTTCCTAAACGCTTTGGTCGCAGGTTGAATTAACTATAAACAAATATAATGCTAAAAACTGTCCAACGAAGATTATGAAATTATATATATATATATATATATATATATATATATATATATATATATATATATATATATATATATATATATATATATATATATATATATATATATATATATATATATAAATATATATATATATATATATATATATATATATATATATATATATATATATATATATATATATATATATATATATATATATATTATTTTCTTTTTTGTTTAAATAATTTTTAATTAATTGATTGAGGAATTAACACGTCCTTGCCTCGTAATTGCTTTGGTTTATTGGAAAAAGTTTCTTGCAAATCATTGTAGATACAGACAGAAATACTAAAACAAATATCGTTGTTTTGGTGTTGAATTTTTACACATAGATTAAATAAAATATTTTCATTTTAATCTTATTAACGTCAATTCGAACACACCACATTTGATAGGATTGATTCGTAAAATATTTTCAATTTCATAATTAATAATAATTTCAATTACCATAATTTAATATACTACGAGGATGATTGATAAGAACAGTGGTACCACATATTCTATTGATATAAATGACAATGAAAAAAATGTCGAAAATGTAGGAAATAAATTAAATAAACAAAATGGGAAAATACCATGAAGTTGCTTTAGAATAAATAAAAAAGTAACAAATAAATCGTTTTGAATCCATTCAATCTTACTCATAATGATATTATTTCAAAAAATAGTTTAATTTCTAACCCATAACCGTGGCGATGAGTTAATGACCCAAAATATATTGTTTCTAAATATAAAATGAGCTAATAAGATAACAGGAACGACATTAGGATAAAAAATTTAAAATAAACATTAATGTTACTAACTATAATACATATTATACGGATTTATTATTATGAAATGAGAAAAAGAGAACCCAAGACAATGATATTTAATTCTTTTTCTGTTTGTCTATGCGTTTGTGTACACTAATGTCAGGCGAATGGCTTAACCGATTCAAATGCAGGTTTCACTATTGTATTATGGTAAACTTGACTTAATACTTAGAGCTTATTAACTTTTTCATTTGAAATTTTTCATCTTTTCATTTGGCTGAAACTTTAAATATATTTTTCCACGTAGACAAAGTTTCGGGAGCAGCTAGTCTAAAATAAGTATCAAAAAATTAGGACATTATTTGAATCTGCAAATGGGGCCTCTTAGCTAACTCTTTGGAGCCTGCAAGATGATTAAATGTTAGATTGGCATATTGCTACGGTGAATTTTAAATAAGTAGTACGTAATGTGTACTTAAAATTACGTATGGGTTGAATTTTTCGATGTATTTAAAATCTTAGCTAGTTTGTCTGTAGTTTAATGACCATCAAGTCCAATCGGGCGTGAGTTTAAACATCGTTACGCTCAAACGTTTATCTATGCGGATACATCTCTTAAGTTTAATATACACTACCACTCCAAAATATACACCTTTGAAAACAATAACAATATGTACTACTTAAAAGAAAATATTTATTGGATTTTCTTCTATGTATCTCTCCGCAAAAAATATCTACAATAAAAAGGTAGCTTACTATTATTATTATTTGCCAATTCTTGTACATAAAACTTAATCCTTGATTTTTTTATATGTCATTGAAAAGTGCTTATCACGTTCAATCATCTTCGTTATGGCAGTATTTCATTATTTCAGCTGATGTACTGTGGTCTTCAAAATTATACTTCTTATTATTGCATATCCTAACAGATACACAATAAAGTTGTATTCAAATCCGTTCAGTTAATCCGAAGATGTGCCTGTGCAAACACACAGCCAAAATTTTAAAAATCATAGATACATATTTTATGTGTGATGAAGAATAAAGTAGGGCGATGTACGCTCTGCTTTAATCTTTTTTAAAAATATTCTATATTACAGACACAATTTTTTACTGTTTTATTGTAGTAAGTGTAGATAAACAAAACTAAGATGTAGAGTAACTACTAGAAATATTACTACGTTAGTTATTTGATATAATTACACCATATAATACACTCTCCGTAATTCATTTAACATTTAAACTCTAGTAATACATTTTTTGTTTTTAATTTTTGAGTTTTATTTTTGAAGCAAACGGGTATTAACTGAGGGATATTCCTAAGGGATGGGAGGCATAATAATCGGCCTTCATAAATGTCTTAAAAGAAATTCTAAGACAACAAGATATCAAGACAAAATGTTGACTACATTGTATAAGAAATTTGCAACTGAAGGAACAATCGTCGCCAGACAGGCTGAAAGTTTCAACTTCGAATGAAGATTTGAACATAGTTATTGAAAGCAAACGGGATAGACGATTAACTGCACCAGAAGCATAATTTAATTAATGGTGTAAATAAGCAGTGAGTGTAACCACAGTCGAATGAAGACCTGGACGCAGGACTTAGTAGTGTCGAAACCACTTCTTAAATCAACAAATAAAAAGAAAAGAAAATCAGATTTTATAAAAGATTACTATAACATACTAGGTGGACCTTTAGATGAGTTTATAAAACTGTCTATGTAATGCCTAAAAATTGTAAAAAAAATGCTTAAATTATTTTATAGTACTTTAGATCGATCAAACTTTTACGCAATAGTTTTTACTGTATGGCCAAATAATTTTGAGCAATCTAGTCGGTCTACTATGCTGAGCTGTTTTTATTGATCCTTAATAAAATATGTATTTTTTATTTTTAAAGAAAACTTACAATTTTAAGAAGCATTTTTGAAATATTGTTATTGTTATAAAGTGAGGCATTATTAAAATAGTAAAACAATTTATTGTAAATATCCAAGGATTAATTTATTAATTTATTTATAGTGGGCTTTGTTCATTTATATTTTTTTTCATATAACAAATAGTTACTTTTGTTTTGAATTAATTGCTTTTGTGTTCAATTACTTGTTAATTAATTATTACGATCAATCAATAATCCTTAATTCTTGTCTTCTACGATATTTTTTTCAATGTATTATTACGATCAATCAATAATCCTTTTTAATTTAATTATTAAGATCAATCAATAATCCTTAATTCTTGTCTTCTACGATATTTTTTTTCAATATATACGATATTTTTACCGTTTAATTTGGAATGCGTATAAATGAATGAAACTGATACGACTGTTTAATAAGGAAAATTTTCGAATTGTACAATAACACACACACACACACATATATATATATATATATATATATATATATATATATATATATATATATATATATATATATATAATTTGTAATTGCAGTCTTGTAATTATTTTGACACGTACATACTCACGGTCGCCAGGTGTTTGTTTCTCTTTAACAACGCGAAAAAATACCTGTCTGTTTTACTAATAAACACAAAATAAAATATGTACGTAAGCATTTCACAAAGAAAAAAAGTTGGTAAGAACATGAATACAAGTAATAATTTCTTAAAAGGTTAATTTGAGACGTTATTGTAATAATAAGCGTTCAGTTTATAAATGCTTAATAGTCGGACATCAGAAAGTTATTTAATGGCCATTCACCAAAACATATCAAAATGACATCAATACAAAGTCACACCATCATTATATTTACCCGGTATAATTTAGTTACAGGCAAAAATGGTAAATATTGCTTATTTTTACGAACTTTTATAAATTCCAACTATATAATTTAACAAAATCAACTGTACAGTGAGGGTACGCTTGTTACATAATCTCGTGTCATAAAAATGTATATTGTCATTAATCAATAATTAATTTTCAAGTGACATATAGATAGTGAAAAGGTTAATTAAATTATGATCACGGTACTTATATTTATAGATACTTTAAATGAATAATGCACAATGTCTACAGTTTGTTAGTTTGCTATAGGCTGGCTTTAGAATCTATGCGGCAAGAGGGTTGAGGGGGGGAGCACTGAGGATGGAGGTGAGATCATAGTGGCGAGTGGCCCGGGGAGGCGATCAATATGTACATTGAACATACATACATACCTATATAAATAACGATGCCTAACTTCTCCCAACTCACTGTCTGCTCCAAATACTGCGCCAAAACCCCGAATCCCCCACCCCTTTAACATTTACATTATTCTTTTTTATAAATATTGTTTTACAAAATTTTAGTAAAATTAACGTTATTTGGTACAAAACGGGTGTATATTTTCAATTTATGAAAAACAAAGGAAACATGTATCAGTGGTTCTTTTAATATAAGTGTTAACCACAATTAAATTGATAAAAGTGCAATTTTTGTTGATTGGTAATTATATAGGATAAAAATTGTACTTAATTAATTAGTAAACTTAATTAATAAGTTTATTAATAAAACCTTGTGTATATAACAATTAAAAAAAGAAATGCTAACAAACTTCACTATCAATAATATTAATAGAGCTTTTTGAAACTTTTTTCATATTATATTTAAAAATGTTTATTTAATTCTGTACCTGTGTAGTCAATGCATATGAGTCCAAATCCTAATTATATGATTATGCGGGTGTCATATATAGTTAAAAAAATATCAGTCAAGTGCTCGTGCATCGAGGCTCCGTACCAATTTGACCACTTTGGAAGTGTCTCTCGCGCAAACTATTCACTTGAGAAAAACGTGATATTAAACCTCAATATCATTTTGAAGACCTATCTATAGATACGTATGGATTTGATGAAAAAGAGGTTTTGAGGTTCTAAGTATGGGGAAGCCCAAAATTTGTTATTTATTTATAGCAATGTTCTTTGTATGAAAGAGACAGACAGACATGACGAATCTATAAGGGTTCTGTTTTTTGCCATTTGGCTACGGAACCCTAAAAATGTGTACAAAAATAAAATTATTGCATTAAGTTTAAACACTAACAGTTGCTTTGTTGTTGAATCATTATATCATACATTAAGTAAAAAATAATAAATAATTTAAATAAAATTTGGTCATTAATAACATTTTTTTGATGTATAAAATTATAATTATAAAATATATCTAAATCATTGTGATCCCCATTCTAAGGAATAATGAATTAATTTCATTTCTCCGCTCTGGTAAGACAAAGTTCGACGGTGAGATCCGCATCTACACACGCAATGTCGCGAATCTAGGCGGAAAGTAGATAACGGACTGTTATCACTGGGCTCTCTCTGCCTAACCTGATATGCGGTATAAAGTGTATAATTGAACCAAATATTAAGGAAGTGAAATTATAGAAGTGTACCTATATTTATTGTATTCTATTTTTATTCATTCAATGTTATTAAAATATGTCATTAATTAATGCCCTGTGACCTGTTGAACAATAGTTCCTAGATTTTGATCTCCAAAGTTATTCTTTTACAAATCAAATTCGACTAGTAGAATTTCGAAATCGTATAGACAAACTTTAAAGTCACACTTTTTGAATGATTTTATAATGTACTCTTCAGAAATGAACAACGAAAATTATTTGTATTACATATAGTAATTTATCTATGAATCAAAACATGAATCAAGTAAATCGATTCGCACTTGAGGACAAAATCACGTGGCAAATATACAAAACGTACTGTAGAATTGAACAACTACCCCTGTTTCGAAGTCGGCTAAATTGTAATCATTAGCTTTGATAGATATTGGTAATATTTTGTGAGTAAATCGATATTTAAGATTAGAAACATCATAGCAAAATTAGTGTTATTTACTGTAGATGGCCTTGTGTTGAATTCTACTTACAATTAGAATAGAATAATTATTTAGGGCTGTCTTAAGAGTGTGTTTGTGGGCTGTGTGTGTGTGTGTTTGTGGGTTCAATTCCCTCTCGAGGACAATGAATTATTTTCAATTTTCTCCCTCTAGTAACAGGACAAAGCGCGGCATTGAGTTCCGCCACTCACCACGCGCAATATCTATAATAGCGGAAAGCGGGGAACGGAGTTTCCTCTGCCTACCCTGCAATGCGAAATACAGCGTGATTGAAAAAAAAAACTTTATTTTTAAAATATATTAATTGAATAATATTAAATGAATTACCATTACGTAGTAACATAGTAAAAAATGTGTATATTTACTCAGACTTTTAAACGTAGTGAAAAATCCCTGTTTTATTTTCTAGTTACAATTTTGTCTTGGAAAATAGTCTTTTTAAAACAACAACGTCACTCCACTATACTTATGATGTATTGTTGTTAGGCGCTGGCGTCAAGATGGAGCATTTCCAGGCGGCGCTGGACCCTCGCAAGCAGGAGCTGCTGGAAGCTCGCTTTCTGGGCGCCAAGGTCAGCCAACCATTTAATACCTACGTAGATGTTCATCTAGTCGAACAACAACATAAAAAAATCATAACACATTTCTGCTACTTACATGGTATTAATAAAATATAAGAACATTAATTGAATATGCAAGTAACCAATAACCAACCTATGATTTCCCATTTAACTATACCCTCATCTTTACATTAAATAATTATAAAATATATTTGTTTATAAATTTGTGCGATAATGGAAAGTTGTACGTTGTTGTTGTTGTTGTACGGTTGTTCTATATAATATTAAAATATGTAATTAAAAGTATGTATAATTGAAAATATTTTTATAACTTAATTTTGATTCCTTTCAAAAACGTCATCGATGTTTTCATATCGATTCTTTTGTTCTCTCATCGTTTCCGGTGCGCTCTGTTAGGTTGTTAGTTCAGTTTATCGGCTACGTGGAGACGTTGCTATGTATCATTGGGCTACGTCAGCACACAGACTCAGGCTTACGTGTACAAAAGAAAATGGCCGCATCGCTAATAATGGATTATATTTACGATATTGTTCAACGATAAGGCGGTATATTCTTTTGGAATTTTTAATAATTTTATTTGTATGCTTTAATTCCGAATAGCGTCCTAGTACAATAGAATTTTATAAAGAATTCCAAACGATTTTAAATCATAAAAATATATAAACTATTACATTATTATTGTATAGTTAGGTATCAGTCGTAAGGTATAATATGTGGTGAAAAAAATATTACATAAATTTAAATCTTATAAGTTACGTTGCTGTGATATTATATAGTGATTTCGGTCGACCCCACCTCAGAGAACCGTTGCCGAGTCTGCTTGCGCGGGCAACGGCGGATTATTGTGTTGTCGCACGACTTACTTAGTTATATATGTGTACATAAATAGCTTGCATACATATATTGTGGTCTCGAGCAAGTAAGTGCTGTAGATATGTAATTCCATTATGTGTCTCGCCTCCGTCCGTTCCCCCTTCCCGCGCTTCACTTCAACTCCCCTCAGTGAACCTATTGACGCGTCATTTTGCCGCGCCAGTGTGTTAGTTTTATACGTTGTTTTGCTTTATAGATTATTCAAATGATCTCCTTTATTAACCAAGTCCTCCATAAATTCATAGAAATTGTCTAATGTGAGTAACTTACGTTTGGACTTATTTAGTCTACAGTCAATCTTATTTTTGATAACAACTTACTTGTTGAACACCTCTATTGAGGGGTAAAGCATACTGTTCGCAGTTTATAATAATGAGCGTCGTAGGTATGAGACTACCATTTCGTCATACGACAACAAGATGGCGGACGGACATAAATAGTTTGTCGGTAAATGTACGTTTGTGACTTATCAACCTACAAACAGATTGGTGCTCTCACTGCCTAACTGCGCGGAATCAGAGCGCAAAGTGTCTACGTAATTCTTGAGAATATAGCTTATATCGGCACGCCGAGCATTAATATTTCTAAGACTATGTACATTTATGTTAATTGGCCATACATTAAATTATGAATACTTCATTGAATGTTCTACAAGGACGTCGATGTAGTATGTAATGATTAGAAAAAAGATTCTTATATTTGGTAGTTCTAAATATAAACTGTTCTAATAAGAGGGGTTTCAAAATAAACGCATGGTTTATATGAGCGCATTGATCGCGTGCTTGCAGGTGAGCGCAGGGGCGATACTAGTAGAAACTCAACGAGTCACAGAATTCAAGACGGTGAGTTTAGAGTTTATATTCAATCAATATTATCACGTATCACGGGAGTAGATATGCTCATAGGAAAACTATCTGTTGCTGCATGGTGGCATTTGCTAAATATAGAAATGTATGTTTGCTACGATTACGACGCTAAGGTATGGCGCCTATTATCTTGAACACAAACTTAGAATGTACGTAATATATGATAACGAAGCAACAAAATGTTTCCTTATCTGTTTATTAAATTTGTCAGAATAACAGATTTAAAAGTAAATGTTTTACGATTTATACAACGCACATTCTATTTGTAATACACAGAGATTAAATTAACTGGTATCGATTGTATACGCGACAGTGACAAGTAGTGCCTACAACGAGGTATATTTGCGAGTGCAAGAGAGCTAGAATATGCCAGTGGCGTTGCGGACGGCCTCGATGAGCGTAGCAAGCGGCTTAGACTCGGGGCCGTGGGGTCACCGACACCGCCTCGCCCCGCGCCTATCTATCACCGTCCAACACGGGTGCTTTGTAACTTTACAATTTGTTATATTGCACATAAATAATAGCTAATATTTTTAATTAAATTTATTAAATATTTTAAAAGAAACATGAATATTATCACTGTCTTAATAATGTTAAATGATTTGTTTTGATTAAATGATATGTACATATGTATACGTTATAACACTTATCTATATTTTATAAATTTTACACTTATTTCGTATATTGCTGTTTGTCGTCGAATATATATATATATCCTCAGGGTTTCATATAAATCTAGAAACTATATTGTAGGAACACAACATTTAGTGGGCAAGTGTGCACATTCAATACGAAAGGAAATTATAATATGGCGCACACGGCCTCGCCCCGCCTCGACCACAATGTGCCGCCAAACCTCATTCCACCGCTTAGCCGCCCGGTTCCGCAGTTATTTTTACACAGCCCGACCTTTCGCACCGGTCATCACTGCACACCGCATAATTTACATCTTGATTCGCACTCACGAACAATTACTTTTTAAATTCACTATTCTGGCACTAACGAAGGTAATTGAATAACCATCTTCGACGTTCTTCTGTTGCTCGAAATACCCACAGTCGCATATTTGAAAGTGAATCGGAATTATCCAGCATTTACGATGATCGCAATTGTTGCATACGGAACGTCCACTCGTATAGACTGCCGCGAAGGCAATGAACGCGCGCGGCGGGGCTCAGGGGCTGGGACGGCGGGCGGGCGGCCTGTCATGCGTCAGCTGAGCGTCACGCCGCGACATTGCAAGGTCCGCCCGTACCGCCTCGCCTGACCCAGTGCGCCGCACCGGCCGGCTTTTAGTGCCGGTGTTACGAGATATATATATACATTTAACGAGTTTCTAATTCAAATATTTGCTAAATTATTGCATGAGTTCTAAACTCATACAACATACAAAAGAACAACACTAAATCATAAATGTAGTAAAAACAAGCGATAAGTAGAACGTACCAGTCAGCCGGTTCGCCCTGAGGCGACACGTCATTTGTTGTGAATGGAGCGCCGCGCATGCTCGCTACGCTCGCTGACTTGCTGTAGAGTTGTTTTCAATTAGATCGAGAACTAATAACTTCACAATACTGCGTTTCTGATTTGTTTGTCTTGGAATAGGTTTTCTCTTTTCAATTCTCAATCATTGTTTAAGTTTCGTCACATAACTATAAAAACAGTTATCGTAAATATGAATGTAAAGTCAAAATAAAATTGCTTCAAAACTGTATTAAATAAAAATAATGTTACCTAAATAAATTTATTATAATGATTTAAATATACATACTTTAAAATTATGAATATTGAAAAAATATCTTCCTCCTGTATTTATATTACTTGGCAATGACCTTGACGTTAATATTTAAATGTAATACATACGTACAGTAGAAACCGCTTAATATGGCATGGTTTTCAGTCCTTGCGCCTTGAGATATATTTTTATAAATAACGCTTACGACCATCGGCATTCTATTTAATACACTATCCCGCGCCACACCTGTTATGAAATACACACATCTTAAAGAAATGAGAGAAAAATAGCACACCACCATTTATTATTCTAAATTGCTACAAATAAGCAGGTTTTAGAAATAACGGGTATGCCGTCGTGGTAGAAGAATAATTCGTGACACTGCACGGTTCTCTTAGATATTCTTTAATTGATAACGATGGGGATACCGTACGAAATTCAATCCATTAAGTATCTTTTTAAAAGTATTAATACTAATATGGGCCTATTTGATGCGATGGCGAAGTCTAATGTGGTTTTGTCAAACGCTTAGGCATATTCTTAACATAACATTATCTTCTTTATGTTGCTTAAGCTACATGCTTCATTGACTCAGTCACTGCTTCATTGACTCAGTCACCGCTTCATTGACTCAGTCACTGTCTTTCTGCAACTTTGATGTCAATGAAGCTAAAGCTGAAAATATGACGTTGAATTGCCACTTAACTCGTCACAACACGGGTTTAACTGTATTTCTAAACAGTCAATGTACCCTAATATTCCGCAACATAACGCTTACAGTCAGTTTTCACCTTAATTTGTCCTGCTTGTTTGCTTTTGCAACTGCAACTACTAAATACAGTTACAGTTTCTCATGTTATCTAAACCTTAAATTTAAAATATCCTTGTGTTTTCTGACTGCACGGAATATATTTTAAATATATACCTACGTATTCCGTCGTTCTATATGCAGTGTATTCATTTTGTTTCTGTTCTGTTCCGTTACATTATTAAGATCTTAAGTAATATTTACCTCGTCCAAATAATTAAGTTTATATAATAGTAAATCAATCATTGTAAATTTATAAGCGAAAGGTTCGTGCACGAAACGGTAGGTAACACAAGAAATAATCAATATTGCAGAGTCGGATTCCAATCTTGTGGCGCCTCGTTGGCGTTGCACACTTGTGGCTGAAATTGCGCCCTACCTTCCCTCCCCGCTCTCACCTCAGGCCCTGCACACCCCTCGCACTAGAAAATTGGGTTAAACAGTACGCGGCTGAATACCGCACCGGAAGAGGGGATTTCGGGGTCCGCGGAACTGCGCTTCCACAATGAATGCGGGACAGAGATGTGACGGAGTATTGATTGTCTTTAACATCGAGACGCAGTTTCCTGCGCCATAGCTATGCACACGCCCCTTCCACAGTAAACTTTTTAGCGACGAATGAAACATGAAGGAACATTAAAAAAATCACATTCGTAATAGCAGCTCGATTAACTGTGTAAATTAGTTACACAAGGGATAATAAATATGATGATATAACCCTCCTGACCGTCAATAACAAAATAAATATAACGAATATTATTATTATCTAGACAAGTTATTATTATTATGTCTATAAAACAATGTTTATTTTTTTTGTTGGTCACATTATTAATTTTGGCTTTTAAATTTGTTTTTGTTCTTAGATAGTAACCATACATGATACGCTAAGAAGTGGTCAGAAACTTTTTAACTTTATATGTTCTACTTATACTCACACGCACATTATGCATCGATATTCATAAATATTGTTGCCAACTCGCTCACTTTCCATTGGTCTGTTGGCTAAGTCTGCTAAATATAGATAGAACAATGAGTGCTGAGGTATAAATCATTGGACCTTTACAAATTAACTTTAAAATATACGAAAAAAAGAAAATACAGAACATAGAAAATGCTTATGATTTTTGATTTGAAACAAATAATATAAAATTATATGAGTGTCTATGTTGATTGAAATAACGTGGTGTGTAGTTTTGTTATCATTTATTTGGATTGGTTTGAATACGTTGCATGTGTTTAAACGTCGCTACGATTGCTACTTTAACAAGGTGGTAGGATGATTCAAATTGAAGAGGCGGGGGCAGGAGGCACCGGAGGGAGTGCACAGCGGCAACGTTACGATGATAACGCTAATATGCCCGTTTGATATTATGTTTTCATCGCTTGTTATATTGTTTAAAATCGCCACTAATAAAAATTTACTTCACACAGCACAGTCATCTACTTCTACAATAAAACATACACAACATGCATTTACCCAATTTTAATAAACGTTCTTATTAAAATTGGGTTAGTTATTGACAAAAGAAATTAATTATCTAAAAATCAGAAAACAAATAATAAATATATATATTTTTTCTGATAATAAATTTTCTACTGAGTATATGTCGTAATTTAATATAAACATATTATTGTTACAAGAAACTGTTTATATTACGCCAGAAATATAAATATTGTATATTAAAATCTATAAATTATACTTTTTTAATTCCCCGCGTAATCTTTATTTTGCTGTATCTGTTGCTTCTTTTTATCTGCACTTAATTTTTCTTCTATCAACGTAGTCACGATTTCTAAACTATTCGATATTTTTTATATTTAATATAATTCTTACCCCCTTAAGTTTATCGTCTTACTCCTTATAAAGGGCTTGGCTGATTTTAATAAAATTTTGTCGGAAATTTTCCTGAATGGTTGAGGATCTAGTTGATATCAGTTTTAAAAAAAATATTAAAAAATTTTAATATGTTATTTATTCAGCTTCTCAGCTATCACGTCGCCGTCGTGGCGCAGCGGCACTGTGTCTGACTGTAAACGTAACGGCTGTAGGTTCGATTTCCACCCGATTACAATTAATTATTTAACTTTTCCTCTATTTGATATCTGGACAAAACGTTGCGTTGATTTCCGCCACTCAACACTCTAATGTCTCGAAAGGTGGAAAGTGCGGAACAAATATATACGATAAAAAGCGTGAGCCTAAAACAAAACTTTCCGGATCTGATAATGTCAGCCGGATCTGCTTCTTTTTATAAATATATAAATATCGATAAAAATAGATGTTACAGCATTAAAACTTATAATTTGTTCTTGCTATGCCCGTGACCGCATTTGTCGCGTAATTCAATCAAAGCTTTACTTAACTAGTCTAAGACTTAAGGCTTATATCGTGCTTTTTTTCTTTTAATTTATTGTTTAATTTCTCGCCATAATCGTATAGATTAATCAAGTTTCTTTATTGTCCTTCTATATTTTATTTCGAGGGACATAGGATACCCTACCATATACCCTTAATCAACTACTTACTTGGTCGTTCTTGTAACATTTTCCTGCATATATGTTGCGAACCACTCGGCGAGGTCTTTTGCGAGTAAAAAGCTATAGCCACGGATCTGACAGACAGTCGTATGTTAGGTGGTAGAAAAAAAAATAGTATTTATTTTCTTGTATATTTTTTATGATTTTAACGAATATGGTTTCTAAGTATCTAAAGGCTATATAAAAGGCGAAAGGCTATATCGAGAGCTAATTGAAAAAGTGACAATGTGGAATCTTATGTTGGGGTAGATCAAGGATTGAAGGAAAGAGTGCCTCGTGAAAAAAAATGCAATTGCCTTTTGTTTGATGTACTCAATGTGTTTGATGTACATCAGAAATAGAAAAAATTTAAAGAAAAGTCTTTCTTTTCGTGGACCAATTTTGTGCATTTATGAAATTTCAATTAAGTAAACAGAAAAGTTTCTACAATTGAAGCAAAATTTTATAGATATTACTTCCAAATATCTTACTTAGAAAGCTGTAAGTGAGACGCTATCAGTTATTAGCTATGTAACAAAATATAACGATGATTTATCATGTGCACTTTTTTCCAATAAAGACTTTTGTTTCATAAAGATTTGTAATTAACACTTAACAATTATGAATTGATTTTCTCCGAGGTCCCACAGACGTATGCCAGGTGATTGTGTGGCAGTAAACTGAAGTAGGTAATTTTTTTTAAATTGTGTTTATTATTCCGTTAATATATATTTTTTAATTATCACTCTTTAAAGTGATA
Organism: Dione juno; assembly: GCA_037127375.1. Lineage (NCBI taxonomy): Eukaryota > Metazoa > Arthropoda > Insecta > Lepidoptera > Nymphalidae > Dione > Dione juno. The sequence goes on along the minus strand of JAXRJS010000041.1, from coordinate 5,781,755 downwards.
TAAGATTCTAGATATCTTATATTTTATATGTTATACAAAGTACATATAGTACATACATACATATATATGTTTATCGCGCATATAGGTTGGCCGCATTCAGCGTACCTACAGCGTACATTTAGGTATGTGCTCGGTACGTACCTACCTTCATATCTGTGTTTATGTTGGTACATCGCGGCACAGACGCCTACGTAACACGTCCAGTAAGCAGTTTGTTGTGGGGCACGAGCGCCGATATCACGTACTCGTTCGCCGCAGGTCGGTGGCACTCCGCCCGCCACCCGCCGTTGCCACCGCACCTCGTTGCGGGAATAATCGGTCAAGTCGATTTCATTCCGACTACTTCATTACATTCACATTTAATATTTTTAGTGATTAAGCACATTATAGTTTATTGCATTTAGTTTTTGTTGTGGCCCTGCACTATATGTGCTAAACGGCATGATTCAGTGTAAATTCCAAATGTACTAACTTGCGATCAATCTATCTACTCCGATATATGCAATTATGGGCTATTGACCCGCCATTCTAATATTTAATACGATCCTTATGTTTTGCAATAGTTTTGCGTAATAAATTTGTAAGAATTTTTCAATTCTAGTTTGCTGTGTTTTTATTTTTTATTGGATTAACAATGCTTCTGGCCTTGTATCCTTGTAAAATGGCGCCTCACCCGACGTTATTATTATTACATTCGAAGCGAACTTCGTGACGATCTCCATTCTCCAGCCCCCCACCCCAACGCTCCCCGCGGATGCGTATCCGATTGTCGTGAGTCGCGACTGGCGTTTACGACTTGTCAAACAAGTTAGGTTATTCAGACTATTGAAGCGTATATTCATAAATATAATAAAAAATGGACTTCCGTATACTTAAATAACTAGTGAGTAGTATTAATTATAGACACAAATTAAAGATAATTCAGTGAAAAGAGAAATAAACTGGGCGAGTCATATGTAAAGACGCCATCTTTCTTTACAGATGTCAGCTGGGTCACAAATTCAGATGGCACCACAAACTACTGTCAACACGGGGCAGCCACTACATAATCAGGACTCCAATATGAGCACAGGTAAAGTGTGTGTGTATAAGTGGTAGAAGTGCAGTTAAACCTTGTGATGTGATCAGTGAAGTTAGTGTTAGTTATTACACGCTCACAACTTCTCGGGAGGGTTAACCTTATTTATGAACTTTGAGGACTTAAACTTCTATGGATAACTGCCATCGAGAGGATAGTGACTTTAACTTTTTGTGTATAATGCCGGATAAGAACTGTGAAAGTGTATTTTTTACTATTGTGAACCAAAACTATTGCGTGACACAATGCATGACTATAAAAGTGGAACTAACGTGAACCACATCGGTCTGCTCAGCTCTTTGTCGAAAAGTGAGTTTATGTTTATCCCCTGCATACTAAATTTGTGTCTAGTAGATTTTGTTATGTTCATAAATTTGAAATTATGATAAAATTATCTTTCCTGAGACTGATAGTTTGATAAGTATTTGTGTAAATTATGTTAATAAGTGTTACATTATTTATGATATGAGTATATAATAAACATAAGCTACTTTAAACTGTTATAAAGTTGGTGTATAGTTTTATTTAAAAAAGCTTTTGCGACTTTACAGGGTCTTCACATAGTGATAAAGAAGTAGATGCTTTGACACCTGAAAAATCAGCTGCTATGAGAGGTTCAAATGCAGGCCCAGGCAGTGCCCTTGTACCACCTAGTGGTGCCACACCAACTATAGCAA